>JAJEKV010000800.1:0-88513 GCA_021234155.1 Isoetes taiwanensis
AGAGCTTTGGGATTCTGTAACTTGAGAAAAAGTGTACCGGTTATCCTCACGACATCGACACAACAACCGGACAGGGTGCCGCGGGTGGTGGAGCCCGCCAAGGCCTGGTTTATGGCGTTTGTGAAACATGGTGTGAACTGGAATGCTTGATTCTAGGCTGAGGAGGAGAGACCGTGACATGGGAGGAATTTTGGACATGACCAGAGGGGAAGAAGGGTTGAAGTGCCGACTTGGCGAGTCTGAAGAAGGACCTCGAGTGGAATCATGAGAAGGAGGAGGTGTGGGAGGAAAGTAATGGCCGGATAATGGCTTGAAGGTGGCCTCCCACGGATACTTGAGTAATAGAAGTGGCAGCCCAAGACGGTCCACTTCTTGGGAAGGGAGAACAAAGAATTGGGGTCAATCAATGTGTTATCGAGGCGCGTGCGGAGCACAATGTTATAGAAAGGCTTATTGATATGGGTGTTCTTGATAGAATACCCAAGGAACTTAGCCACGTAAAACTTAACAAAAGTTTCATGGGGTTTGTCTATATTTGTCGGTTTACGCACATTGGGCGCGATAAGGAGGTGCACCAAACTTCGGTGACATCTAGATCCCGTATGGCGCATCAAGATAAACAAGGGTTTGGCAAAGGAATATGGAATACCTCAGAAATCGTGTGTTGAGTCAACAAATGGTGGTGCCATCGACCATCGTGGTGTATCCATGCGGGCTGTTGACGATGTTAGCGATGAACCGCCTTCAACCGGTCGATTTGGAGCCGGAAGTTCCATTTGAGAGAATTGTTAAAGTTTCGGCGTGCTCGCGACTTCACGATTCGGCCAACAAGGCTTCTTCAAAAGTGGGATTAAGAAAGATACCGACTTCGAAAAGCTGGGTTCCCCGGGAGCAAGAGTTTGAAGTGTAGAAAATTTTGGTGCAGCCATGGCAAAGATTTGCGGAAAAGAACAAATGATTCAAGGCTGAGGAGGAAGGCAAAAGAACGGAGGACTAAGGGCCAGAGGGACAATTTGATTAAAAGCCTTTATCTTTCTATAGGTGTTTGAGCCACTTAGAATAGGGAGGATATTTTGGTTGATTGTTATAGTGATTAGGTGGTCGAGGTCAAGCGGCAAGTGCATACAATAATTGATTAGTAAAGCATGTAAATCATGCTTTTTTTGATTCTTATACAGTCCATACCGGTCACTAAAATGCACAACATGGTCTAGAAAGGGGTGCCCGTTGCCAAAGCATAAGTTGGGATTGGTGTTACTTAAGACCTTGTTACGTATGTATAAAACGGTTCATGCTCATGAAGATGAAAGGAAGACGCCTTGATGTTCTCCTTTATTTGTGGAGACTTCAATGCACTCCTCCAATATTATTTTGGAGGAGTTCGCTAAACATTTCACTAACCCTAAAACCCTTCTCAAATTTTACTCTAACTCAAAAGAAGGGAAAGAACTAGAGAATTTAGAAAACAAGGGAACATCATATGTGTGCTTGGATGAACTTCAAAACTTTGTCTATAGTCGTTTCCTACATAATACACGCACAGATGCTTGCATGAATCTACTCACCTGATGAACTGCAAATGCACTATCCGGTCGAGTAATTATGAGGTAGATGAGTGAACCTTCTTACCGACGCATATAAAGTAGCATCACAAGTGGGTCTATTAGCATCAATACCAAGTATTTTACAATCGGTTCATAAGAATTTAGGTCCGCTTTGCGTCTTTCATGTGGAATTTAGCCAATAAGTCTTTGATGCACTTTGTTTGAGTCAACCGAATGTAGCTAAGATGTTGCCATACTTCCACATTTAAGCAAAAAAATGTAGGAGTCCCAAATTACCGACATCAAACTCGGGTCTATTGTGCTTTTCGATATTTGAAATGATTAGTTTTTGATTGAGGAGAACGCTCTTGAAGTCAAACCGGTAGAAACACAACCTCTTGTTGTCGCCACTATAATTGCTCTAGCAAAGGCCACCTTACCTTGGGGGCAAAGCTTCAGATAGTCATGGAGATATTTCGAAGCTTTGTACTTAGCTATAGTATGGCAATATTTCCGTAGTCCTTGTCCCTTAGAGGAGCTTTGTACTTAGCTATAGAGCCATCTAAGTTGAATTTGTATGATACATCTATTTCTTTTCTAATGATATTGTGCCCTGGTTGGCATCAGTTTTTACTTAAGCAAAGATAAAATTTCTCCTTCATGGCATCCACCTATTCTTTATGACTGGCTTGTCTCAAATGCTCCCTTTGTTGAAACACCGAGTTTTGATAATTCGATATTTTCCGGTGAAGGACATAGTTACACATGGTCACATGTGTATCACGGTAATCATTTGAAAATGAGTTATTACAGCTTTTGGGCATGTGTGTAAAGCCTCAAAGATTCTATTCGGTTTTATTATTGGAGCCTCTAGGGCCTCCACATTTTCCTCATTTGTTTCTTTGATTCGATTACACATGCCTATGTTCTCGATGAACGAAACCTCTCGCCAGGGTCGACAATGTGTCAAGAAGCTATCAAGAGACTTGTTGCCCGTGCCATCAAAAGTCGATGATGGTATGATGATCCCGCTTCAGTTTCAACGCTGTTTTTTGGTGATTTTTCTTAATCACTTAACTTGGCATAATGGCAAGCACACTAGGTTTCGCCTTGATTCCTCAGTGTGATTTTTCTAACCCGCTCTTCATGAAAAGGCTATAACAAGAAAGAAAAAAAGCAAGAAAGAAAGGTTTATAAAACATCCGATTGGAGATCCATAGGTCTATGAGACCCAAAACATACTGAAAAAAATATTGGGCTGCAAGGAGGGTGATAGCCTTCAAGACATTAAATATTTAATCCCTAAACTTATCTAATCAAACTTCTTAAAAAAGCTTCTACCGCATGTGTTATTTTACCGCCTTAGCATTTGCTCCAAAAATGCTCGATATCATCGTTTGGCACTCTTGATTCCTAATATGTTTTCTCATTTGAAAGACTTTGGCGCTGGTCTTGCAAAGTTTATTAGATTGAGAAAGAAGCAAAACATACAGTTAAAC
The DNA here is from genome assembly GCA_021234155.1 of Isoetes taiwanensis. NCBI lineage: Eukaryota > Viridiplantae > Streptophyta > Lycopodiopsida > Isoetales > Isoetaceae > Isoetes > Isoetes taiwanensis. The sequence continues at coordinate 3,044 of JAJEKV010000800.1, forward strand.
AAATAAATGTGCATGTGCACGCACACGCGCTAAGTGGAGATCTAAAGTAAACAAACCGCTACTATAATACAAGGACGATGAAATCTATAATGCGTTTTATCAACTTCTTCACCACCAGCCTAGAGGCCCTAACAGCACCTACAAAGATCTTGGTTCATCCATGATAGCTTTGTAAATCATTTATTATGGAACATTTTACCCAATGACAAAGCTTGTAAACCAGTTTTATTGAATCTTCAATATGTGTGAATGTCCTTTTTGAAAAGTAGGGATCCACACTTGGTGAGACTTGCATCACCCTTCTTCCACCAAATGTTTTTGAAGTTGGGCGAGGACGATCAAACCCAAGAGCTAACCACTAGGAAATGCACATAGCTTCAACCAAAATGCAATGAGAACTTTAGAGGGTCTTAGAGCAGGTGTTATCCGATATGTAACCCAAGTTGAGGAAGTTATGGTCAAAACAAAGCTTAAAACGCAGGATTTTCTTGTTTGAAACCAAGTATGGTTTTCGATTTATCTCCACGAATAGCATAAGTACAACAACATGGAGAATTCTGCAATGCAGAATGTATAAAGTGAAGCCCAAGATTTTTTTATGTCTTAATGAAACTTCTTTTTTATTTTTCCGCCTATGCACAAATACTGATAAACATGAAAAGGTTTAGGGCCGCAAATGGAGGCGTAAGAGGCATGATGAGGACCTAAACGGCAACCGTTGATGGTGCGGTGTTGAAAGATGCCAAGGAGGCGATTGAGAGGCAAAAATTTGGCTAAGTCCCCAAACAACCAAGGGAGAAGTAATGAACGGTGGAGATGAGACGTGAGAAAATGATCGGATGTGACAGGTGGCCAAAGGACACATATTAATGTGTGACGGGTATGAAAAGAAGCAATGGCATTTAATGCTGGCAACTCGAAGTGGGATATCATTAAAACAGATGTGTCGAGGGTACCATGGTTAGATATGCATGGCCGGGGATTCAGTTCCGGTTTAGAAATTTTGCATTGCAAAACACGTTGGCGATTTTTTGATTGGTCCACGCCGACAAGGAGTTCCTTGGTTGGCTATTTAAGACGAACCGGAGTGAAGTTTAAGACATTCGATGGCGCTCAAAGATGGTCTGCTGGTTTGAACGAGAACCGCACGATGCCCACTAACCGCCAAGAGTGGATTACTTGCAAAATGAATTGTCGGACCTTCCGCGCTTTTGCCACAACCGCGGGCCTCGAGAATGGATGGTCTGGTGTTCCCGGATGGCTGAACATCCCGATCCTCATACCAACGGGATGGAGGTGGTTCTCGCACCTTCGCTGGGACCGAAAGCAGAACCTCTACCACATCTCAGCAGATCACCTCTGCTCCCAACCCGAGTAGAGGGTTTTTCTTCAGGACTTAGTAGATAGGCTCGAGCCCGTTTTTGTATATAGGCAAGGCCTATAGCGGAAATAATTTGGGCGCGCCCACATTTTGTAAAAATTCCACCTATAATATAATATGCCATTGTTTTAGTCACTTCCGGGTTGTGGTTGTGTCTTGAATCAGACTGCTTGTGGATTGTCGCTACGTGAGATGAAATGTTTTGAGGCTTAAAGCCATTAACCGCTGTAGGTAATGGAGTGCCATCTAACTCGGCCCGGTTGAAAACTGGTCGAACCACTTGAACAATTTGATAAGGGCCAAGCCAACGAAACTTAAGTTTACCCGGAAAATTTTTGTACCGAGAATCATAAAGAAGAACCAAATCTCCTTCGTTGAATGTTTTTGTCTTCAGACGTTTGTCATGTAAAGATTTTTGCAACTGTTGTCCATGAAGAACACGAATATAAGCATCCCTTCTAAGTTCATCCAACTGTTCCAATTGATAAACCCTTTCTTTGAGTGCAGCAGGCGGATTATGGGCAGTAGCCAGTTGAAAACGGAGAGTTGGGAGAATGTACTCAAAAGGCATGAGAGCTTCTTGACCATAAACCAATTTGAAAGGAGTGTGACCAGTAGCTATTTTGAAACAAGTATTGTAAGCCCAAAGAACAGTAGGAAGCTTGGTTTGCCAGTCAGTGCGAGAAGCGTCACAAATTTTCTTGAGGATTGTGACCAGAGTTTTGTTGGTGCTTTCTGCCAAACCATTCCCTTGAGGATAGTAAGGTGTGCTCTTGTGATGATGTATCGGGGAGATAATCCGTCGGCCTTGATGGTATGATTGATAAAATGGACACCACGATCATTGACCAGCTCCGTGGGCAGCCGAATCGCGTGATGATTTGTTGATAGATGACCTTGCGTGGCTTTTGCCGCAGTTGTTGTCTCAGAAGTGAAGCTTCCGCCCATTTGGTAGCGAAGTGCTGATAACCAGAACGAGCGCCGGCACGGGTGTGCCGCGCAGGAGGAGCGATGGGTCCCACAAAATCCATTCCCCATTTGCTGAAGGGAAGTGGCGTGGCGACCGGCGTCAAGGGAAGAGCGTCACGGGCCGTGGGCCGTCCCACACGCTGGCAAGCATCACACGCAAGGGCGTGCGCATGGAGCTGTCTTTGAAGAGCGTGGGCCAAAATACCCGGCTAGAAGAATTTTAGCGCGCGTGGTGTCACCATGAAAATGACCACCACCGAGCCCTTGATGAGCTTCTCGGACAATATCCGGAACTTCATGAGGTAGAACACGGCCGAAGGATGGTATCCTTACCCTTTTTTGTAAAAGATGTCCCGCAACCATGGTATAGTCACGACGTCATGAGAAATTGATGACGACGGGATTGTCGTTTGGCATGAGAGAGCGTCATGTCCTCTGGTGGAAGAGCGCCTGTGAGGAGGTACTGCTGAAAGTCATGGAACCAATGTGGTGTTGCCGTGACTAAAAAGAGTTGAGCGTCGGAAAGCGCCCGAGACTCCAAAGTGGAGGGATCATCCGTGTGTGGATGCGTGAAAGATAATCCGGGACAACATGAGATTTTGCTGGCCTTGTGAACAATTTCAAAGGGCAAATTCTTGGAGAAGAAGGACCCATCGAGCAATGCGGCCCGTGGGCGTGATTTGTTGATCAAATAAAGGAGTGCTTGGTGGTCAACAAAGAATTTGATCCGACCGCCCAAAAGGTAGTGACGGCGTTGGACACAAAAATGAGACCCAAAGCTTCACGCCTCCGGTGGCGGAATAGTTGCACTCGCCAGAATTGAGTTTACCATGTGACGGTTTGGTTTGTCGCTGTCGCGATCATATTCTTGAGAAAGAACAGCTCCAATAGCAAACGCCGAGACATCGTCATGAACATGAAAGGGCTTGTCCCATTGAGGAGGAACAAGAACCGGGCCCGAAAAGCAAAAGCTTCAACCGTTGGAAAGCAAAGATCCCCTGGGAATTCCAAGCCCGTGTGGATTCATCACCCGTGAGTTTATGAATGGATCCGCAATGGCCGCTAGTCTAGGAATGAAGGTGGAGTAATAATTGACCTTACCGAGGAAAGAGCGTGTCTCCTTGATATTGGCCTGGTGCTTGAGCTTTGAGCACAATAACGGATTTTGGCGGGATGCGTGGTGATACCCTTTATCGACAACGTGTCCCACGAGTAACACCGAGGTGACACAAAAGGTGCATTTCTCCGGATTGAGACTAATGCCGGACTCATCACATTTTGAAAGACGAGTTCCAATTTATCCAAATGGTCAGCCATGGAACTCAGAGGGGCGAGAAGTCATCTTGAAAAATTTGCAAGAAGGGATTTTCCTTCATAAAATCATGAAAATCGAGAGCATGATACGTTGAAACGTGGATGGAGAGTTTGATAATCCAAAAGGAACCACCTTGTAGGCAAAAGTGCCCTCACGGGTGGTGAAAGTAGTCTTGAGTTGATCAGATTCTTTGATTGAGATCTGATTGTAGCCGAAAAAAACCATCCATGAAGGAGTACATCTCATGTCCAAAGAACCTCTTTCAGAAACTCTGGCCGCGGAAGGAAGTGGAAAATGATCACGCCCGGTGGCCCGATTGAGTTGAGGTAGTCCACGCAAACGCCGGATCTTACCATTGTGTTTGAGTGCAATGACAATGGGGCTCACCCATTCGTAATGTTTGACCTCATAGATCAAACCCGTGACAGAGTTTGTCAATTTCCGCCTTTGACGCGATCACGGTAATTGGGGTTGAGCCGGTACTATCGTTGCTATAATCGGACGTGCATCGATTTGGTAGGAATGGTGAGTTCCCCAAGGTTTTGTTGATTCCCAAGATCTGTAGCTCCAGCTTAAAATGTGTTTGAACTTTTGAAAAGCGTGACGGCCCCTGCTACGATAGGGGTTGGAAGATTGGCGGCAAAAGAAGACACAGTGATTGTTGCCTACGCCCCGATCTTGACTTCTGTGAGTCCCAATATGGGGTATCACTTACGTGTCTGGACAAATGTGCAGGAGGTTGAAGCATAACGGGATGCGTGGCACTCTGCGTGGTGAAAAGAGAGGTTGCCGAAGTTTCATCAAGCGTAGGTTGCTTCATGACAAAGTGGACATCTCTGAGAGGCGGCAGGAGATTCCACATCCGAAAAAGTGATCAACCCGTTGAATTGATTGCAAGGAGCCGGTAAGGGTCAAGCAAAGCAGCCCACACCTGGTCCCGATCAAAGGGTCATTTCTCCCCAAGGATCAGCATATTCGGGTAGGATGATGTGAGGCAGACGCCAGCAGTGGAGCCTCGAACTTGATAGATATTTTGAAGTCCCCGAGAATCGGTGTGGAGAGAGAGGGTTCGGCATTGTCGACGGAAATGATTTTGCCTGTTTCAAGTCCATGGTGGCATTGAGGTGACCATCTGCGGATGACTAAGCCCGATCCGTAGCCCAAGAATGGATACTCTTGGCCCGACGGAGAAAAGGTCCGCCGACCAACATTTCATAATCATCCGGATCTTCTCCAGCCTTCCAAACACCAAATTCAAGGGGAATCGGAGATCACCAATGTTGATGTGAAGAAGAGGTGACTTTTGAGGTCGCGCGGATATGGCCATTAGCCAATTTGATGTCATATGGGGCGCGATAGAGTTGTGTGATGCCCATTTGTTTTGCGGAGTTTATCCGTGATGAGATTGACCGCGCTACCGCCGCCAATTTGAACATGATTGACTTGTTGATTGCCCACCGTGGCATGTACCGGGAGTAGAGGTAGCAACAGCCCCCACCAAAAACGGTCGGGGAGTGGTAACTAGTCCTTGAGAGCGTGACGAGTTTCAAAATTGTGGCCAAACTTAAAGGAATTTTGATTTTGCTAGTTCCTCTTGGAGTTCAGAGGCACATGAGAAAAAGGATCTCTTTGCTTTGGATCCACGAGGTGCCGGAGTGCGTGGTAATGAAGCAAAGCAACTTCTTTGAGTAGGTCAACCTCGGGCTATATTTGGATAGGTGCGAGAGCGTGGAGGTTGAGGCGTGGAAGGTGCTTCCTGTCTTTGTTGAGCTGAAAGTAGTGGCATGAACATTAGCCAACGCGGCGCCTCAAAGCCAGCTTGCATGAGGTTCGTAATGCTTTGGCGAACTTTAGGCATGACATGTGGCATGAGTTTCTCCAAATCAGGTGCAAAGTGAACTGTTTTTCTTTCAAAGATGAGGAATGGTATCGATCGCAAAGGCAGGGTTTGCGTGCCATTAGGAATAATGGTTAAGGGACGTGACGCCCTGGTCTGGCGTGAAACCAAACCAACCCAATTTGATTGCTGGACTGGAGGATTAAGAGCCTGAAAAATTTCTTCCTGTGCTTGTTGATCCCTCTGAGGTTGATTGGCCGGAGCTGGTTGATAGCGTGATTGCCGAGGTGCGCGAGGTGGCTTCCGAAGAACAGGACGCGGTCCTTGTTTGCCATTAGCAATCCAGAGTTGGTAAGCCGTGAGGCGGACCGATGTGGTCCGATTTGTGCCGAAGTCGCAGACTTGAACTTGTGGAAGTTGAGGACACGCCGCGGGTGGTATGACCCCATTCTTGACGGTGATAACACCGAAGCTTTGAAGGATCAAAAAGGAGGACGTGTATTGGGTCCCGTTTGTTGCTCCCCTCCTGGTTGATAGAGTTGATTGGGTTGCACCTGCAGTGGTGGCTGCTGATATTGCGATTGGTGCTGAGGTGTGGTTTGCACTTGATAAACCATCTTGTTGCGGAAAGGTGTAGGATGAGTGCGAGTGCACTCTTCCGTGGCATGATTGCACATGTTGCATCTTTTACAATGAGGCGGGCCATTGGTGGAGTTGCACTCATTCGCCAAGTGGCCTTGATATTTGCAGATATGGCACCAGATCCGATCTGGCCTGGATTGGCGTGTTGAGGCGGGCCCGGGGAACCATGACTGGTGGAATGAAAGGGAGCTCCTGAAGAGCCACGCCACGGGAGGAAACATTGACTGAGTGATTGACAAGATCGATAGCCTGCTCCAAAGTCTTCGCTGTGTACCGGGTCATGAGTCGGATAGCCGGAGGAAGTCCTTGGAGAAACCGGACCAAGATCTAGCTCGCGGTGGGGTACTCCTTTGAGTTTTGCCGAAAGCAGAATGTGAAGTCGATCTGCAAAATCCCGGGCGGACTCCGTGGGCTCTTGTTGAAGGTCATTGAGTTGCTTGAGATGAAGTTGATCATCATCCGTGGTCCCATAGTGAGAAAGAAAAGCAGTTTTCATTTCGGACCAATCTTGTTTCCAGTGGCTTTTGTTGGACATGAGCCATTGATGAGGGAGCCACGCCAGGCGTGGTGGAAAAGATGTGGAATTTCAGTTGAGGTTGCGCGATGACCATTTAGGACAGCCAGAGCCTCAAATTCTTCCATGTGGGCGAAAGCACTTTGGTCTAAGGGTTTGCCTTTCGTGTTGCCAAAGGTAGGATAAGTCGCTTAAAGGGTCCGAAAGGTAGAGGTAAAAGTGCTGGGCTGGACAGGAACATGATAGTGAGGATATTGAGGTGGAGTTGGCGGTGGCATGGTGCCTGAAAGACCCGGATGAAGAGGTTGCTGAGGTGGAGGTACTGGAGGTGCCTGATCATTGGTTTTGAGGTCGGTAAGGTTGTAAACAGGAAGAGTGGTGGGAAATGTAGGGAAGGGAAATTCCTGGGGAGGAGCAAAAGAGACCTGTGGATATCCCTGTCCACCCGTAGGAGATGATGGTTGTGAAGGCAGAGGCGTATGGCCAGAAGACTGATGGATGAAGGCATGTTCTGGAGTATGAAAGTAAGTTTGAGCAGGTTGAGCCGGATAGGGCTCCTGATAGTGATGAGGAGACTGAGGCTGTGAGCAATGTTTGCACGCTTGAGGCGGAGAATTTGGACGAGACATGACAAGGGGTGGGTGGCCGACCGAGCCCTAGACCTAATGTGGCCTCCCTCAATGTCATAAGCGGAGATCCATACATGTCCGCGACTTTTTCCGATTTTTTTCTTCCTGTGAAGACCTTCCTCGATCAAGACGGGCGGTGTCCACAACCCGTCTTCACGGATCTAGGAGATTCGACCGCTTTGCAAACCATTCGTATGGTTCGACTTTGAAACGGCTGTCGGATTTCATTGCGGGCACACATGCATTCATTTTAAAGTTTCGGACAGACATTGTGACAGAAGAAAGGAAAATCGAATCATCCCCGGCAGCGGCATGTGTTTGGGGTGCAGGTTCGGGGAACTCCGCAAGACAGACCCTCTGTGAGGACCCTTGGATCTAACAGGAGAATCAGGGGGACTATGTCCACGGGATTTGCAAGAAAAGAACAAGAAGAAGAAAAAGAACAGTAAGAGAACAATGAGAGGAAAATGATAAGCTTCCTTGATATCAATGATGAACATACATGAGCTCTCGCAATCGAGAGAAGATCAAGAGAGACAAGACTCAAAACTCATCTAAAACTCATGTGCTAGCTCTACTCATATATATATTACAATGGCCTTTGGCCCAATATACACTCTGATCGATCTCGGTGCCGACTCGGAAGGAGGCCCGATTCTGGTGAATCTTTGGCGGTGCCTCTTGAAATGCCTAGAATCACGCCGACGCCGACGGTGTGACGGGCCGTCACTTGTCCGGCGGGCGCCTCTTGTGGGGACGGTGACGCAGGCTTTGACCGCGTGGTTCGGGCCGCTTTGGTCTTCTCACGAGCCTTTGATGGCTGACCCGTGGGTCGATGTGGATCCTTGTTCTTGACCTGGTCCGTCGATGTATGAATAGTCCTGCACCCGGGAGGCACGGGACTAACACAAACCATGCATACATTTATTTCTAGCATTATAAACTACTGAAAAGATGGGGCAAACAATAATAATAACTACCATATAAGTGGCGCACCTTACCACCAACATGGGCTGAATGATATTTACATGCCGAGGATGATTTTGGAAGGATCAAATTGTTGTTTGCAATTCGACATGTTCTCAAATTACCAATGCTTGCTGCAATCACTGAAATAATGCCAGCCTATGTAATATTCCAATCAGCATCATTCTAACCAAGAGATAAAATCCTCTAGCTATAGCTACAACCTACCTTTACAAACCATGTTCATGTTTAATGATAATAAATTTTAATCTTCCAGACAGTAGCATCTACATACTGAGAAACGGGAGCATATGTATCACTGGAATTCCTGTTAAGTCCTCAAACGACAAATATTCAATGCAAATAAGACAATTCTAAACAGAAGATAAGAGCGCACCTAAGCTCCATGGTTTCGAAATGCAGCTAAGCACAGCGCCTCCGACAAAAATCCACAGTATTCAGAAGATAAAATGCTGATGATCTTTTCTCAAGCTACCATCCATTGAATTAGAAGCCTTTTCATGCGAGCCAAGCAACATCACCTCAAGCAAAGATCCACATTCATGCAAAATAATGACTTTTCAAAATTTCAAACCTTTTGAGCGCAAAGCATAAACTGTAATTATGGTTTATATCTGCATTGAAAACCCCAAGAGCGCCAAATTTCATCAGTCTTGGCAGTTTGTGCCATTTCTCCTGCATGCAATACTTGCAATCCTTGCGAGGCTTATTATTTCGAAGGACGCCTTTAAGAACAAACTATCCATGGAACATAATCCTATGGAGGGAGAACCTCCACCTCTCAACCAAGATCCAGAAAGTGGCCGGAACTGCAAGATTTAGAGACGGATGTATCTATTTCCAAAATGATAAAATCCTCTGATGGCACCTAAGATCCCTTTTCGATCCACTCTAATTTAAGGATGCCACGAAACATAGAATGGAAGAAATGAGTTATTATGAAGATTGAAAATGGAAAGGCGTGGCCGACATACACGCTCGATTGCCAGGAAAATCGTATTTCTGAAGAAGGCATAAAATCGTTAAAGAAATGCATCTCGATTTTTGGGAAATCGGGAATTTTTTCCGGCAGGTAAACCCCTTAAAACCATTGAAAAACAACCTTAAAAAAAACCAAAAACATTTTCGGTCAAACCGGAAACTTCCAAATTAACAAGATTGATTGATAGCATAGACATAATAAGGTTTAACTTGTCTGGAGGTATATAGCAAAGGCCCAAATAAAGCAAACATGTTAGTAAGATTCAAATGCAACCAGCCCTAAGCATACAAGCATCATGCACAATTCCACCCTTTGTGCTTAGGGCTTGTCACTTGACTCAACTCGATAAGGGATATAAAGAAAGCTACCTTTTGTTCATCTAAAACTTTTTAGAAAGAGAAGTCATTCCTTTTAAATTTGTATGCAATGCAAGTCACTCCTTTTAAATTTGTATCGACCCTCTATCAGTTCTATCTCTCACAATAAGCAGCCACGATTCCTCGAGAATCCCTCCTCTTATATTGCGCTAAATTAAGAAACAACGGGGATTGCACCATCGAAAAGACTTAAAACTTAAATGGTTGATCTGATCCTTCTAATTCTTCCTGAATAGGAGCAAAATATGTTCTCCTTTCTAGCCTACATATATAATATGTAGCACAATAACAAGGGGTTCAGGGGAGATTTGATACGGATGTAAAGATAAAGATAAAGATAAATTTTTTATCATCCACGAGAACCCAGTCAGGTTATGGGACCCAAACAAAAAGAGAACATAAGCCCAAACCCAAATTGGGGGACAAACCCCCATCATTAGAACAGAAGGGGGGGGGACTAATCCCCATCACAAAATAAACAGACATTTAAGTTTCAATTTCTTACAACGAGAATTCTTAAAACCATAGACCATATCCTTAAAACAATTGAATGGTAAAAAAAAAAAAAAGAGAGAACCATAGATTTAAGATAAAAGATAATCATGTTAGCTCACTGGTTATATTGGTTATTTTGCTACATATTCTAAACGAGCATCCTGGACTACCACAGTCTTCGGATTCGTCGATCCTACGGCCCAGGTCGTATGCTATGGCCTCTGGGCACCTCTCGTTTTGCTTATAGTCATTTATGATTGGCGGCGCATATGATTTAGAAATATGAAATACGATTTCGCCTAAGGTTTTAATGGAATATCGAATCTCTATGTTGCCTAAGATTTTAGAATATGAAATATGGGGGCTCGAACCTCTACCAAAATAACTCAATGTCCTTATAAAATTACTTTAATCAATGTACCCAGTGAGCTAATGTGATTATTTTTTATCTTGAATCTTCATTTTTTTTTAATAACAACCCATTCAATTGTTTTAGAGATATATGGTTTATGGTTTCAAGAATATGGTTTATGGTTTCAAGAATTGTTACTTTTACATCCATATCAAACCCCCCTGGAACCCCCTGTTATTTTGCTACATATTGTAGTAAAATAATAGGGAGTTCCAAGGGGATTTGATATGGTTGTAAAAATAACAATCCCTGAAACCATAGACTATATATCCCCAAAACAATTGAATGGGTTGTTATAAAAAAATACATAGATTCAAGACAAAAAATAATCATATTCGCTCACTGGATACATTAGTTAAAGTAGTCTCATTAGGACATTGAGTTATTTTGGTAAAAGTTCGAGCACCCGTATTTCATATTCTAAAATCTTAGGTAAAGCCGTATAGAGGTTCGATATTCCCTCAAAACCTTAGGCGAAATAGTATTTCATATTTCAAAATCATAGGCGCCTCCAATCATAAATGACTATAGGGTAAATTTTTTATTGACCTACTCAGTTTTTTGACCATCACAGCACATATAAGCACCTTCACCAAATAATTTATGTCATCATCATTTGCATCACTAATATGCTCATTATATCTTTTATATAATAGAAAACACTCATGATTTTTTGAAGGGCAGTGAAGGGCTATGGAAGGGCAATGAAGGGCAGTTTGAAGGGCAATGAAGGGCACAAGACTGTAAAGACATGTGTCGCCCACATGCTTTTTTGAGTATTTGAATTAAAAAACCACCCTATAAGTGAAACGAGAGGTGCCCAAAGGCCCCAACATACGATCTGCGTCGTAGGATCGACGAATCCGACGACTGTGGTAGTCCAAGGTGCACCTCGTTTAGAATATGTAGCAAAATAACAGGGGGTTCCAGGGGGATTTGATATGGTTGTAAAAATAACAATCCCTGAAACCATAGACCATATATCCCTAAAATAATTGAATGGGTTGTTTAAAAAACAAGGTGCTGCGCACGAGGGGTTGCCCTTCAATACCCAGAGTATTATATTTTCATGGTTTCTGTTTTGCTATTTCATGCTAGGTATTTTTTGTTTTGTGAAGCCGTGTAAATACTATGAATATAGGGTGTCGATTTCTTAATGCCAGGTCTGTAGAAATCTGCCTTGTGATCTCTGAAGCATGTGTTGTTAGAGGAAGAGGTATTTTTAGCAGAAATAGTAGGAAAGGCAATATAAAATCTCTATACATTCTCATTGCAAATGTATGTTTCATTGTCTAGCAATATAGGTCTGAAGTAGCCATTAGATAAGTAAAGGTGTAATACTTGTGAATAGAAAGTAGGTAGCTTATGCAAAAGATGGCGTACTCATGTCCACCATGTGGTTGGAGTCCTAAGAAATAAGTTAGCCATTATTTTATCCCTACTCAATTACCTCCATTTCCATTTTTATGAAAAGCTTTTCAATAAGGGCATTCATAAGATGAGGAAAAATGAATGCAAATAAGCTGAAGCATTGGATATAAGTAACATAAGAAAATAACTACCATGCATGACACAAAATGCAGAGCAATGGAAGTGAAGACCATTGATGCTCACGAGGAAAAGTTCCCATGAACAAGGTTAAAATCGCCAATTATCATATATATAAAGATAAGACAACCTTCACAGATCCGCAACGTAAAATATGTTAGTAAAAGTTTGTATATTATGCCCAAGCAGGTGATAAACTCATATCCCCAATAATAACTTCGTCCATCATAGCCAAACACACATGGTTATCCTTGGGGCATAAGGATGTATGACTAGCACATATATCTACAATAAGAAAGGCAATTAGAAACTTTATACTAGACTAATCTCTATATATAGCAGATAATATGGTATTAGATTACCTATTTGTCATGGCCCGTCATGCGAGGCATACATATCTACGGTTAAATGGCCTAGTAGATAAATGAAGATAAAAATAAAAAGAAAGAGTGTTGACTAAAGAAGTTTTATGTTCCGGATGCAAAGACATACGGGCCTTATACTTACTTAAATCAAATGGAGCGCACATCTTATATGCAAGGCTAAAAGCAATGGTTGTCATCCCCTGCGATCCGATCACGCAACACCAATATTGACAAACCATCCGGCAAGTGCCAATGTAAAATCAAGTGCACGAGAGGATTCAATCTGCCGCACGGTTCTACATAGAACAAGGTTTTGAAGACTTACAACACTTAAAGGATATAACATTTGATGCGGATGCCGCTAGTGGATTGCCGAGCTAATCGCTAGGTTTGTATATCATCCCGAGCAACACACATAAAATATTGTAGATTAGGATAATGTAACACACAGCCGAGCTGTCATGGCACTCAATAATTACCTCATATCCCCTACAATCGCACAAACTTGTTTAGATGTCCTCTTGTTTTGTGTGTATTTGTTCATATAACTCCGCATACAAGCCCACATTCATCCAAGAACTAAAAGCTCGCCTTGGCATAGAGGTTTGACGTTTGCATCTTACCCAAGTTGTAATGACGTTTGAGGCATTTGGGGCTCCCTAACATTTCGGTGGCTCAATTGAAGAGAGAAAGGTATGGTTGACATGCTTGCGGGTTCCCTTGTCTCGAGGGGACTGCGGCCCAGCTAGTGGAGATATGTGTTTTTTGCGGCCTGGCTGTCCCAGGCTTTCAACCCGGTGAAAATTCAGCGGGAATATATCGAAGAGTCTTAAGCGTAGTAGTATATGGGTAAATTTCTCTTACCTTTCTTTCGTAACATTTCGTTTTCCTTATGCAATTGATGTTCTGCATGCAAAATATTGTGGATAAGTTGTAACCGGCATAAAAAATGTAGATAAAATGTTGTAAGGGAATGGTCAATAGCCATATCGGGCACCAATTATCTATTTAGAAAGAGGCAGTTGGAACTCATACGTGGGACGTTTTTGTCCCTATTTGACCTAAGTAAACACATTTTGCATCTCTACAAATCTTTCCTAAGATAACACGGTTTAACCGCATACAAGTTATATTAAATGTACCTTCTCGGAGAGTTCCTCAACCTGCCCCATGAGAATTTGATCCCGATTGAAATAACATAGAGATTCAAATACGTGAAATGTTGAGCATGGATTGATGTAAAATCAGATAGCATATCGGCTTCAACATCAATAAATTTTTCCTGGACACCTTGCCTTCCTTGCACGGATGCGACTCAACCCCACTTCTAGTTGATGCTCCAACAACCGCAGGTCCTTCAACGGCAAGTTTGATAGTTCTTCACCTTTCATATGTCTTTATATGATGGATGCATAGGTTAGATCATGTTCTTGTCAAATTTATGATGTTGTGTATGGTCTTACCTTTGGGCTTACGCGTGATCGCTCTAATTGTTGCTTCAACCTTGCCATCTCACGATTCCAACACCGCCACGAGTTGCATTTTATAAGCGGTGTAGTCGACCTTTATATAAGTTCTAGAGCACAATAGAGGACTAAAACTTACATTACTATCATTTTCAAGTGGTCTTTGCTCATTTGAATTCCCTGGTACTTGCCATATCTATCCAAGATTTCCCTCATGCTTTCATGGGGTAAAAGGAGATAATTAGTATCGTATCGAACAGCTATGTATCCTATGTAATGCAACTAGTAATGCTAGAGTCACTAGATTGATTCAAAGATAAACAAATGTGCAAAGATTATTACAATTTTGCTTTTTTACTAAAAGCCTAAAGGCAGAAAGCAAAAAGGAAAGAATAATGATGTCCAAAATTGCTAAAAGGAGGACAAGTAGATGAACAAGAACAAAAACGAGGTGAAACTCTTCCCGATCAAGTCCGATGCAAAGATTAAAGGCAACAAGATAACAAACCCCTGGGCTTTGGAGAAGGTTACCCGCACACGCTGGTCACATTTTCGATCTTTTTTATCTCGATTTTCCCCTACCAACAGGCCTTTCCCTCCTACCAACTATCCCTCCCATATGAACTGCATAATTTGAGCTAACCAATGGCATAAGCGTCTCCATTTGTTCTTCGTCAGCCCGAGATTGCTCATTTCTCGCCGTGGCCCCGTTTTGGCTATGGCTATGGTCGCCTGTGGCAGAAGAAGTAGCTATGGTGTCGAGTGCTAGGGTCATATCGGTATCAACGTGCTCCATCCCCCTTTCTTCTTACATCTTGATAAGCTTAACCGATCATTTCACCAGGCTTACCTCGGGTTTTATCATTTTCTAACCCGTCCAATGAGGAGAAGCCGAACTAAGCGCCATTAACCAATACAAAGAAGACGCCGCTGCAAGCAAGGAATCTTTGTTTGTCTTGAAGCTTTTAAGATTTTCTCAAGCTTGAGCTAAAGAGACTAAAAGCACAAAAGGGAAACACGAGTAAGTAAGAACAATTTGTAGAGAAAGATCGCCGCATAAAATAGAGTAGATGTTCTTTCATCAAACTACGCGAAAAAGGCCGTGAACCGAACTTACTGAGGAAGAAGATTTTAAGCCTAGGACGGAATGCGACGGCGCCATAGCTAGATCGGACATAAAGAAATACTTATTTTGGATCTTGGTAAAGGGACAAATCACAAATGCGGGGAAAAACTAGAGGTTGTTACGCAGCCTCTCCGTTAGCTAGGGTTTCAAGAGTGGCTGCCCAACAACGAAAACGATAGAGCATTTATGACCAATAAGGGGGTTTTAGCGGTCATAGGCATATTTCAAGCATATACCGCATATACCTATAATATGCCATAAACCCACATAAACAAGGGTTTGCCCCCTTAGGGGCAACCCAAAAACATAGATTCAAGATAAAAAATAATCACATTAGCTCACTGGGTACATTGGTTAAAGCGGTTTCATTAGGACATTGAGTAATTTTGATAAAGGTTTTTGCCTGAGTATTTCATATTGTAAAATCTTAGGCAAAGTCGTATAGAGGTTCGATATTCCCTCAAAACCTTAGGCAAAATAGTATTTCATATTTCAAAATCATAGGCGCCTCCAACCATAAATGACTATAAGCAATACGAGAGGTGCCAAGAGGCCCCAGCATACGATCTGGGTCGTAGGATCGACTGGAATAAAATAATGGCTAAGCTTAGCCAAATGGCTATTTTGTAGCTTTTTTCCCAAGTAAAATGGCTAAACTAAATGGGAAAAAAGGCCCAAAAAAATAAAATTTTAGCTCAAATTTTTTGCCGCCCAAGTGAAATTCTAGGTTGAATAGCTAAACCACCACCTCCAGACAACCCCACTAGAACATCGATTAGCTAAACCTAAGAAAGAGGGGGCTTGAAAAAATGGATGGATTAGCCTATATGCTGACACCAAGATATGTAGGAACTTTAAGAAACTATCAAATAGGGTTCAATTTTTTTGTTTTTAATTTTTTTTCTTATTCTAGATATGAAGTTGAAGCATTCACAGAGTTGATCATATCTAGAAGGAACAATGTACTTCCTTTCTTTTTAGTTTTGAACGTGTTCATGTATGTTTATGTCTTTGTTGCTTGATTATATCAAGGAGGTTATAACAATGACTGTAATTCCGTCAATTATGCCACATTATGCAATGTCTTTGTCCAAAAGCTTGGACCTTTTAAAATTAACGTAATGTGATGGCTAATATTTGCCTTTCCATATATTAGAAGTTTAGCCAAAGCCAAGAAACAGTGACGGAGAAAAATCATCTAGTTTAGCCAAGTGCTAGAAAGGTCAAGCTCCAATTTGAGGGTAGTTTAGCCAAACTTATTTTGGCTACACTAAAATATAAGAGTAGTAATTTATTCCATGTCGACGAATACGACGACTAGGGTGCACCTCATTTAGAATATGTAGTAAAATAACAGGGGGTTCCAGGGGGATTTGATATAGTTGTAAAAATAACAATACCTGAAACCATAGACCATATATCCCTAAAACAATTGAATGGGTTGTTATAAAAAAAAAAAACATAGATTCAAGATAAAAAATAATCACATTAACTCAATGGGTACATTGGTTAAAGTAGTCTTATTAGAACATTGAGTTATTTTGGTAAAGGTTCGAGCCCTCGTATTTCATATTCTAAAATCTTAGGCAAAGCCAAAACCTTAGGCGAAGCCATATAGAGGCTCCATATTTCATCAAAACCTTAGGCGACCTCCTATTTCATATTTCAAAATCATAGCCACCCCCAATCATAAATGACCATAAGCAAAAAGTGACGTGCCCAGAGGCCTCAACATACGGTCTGGGTCGTAGGATGATCTGACGACCGTGGTAGTCTAGCGTGCACCTCATTTAGAATATGTAGCAAATAAAATAATGGCATTTTGAATTGTGGCAAAAATAAATAGACTGTTATAGATGTCAAATTCAAATATGAATGTGCCTTTTAGAATGCCCCTGTTGCAGTCACTGTATTTATAACTTCAAAATGGTAATACAGTCCTGCAATTTATTATAGCACATAAGTGCCTTTTTTATAGTTGTCACTTAATTATGATCTCACTTCAAAATGCTAACACAACCCTGCAATTTAGTTGATCTAAACATTCTATTATGGATCACATCAATGAACCATACCTTTTATATCTCTGAAACTGGAGATATAATTTTTGTTGAAGCATCAACCTCAATTAGTAGCACCAACTACTGCTCAAAATTTGGGAATTTTTTTGTTGAAGCACCAACCTCAATCTGTAGCACACACTACTACTCAAAATTTTAGATATCAATCTAAAATTTTCCATGTCATTCATTAATATCAAATACTTAGGGCACCAACTATAATAGTATGCATACATTAATGGCATGAACAATCATTATAAGAAACAATACACTCATCATTTTATAAATTCTCTAAAGGCATTAACCGCTTCATAAACTTTTAACAGATTCTCTATCCCCTACATATATCCACAATTACTTACAAGCAAACTCTAATCACCAGCAACTAAAAGCAATGGGACTCATAGAGATGCAATTTACATTGTTCAAGTAACCGCTTCATAAACTTTTAACAGATTCTCTATCCCCTACATATATCCACAATTACTTACAAGCAAACTCTAATCACCAGCAACTAAAAGCAATGGGACTCATAGAGATGCAATTTACATTGTTCAAGTTTCTAGATAGTTCAATTAAAGATAGTTTCATCTACCATAGATCCATCCTGACCAAGGAGATGGATTGTCAGTTTTGGTTAGGTTTGATTTGAAGGCAATCTATTTTGGCAAAACGAAATGGATTGATAAGGTAAGATAGACTCAGTTTCCACTGCTTATTCCAAATCACCTGCACCTAAGAAATTCATAGATGTTTCCTGCAAAAAAATAAAATCACCATACGGATATTCAAGGGCTAATCTAGAAGATAAATAAGATAAGATAAGATAAGATAAGATGAATTGGGCTAATCTAGAAGATAAGATAAGATAAGATAAGATAAGATAAGATAAGATAAGATAAGATAAGATAAGATAAGATAAGATGAATTTTTATGTCCACGGGAACCCGGGTTATGGGACGGCACATGCAAGGGCAACAACCCATCTAAAACCTGGGGACTAGGCCCCATCACTAAACACAATAACCAAATATTAAAAGACTACCAAGAAGAAGATAATGTTAATGCTAGTGGTAATTTTGTGCTTCTAAAATTATCTAGACATAGCCAATCCAAGGATTGGAAGGCCATTAAGAATAATTGCCGCTCCCCTATCTGCTGTCATTTTTTTTTTGCAAAAGGGCCACCCTCACCTTGCGAGCTCTCCTTACAGTTACACAATTGAAGAGAGGAGAGGTCCTCCCAGCATGAGATTCTAGTCTCTCCGAGATGGTTTCCATGCTGAAGAACATGTAAGCGGCTAAGAGTGTCTTGAAACTGAACCAAGAGATGGCTAGGACGATCAGGTCTTTCCGCTTCCACCCTAGTAGCGGAGACAACTCCACCAACCTTCACATGCATGACATCAGCGAAAAATGCAAAACCGCATCCACATCGTAATGGGCATCATCTTCGC
This sequence comes from Isoetes taiwanensis, assembly GCA_021234155.1. Classification (NCBI taxonomy): domain Eukaryota; kingdom Viridiplantae; phylum Streptophyta; class Lycopodiopsida; order Isoetales; family Isoetaceae; genus Isoetes; species Isoetes taiwanensis. The sequence goes on from JAJEKV010000800.1 coordinate 21,605, forward strand.
CTCTGCAACCCCTATAATACGCAGTTCGTGGATCCCGGTAATAGAAGATACCGAGGCAAATGCTCCCCGGCCGCTAGCTCGACATTGCGACTCTTGGTCCTCTTTGGGATTGTGGAGATGTTGCGTACTCACATCTCAACATGTTCCCTTTCCAATGTCTGACCCCGCCTCAACACAATGTTTCTTCCGGGTCAGAATTCGTATCTAGTGTCCGTGATGAGGCATCGCCTTTGTGCCCACATACCGGGCTTTAGGGTCCGGAACTTAAGGCATATATTAACTATAATAAGTGTGTCCATCTCTTAATAGATACGACATCATAGATGTGGTCGTCATTCCTCCCTCGTAATGAATGAGTCGCACTCGGGTCACCTAAGTGTAGGCGGCAAACACCAAACTTGGGGGTGTCTAGAGCACTTTGAAGATCCTCCCGATCTTAGAAGATAAATGTACCGCACTGCTTGTTTTATATGAAGAGACCATCGGGGACCAAAAAGAGAAGATGGCAAATCCATTATTACACTGGAATTAGCTTGCCCCTAACCATGGAGCTGTATGCTAGACCGAGCACTTGTGGGACGAGGGACCTCCTGCGTGAACAATGATTCCCGAGTAGGAAGCTTTTTCTTTTCCCCACCATCCTTACACTAAGTCTCCTTATTAATGGCCCTTTTCTCACATGGTGAAGTTCTCTAAATGAAATCAAAGCGGGTATATACAAAAGTTAAATCAAAGTGGATAGAATCTAGAGCAAACCAAATCAATTTGTGAAGCCTTAATCTAAAAGATCTGTAATGCAATATCCAATACTGCAAACCCTACCAAAGCCGGTCGAACATGACTGCTTTGGACACGTAAAAACGAACCAAACATGGGGATATCATACACCATTGAAAGATCTCGAGAGAGCTTTCAAAGCAATAACCCTCACCAAAAAATGAGTCCTAGATCAAAAGTTATGTTAGAAACTGTGTTGCTGTGGAAAAGTCGCGCCTACATGGCGCCTAGGGTTTCCTAAGTAGAGTAGGAGGCTCTTTGCTTTTAAGAGGATCAGATTGGTAAGAATAGATTAAATAAATTAAATTCATGGAGAGAAATCATTTGGGTTCTCAGGATAAGGATTTCTATTCCAATTTGCATTGGAGTACAATATGATACATACATGTGGCCCATGCCACTAATACCTATGTTTAGCCCATAGAGCTAATACTCCCCCATCAAACCAAACTATGTACAAAATTTTATAACATGAGGTTTGACATTTACAACAAAATGTCCAAATTGAGGGGAAACAATTATGTTGTTGAGAAGTCTTCTTGACCAAAGAATGTCAATGTCGAAGAAGTAAAAGTCATGAGAGATTGAGAAGGCTGTTATCACTTCTCTTGAGCTTGCCACGAGCTCCTTTAAATCTATAGAAGTCTAATTCAATGTTGAGAAGGCTGTCACCACTTCTCTTAGAGCTTGCCACGAGCTTCTAAATACATGCGCCAATGAAACTGTCTTGCAAGGAGTTGAACGAAAATGTTCAAATAAAAGTTGCTGAAGGGACAGAAGGCTCGAAGTCATCTTCACACCATTTGTTGAACTCAAAAGAGTTTGAACATAGAATTGAACTTGAAAGAGTTGAAACATAAGTTGGTGAAGGCGGAAGGCTCGAAGTCATCTTCACACTATTTGTTGAACTTGAAAGAGTTTGAATAGAGAGTTGAACTTGAAAGAGTTGAAACATAAATTGTTGAAGGGCGGAAGGCCCGACGCCATCTTCGGCCATTTGTTGAACTCGCAAAGAGGTTGAACAGAGCATTGAACTTGAAAGAGTTGAAACATAAGTTGGAAGGGGGGAAAGGCCCAACGTCATCTTCACGCCATTTGTTGAACTTGAACAAGGCTCAACCGCCACATATTATGAGAGGATGAGGCTGATTAAAAAAAGTTGTCTCTCAAACGCCTTGCATTAGGGTCGATGAGGTGGATTGATGATAAGAAAGGTGGTCTTTCAATCCATACCAAGCTTGATTGTGGACAAAAAATTGTTAAAAAGAGCTTACACACACCATTGGGTTGTGTGAGGTCTGTTGGTACAAGGGTGCAAAGAACATCTCTACGAATGTGGCAAAAGATGAGGCATCCTCCAAAATGTGCCAAAAATATATGCAAAATGCTCCTTGTGTCAAAAGTAGATCGAAAGTTGTACCCAAAGTCACACCGTGATGAGCCATGATAAGTTTGATGAATTCAGCCGTTGGGCCATGATACGAGTTACACCAATGAACACAAGATACGAGTTACACCAATAAATCACATTAGTCAAGCTCTAGTTCACTAGAGCCAAAGCTAGATCTAGATACAATAACCAATTTAGGGTAGTTCACCACCCAATTAGGTCAATAGATGCTAAGAACTGGCAGATTATGGTAAGGCTTTAGGCAATGGCAAATCCTCTAGCAAGAATCTTGACTCCACACAATGTGGTAAACGATTGGAACAAAGGGTGGAAGTAGATCATTGACTAATTCGGCAGTAGGAGGCTGACGTAGATCTGTCAAATCAACTGCAGAGGTTGTAGGAGGTCATTCTGCAGATCCTATTATAGCAGGATGTAAGTTCGATTTTGGCTCTAAGTTTTAATTAAAGCTTAGAAGGTTTAACCATTAAATAATATCTTAACATTTGAGATGTTATTTAACTATAGCCAATATAAGATACGCATCTGTGTAAGATTACAAGTAGAAAACACAATGTTAATCTACAGTTGTTTGGATAGAACATTTTGCAACCTTGTCTTCAGAAAAGGCTTTTTGCATCAGATTCATCTTTAGCCTAAATTAAAACAAAAGGTCCTTTTTACACATCTTCATCCTCGGAGAAAAAATAGGCTTTTCTTTTTAAAGGGTTCGCACGTAAGGTAAGGAAAAGTTGGGGTTCATCGGGGCTAGGGGAGGGTGCCTATGAAGCTCCCACTTACGGAAACAAATCTTATTATGATGGACTGAACTCCTTTTAACTCCTCTTTTTTAAATACCATAGTGAAATTTGAGTCTTTAGGTTTCAATTGAAATGGCACTTCAAAGTTTTTGAATTTTTGAAGTTCGTACAGAGGTTTTAAGTCGAGAGGTTAATTTGATCTTAATAGACCACATGTGCCCTTCCATGGACCACTAAATATCCATCAAATGCCGACATGGACCCAGAATGGCCCAATATCTACTTGCTGGGGTAACAACAATAATTTTAGCAACAATTATTTTATGTAGAAAAATCATAATAAGGAGAGCATTTTACGATAACATAAGGGATTTGAACCCTCAATAGCATTTGCTATTGTTCCAAAGCTCAATTTAACATATTGAATTCACGGACAACATGAATCAGGGATTCTTGTGCCTAATGAAGAGCATGCTAATTATAACTTGGCATAAATGAGGCCCGAGAATGCTGGTCAGCACATTAAAGACTTGCTCGTTACAGGACCAATCTGCAAGACTTTCTCAACAGATCATTCTTCATCCGGATGTTGGTCATAAATGGCAAACCTAGTAGTAGTACAGCCACATGAAACCATAAGTTTGTGACACTATAATAGACGAAACTAGTATTATAAAACCTTGGATGATTCCTAAATGGTTGAAACAACTCCAGACTGTATGTAAAAGTGCATATACAAACTAAAAGAAAATCAGGTGTCAAAGATGAGGGCCAATCAAGAACATATTTAATAGATGCAAACATCGAGATAAACATCAAATTCACTGATCTTGGGGCAAAACTGTTAATCATACTTTTGTACAAGCATGTTGAAAAGGCTCACAAGTCTTTGTGCAGCATACAAATTAAGCTGATGCATATGATGAGCCATGTTTGCTGGTATTGCTAAGAAACAAAACATGAATCAATTTGCATTAGCAGGTTCATTGTATTGTGTTACCTTCACTTCAGGTTAAATTTTACTGTCCTTGTCAGGATCACCACCATCAGAGATCCTAAGGATACTCGGGGGAGAAGCTTACTTTGTACCAGGCAACATCTGTAACATATTTTGTCATCAGCCTTGAATGAAAAGCAATAAGCAGCTGGAAGAACATCATGCAAACCATTGCATCTCATAGAGATTATGTACCTCCTAACATTGCGATTGAGGGATTTGAACCCCCAATAGCATTTGCTATTATTCCAAAGCTCAATTTAACCCTAGTGAAGACTTGCTCCTTACAGGACCAATCTGCAAGATTTTAATGTTGGTCATAAATCGCGAACCTAGTAGTAGTACAGCCACATGAAACCATAAGTTTGTGCCACTAAAACCTTGGATGATTCCTAAATGGTTAAATGTAAAACTGCATATATAAGCTAAAAGAAAATCAGGTGTCAAAGATGAGAGCCAATCAATAACATATTTAATAGATGCAAATACTGCATAAACATCAAATTCACCTCTGGATCTTGGGGCAAAACTGTTAATCATACTTTTGTACAAGCATGTTGAAAAGGCTCATGTGACGTCCCCTACTTCCTTATCGACATGCATCGTGATTTTCAAGGAGAGGAGCATTCCCCCGGCGGTGCGGCCTCGACAGTGGGCCATCCACCGACTCCACTCCCATGGGGCCCGAGCAGCAAAGGGAAGAGTGGATGTGTCATTCATCAAATCTTCCATCGGATCGACCTATCTCAAGGAAGCGTAACAAACAAACGTGAGCACAACCAATAATATACAACACAATCACCATAACAATAGCAACATCACAGTCAAGAATACAATAATACAAAGGAGAGATCCTACGGGTGGCTCCGGACTCAAGGGGGATGACCGACGCTTAGGCCTATCGAGTTCATTGCGCATGTAATTCATGGCAATGGATTTGGCATAGAACATGGCTTAGGTAGACCACTCCATCCGCCCTCGCACACACTTTGCAGAGTAGGCTGAAAAGTGTTGGGACTTGGCCGTAACTGCCCGCCCGTGAATAGCCGAGGGGCTACTACTGCCGGGTTGCATCTCCCCAACCCCGGATGAGGCGAGGGAAGAAGAGAGCTGCCTCTCCTCCAAAGGTATCCATGCTCATCGTAGGCGGGCTAGAGGGCCACCGCCCTTATTCGACTTGAACTCACCGAAGGTCATATCCACCACCCCCGAAGTGTCGAGCTCATGCCTTGCCCACACGCTGGACAAGCCATTAAGCCTAGCCAAAGAAAGACCCGATAGGTTTTACTACCCAGGAGGGTCAGTCCGATGAGACAAGTTCCTCCTTATCAACCGGCCTTGCCCCTTCACCCTGACCCTGGTGGGCTCCCGTGTACGGGCCGTAATTATGTGGGAACTAAGGTGCTATGCTAGGAGCATCTTCTACACGACCTTTGGGTCTCTACCCCCTTCCCACAACAAGGAGATCACAGAGTGGAATACATGCAATATCACGTAACGTAGATAGAGAATCATATCAATCTATCTACTTAACATCCAATGTTAGGTTCATTCGTTAGAGTCTCGGATCTAGGGATCTACAAGGCTTCCAAGAGATGATCTAACATACTAAACCGCATATTGCCATGCCTAAAGACGGTTTTGCACAAGAACAACTAGATACACGCGCCTTGGCTTGCTCCTCGATCCTTGGAAGGCGTCCATGCTCCCTGATCTTCTTAGAAGACAAATGCTACTTAGCAACCTGTTGTGCAAATCCAACTTTTCGGAGCCTGGCAATGCGATTTCGAACCTTACCTTGGCCGAATTGGCCCAGGAAAGCCCTGAATGCGAAAGAGGAAAGGAAGCTCTAGAAAACCCTAATTGGCAAAGTGAAAGGAGAGCTAGGTCTAGGGTTTTAGCCCTTATATAGACCCTATCTAGGTTAGGGCATCCATATGGGCAAATGGCTTTAAGCCATTTGGAAATGGATGAACAAGGAACCTTTTGTTGTGTATGTTTAATTACATACCCAACATCCAAGATTGCCCCCTAGGTGCAACCTTTAGCTCCTAGGTGCAACGTTGTCCTACTCTCAAGTACATGTCACTTGTGACATGTACGTGTGATGTGGTAGTATAATATATGTATTGGGGCGTATATTATCTTTGCTGGAACGATCACATTCTCCCCACCTTGACTTGATCTTTGCCCCCTCGGCATCCCCCGTCTCCCCACCTTGGTACCGCATATCCCGCAATTACAACACTTACATATCCATATTATATTAATCATCTCGGGTAATATTTATAGTTTCTTGTAATTGTACTATGGTGAGAGGCTCTTAGTCCTCTACTTCATAATCGACTATAAACAAAATTAACATCAATTATAGCTTTAAGGTTTTAACTAAAACTTCCCGCCTCCTCCTCACAACACATTATGGCAAAACTATCGTTGTGAGAGGTTCTTTATTATTACCCTCCCGCTTCGGTCCTTCTAGTTGCTGCGGGATGTGCGCTACGTTAGTACATATTTAATTATTATTATAAGGGTTGGTTGTAAGGGAACCACCCATTAAATACAATTATATGGATGCAAGGCATATCTCTTGGCATAGGAAGATTATGTTTCTCCCATCGGCGAAGAGCGGCCCTATTATGCCTATATGCCTATATGCTCATGCCTACACCTGTAGTTGCCTAAGCGTGGGACTTGGGTCCTTCCATTATATGGGCGTGAAGGGCCTCTATCAAAGCATAGGCATTGACTAGAGGTGCTTTTTCCTATCAATGCATACTGAATGACCTCTTTTCTCTCGAGGTCGTCTACTTAGATGGGACCAGTAGACTTCTAACCTACCTTCCACTCAAACAAGTGGAAAAGCGGTCATGCCTACATTGACATTACACCGCCTAGAGAGCACCGTGGTGGTCTCATCGCCGTAACAACGCATGCAACCCATGCCGGCATAGGCTGCATCGTGGATTAAGCCTTAGCTACACATGCTTAAATCAAACCCGTCGACATGCACGAGGCGATTTCTTGGTTCGATGTCGACTACGCCCGTTGGTGAGCGACCCTTGCATTGCTCCATAAACTCGGGTCTTGTTTCTTAAGATCGACTCAAGTACCCCGTGGCGTCTTCCAGCGGTAAGTGCTTCCCACTTCACAAGGTATTGGAGGAATTTTGACCTTCTTGTCTTCTTATAAGATCTATTAAGAAGGACTTAGGAACGATTTCAATATGCTCGTCCAGTCATTTCTAAAAACTCATTTGTCTCCAATACTTCCTTGGGGTTTGGGGTGTGCCTCTTTAGCAAACTTACGTGGAAAACCTTATGTATCTTAAGATGTCTTTGGCAAGTCCAACTTGTAGGATTGGTTACCTACTCTCTTCTCTATTCTGAAGGGTCCAGCCCATCTTGGAGCAAGCTTCTTGCAATTGCCGATCGCGGAGCTTGGCCTGCTTGACTTTGATCTTCAACCACACTTTGTCTCCCACTTCAAATTCTCTTACCGTCCTATGCTTGTCGTGATGCTTTTGCTTCTTCTTCTTTGCAAGGAGATATCCTCTCACTTCCTCCACCAAGTCTTGCATTTCGAAAAGCATCTCTTTGGGAGACTTCCACCTTGGACCACGGGGTTGTGCCAAGTATGTCGGGGTAAGACAACGAGCGTGTAATTAATCATAAAAGGACTCATCTGCGATGACTCACGCTTGGTCTTGTTTGTAGGCAAACTCTACTAGGTAGATGAGATCATCCCACTTGGATTGCTTGTTCCATACATAGCTTCTTAACATATCTTCGATGATCCTGTTTGTCCTCTCCGTCCCGACCATCGTTTTGGGGATGATATGCCGTGCTCATAAAAGCTTCGATGCGGATGGTGGTGAATAGGTCTGCCAAAAGGCACTCATAAACTTGGAGTCTCTATCGAGATTATCTCCTTGGCATGCCATGGAGCCTAAAAATCTCCTTAACAAATAGGTTGGGCATGTGTCTAATGGTATCGTTGTCTGCTTGCGGCACAAAGTGTGCCATCTTTGACAACTTATCTACTACCACCATCAAGGCATCTTTGCCCCTTAACGTTCTTGGGAGTCGTAATAAAATCCATACTTATCACCTCCCACTTAGCATTTGGCGCGGGCAATGGTTCCAAGGCACACGGGATCGACTGTTTCGCCTTTGTCTGGCGGCATATCGGCACTCTCTAATATATCTTGCTATTTCCTTCTTCATGCCGGGCCAATAATAACTGCTTCTAATCTTGAAATATGTCTTCATGAACCCTGCATGCCACGCTATGGGACTATTGTGTATCATTCAAAATAAGCTTTCTAACTGCGAAGATTTTGGTACACACAATTTGTTTTTTATAATATAGCAAGTTTCCTTCCTTCTTGTAGTGCCCTGAACATCTCCCTTTCCTTGTCGGTCCTGGCCTCTTTGGAAAGGCTCGCCCAAACTTCCTTGAAGTCGAGGTCCGTCGGCAATGTTTCCTCAATCTTCTTGCCAAACTCACTTACAAGTGTTGATATGGCGTTACAATGAATTACGGTTGCCAATGGCTTCACCGGAAAGGGCATCCGCAACCACATTGAGCTTCACGGCTTATAACTTATCTCAAAGTCATATTCTTCCAAAATTCCATCCATCTCCTTTGCCTCAAATTAAGGGGCGGCTGCGTAAATATATATTGGAGGCTTTGATGATCCGTGTCTAGCGGAATTTTCTTCCCAATAAATAATGCCTCCAAATTCTTAAAGCCCTTACTATAGCGGGGAGCTCTGATCATGCGTTGGGTAAGGCTTTCGGCGTCGTTCAACTTCTTGGAATCATAGGCCACTACTCTTTCCTCTGCATGAGGATTTGCGCTTTGTTGCTATCTGCTAGCATCTGTTGCTACAAGCTTATCTTTGGTCGGATCGGCAAGACCAATCTTTGGCGCCGTCGTCAAAGCTTCCTTCGGTGTCTCAAATGCTTTTACGGGCCTTGTTTTGCCAATGGGCTGCCCAATCTTTTATCTTCCCACCTTTTGTGAGATCCGTTAATGGCGGCTGCTACCTTGGCAAAATTCTTGACAAATCTTCTATAATAGCACCGCTAGCCCTAGGAAGCTCGACTTCATGCGTATTCTTTGGTGCCGGCCAGCCGATCCGCGGCTTCTATCTTCGGCGAGTGCGTGGAAATGCCTTCTGGCGTGATCCGCGTGCCCCAAGTACTCCACTCTTTCCGTTCGCGAGTGGTGGCGCCGATAACCCCAAAGAGTTGATGCCTTCTTAACTTTTCAAGCACCTTCCTCAAGTGTTGGGCGTGCTCCTCCACGGACTTCTTGTAAACCAAGATATCGTCGAAGAAGACTATGATGAAGGAATCTAGAAATTCGCGGAAGGCGTGGTTCATTAACCTCATGAATGTTCTTTGGTGCATTAGACAATCCAAAGGGCATAGCGTGAACTCATAGTGCCCATATCTTGTCTGAGCATTTGTCTTATGAATGTCTTCCTCCTTGATCCTAATGCGGTGATATCGTCGAGATCTATTTTGGAGAAGATCTTTGCTCCACCTGGCCCGATCCATTAAGTCATCGACCTAGGCAAGGCATACTTATTTTTGATGGTGTGCTTATTTAGCTGGCGGTAATCAATGCACATCCTAAGGCTCCCATCCTTCTTCTTCACAAAGAGAATAGGGGCTCGAGCGGGGAGACACTAGGTCTTATGAACCCTAGGTCTAGCAATTCTTGCAAGCTGCTTCTTTAACTCTGTCAACTCCTCGGTTGACATCCTATAAGGTGCCTTGCTTGTAGGCCGTCCCGAGGTTCAAGTGCTATTTCACACTCGACTCTCCTCTATAGGGGGAAGTTGCTTAATCTCATCGAGGGAACAAGTGGGTTGAAATTCCTCGATCAACTTTGCTATTGGCACGGGAAGCTTGCTAGATTCTTTGATCTCTTTATTTCTCCCTAGGCTCGATCTTGGGCTCAAGCTTAAGGAGATAGGCCACTGCTTTGCTTTCTTATGCACTTAAGCAATTTTTCACTACTCATGCATTGCATGATTGGGGTTACTTCTTTACACTGTGATTTCGATGACTTTGCCCTCACGGCGTTGTTAAGGTCACCTTCGTTTCCCACAATCGATGATTGCTCACCTTTGGTCCAAGATATTCCATTCCAATAATGAGATCATACTTGCCTATATTCATGACTTCGCTCCCAATGCAACATTAAACACGGCAAGTCTACATTGAAGTTTATTCTCTTCCTGCTTTGTATGCCTAATTGCTCCATTGGCTAACACCGGCTGGGCTGGGCTTGGACTTTAGCGGCTTTAACTTCAACATGCTTACCATCCTAGGGGATGCAAAATTATATTTGCTTCGAGTCTATCAATACTATAAAGGATTTCTCTTGGGCTTTTCGGTCGTTGAGATCACCTTATCTTGACTTTTCGCATTCCACTGTATCAATAGGCTGCAAAGATGTGACACTCACCATGGATGTAATCCAGGTAGCCGTCGTCGTCTGCGTCGATGGTGTCTCCCATCCGGCTACGCCAATGCCGCATTCATAATCGGGGGCAATTGTTGGTCCTATGCCACTGGCTGGAAGCATCTGAAACACAAGCTGCTTCTCTATACATTCCCACTTCTTTTCCTTGGGAATGGATTTGCAGAAATTGCCTCACAGCTTGGGAGTAGTTAGACTTGGCTCCTTGCTCCTTGAAGCTTACCTGTTTCTTTTCCTGCTTGCCACTACTTGTGTTGCCTTGCTTCCCATAATTTGAATTGTACTGCGTCTTGCTAGCTACTGGGCTTGCCGCCCTTGGGCTATAGCCCCCTGTGCTCTTCCCTTATCACGGAAATATTGCTGTCTTGATGCTTGCTCTTGTGGACTGTTCCTTGCAAACTTATGGCCTTTGCTTCTGCCTCTGACACAGACTTTGGGTTTATTGCCCTTACAAGCTTGCGGATCTCATCGTTCAAGCCTTCAATATAGCCTTCCACCGCATGCTTTTCACTCAACTTTGGCACATAAAGCCTTAGTCTCATGAATTCCTCCGTGTATTTTTGGACTGATTTGTTGCCTTGTTGCGACCTATAGAAGCTGCTTTGCATCATGTTGCACTTATGTTCTCTTGGTACATAATGATGTTTGAATGCCTTGGCGAACTTTACGAACTTGCAATTTGTCCTGCTTTCGGCCCATGTGCTTTGGCATACCCCTTCCACCAAATTCTGGCTGCACCCTTGAGGTTTCTTTGTTGCTACCACGCCTTTGTCTTTATCTTTCATGCCATAGGCGTTGCCATACTCACTCATCTCATCCAGCCATGCCTCTGCTTCCATTCGGATCTGTTTTTCCCTGAAAGCTGCTCTAACTTTCGGCTTTCCACACATTACTAAAGGTGAGTCAACTTTCTTTCGATAATCGGTCGTGATCTGTCCACATCGCGGTTTGGATCTGCCGGGCGACCTCGTGCCTCTTCTTCTGCTCTTAGATGCGAGTGCGTATCCGGCTGGAGCTTGAGGATCGAGCTAGGAGATCTTCTCCCTACGCTTCTCTTCCCGTTTGCCTTTGTTCGGCCCGGTGGCGTTTCCGGCAAGGGCACATGCAGTCTGTCCTCCTATTGCTGCTTTGCCCCGCTAGCAATGCCCTTATGTCGTGGATGTCGGATCTGATTTGGGATAGCTCCTCCTCGGTGTATTCGCTCCAATTCAGGCGCAAATTCCCATTTTGGAAGGCGCCTTGGCGAGAATGCGTTGTTGTTCTCATTTGCTTTGTGTTCATCAAGGTTTCTAGGTACTCTATTTTGCATGCACATTAGAGTACATTCGATCATTAGTTCTTGTTTTGTGTGTTACGTTGTTTTACTTGTTTATACAATTTGAGGGAGCAATTATATACAAAAAGATATATATATTATATTCATATATAATAAGCTTTTACATGCAAATTAATAGACTTTTACTCTTGAAATTTCTTGAGGTAGTCGGGGTGGTCCTCAAAAATTTCTTCACTTGGGCCATTACCTAATGACCTGTTAAGTTCGAGGATATTTGTTGGCGTTCCTCCTTGGATCTTTGCCTCCATGTCTTGAATTCTCTATCGATGTATATGCTTTATCCTTTGCCAATCTGCCTGCCGCTATATAAGGGATTGCAAAGTCGAAGATGGTCAATGCAATCGCTCTCTTGATCGAGGACAACATGGTCGATGTTTGGAGGTAATCGTGTGCATGGTGTCCAAACCCGAGAGAGGCGATAAGCATAAAGACCCCTTCTTCACCTCTTGGGCTAAATTGGCGGTGAATAACCGCTATTCTTCTTAAGATCCGGCGACAGCGGGGGTAGTATCGGCGCCTTATCATGCCCTGTTTCTTGTGACGAGGAAGTTGCCCTGTGCCTTCCAGCGAAGTCATCCTTTGGTATCTCCTCTAGCTCTCACGAAGTCTTGGTGCACCAGCCTCCTTAGGTTGATCTTTGCCTCCATCTTTGCCCGGGATGGGTGTTGGCGAGCTTCGGTAATAATCTTGATGTGGACTTGCCTTTGATGCCCATTTGTTCTGAATTGCCATGAACTCCTCCCTCAGGGCAATTCCGTTTTCGGCCATCATCATCGATGCTGCGTAAGCCTCTATATCGATGATGTCTCGCGGTGAAGGTCTGGCTTCTCTTATGCTGATAGGGAAGTCTGAGCTTCTCGATCGATGAAGTCGTCGAGATGCACTTTCTTTGTCGTAGAAGGTGTAAAATCTCATCCACCCTAAGGCCTCTGTCGCGGCCTTTGTGGAAGATTCTTGATGTCGTGAAGGGTTAGATATGCCTGCTTTGCTATGAACACCGGCGTCAAGCTTGTAATGCCCTCCCCAGAGTGGTGGGGCTCTTCTTGTTGCTTTCATGATCCCTCTTGAAGTTTTGGATCTGGCTGTTAAAACTGCTTTGCCTCTCTTGTTCTAGATCCGGGTCTTCGGGTCTGATTCGTATTCATCCTCCTCCTCTTCTTCTTGCTTTCGTACTTTAAAGTGCATCCGTTCCTCCTCTGCTGCGGCCATGGCTATGGGTTCAACTTCTAAAAGGCTGCCTTTGAGGGTTCCCCTATCTGGGTTTGACCCGAAGAGATAGAAAGATGGCTCATTGGCTTTGTATAGGAGAAGTACCTCCTCCTATTAGCGAGGAGAGATGGACATGTAGTTGGGAAAGGCGGACTGCTTTATTCTCTAAGTACTTATCTACATTTGGGATATCTTGCGGGGCTGACTTGAGGCGGTGTTAGGTGCAAAATACCCTACACAAGGTGGGAGTTCTACCAAAAAGGGTCCTATCTTGGCATGGAACTTCGGACATGATGTTACGGTAGAAAAGTGGCGTTGATGGTGGCCTCAATGTCAAGTTCCCTTGGAGAGACACGAAGGCACGGTCGATGTCGGCTTGACCACATGGTATGTGTTGTACCATCACGCTTGAATGAAGAAGTGGCCATGAGCGAGGGGCTGGGGATGACGAGCCGGATCTGAAGCGCCCTAAGGATCGGGGAAATCGGCTTGGAAGCAGAGAGGCGAGGTTGGAAGGTGCAAATGACACTTGGGTTCCCCTTTATAGGCAAAACCCTAATTTTGGGAAAATTTTAGGTTTACAATTCTCGACTTTACGGGGTCTAGAGGTATGATTTATAGGCTAAGCGAGCTTGGAAATGCTCTAAGGGTCCCTAAGCAATGATTTTGGTTAGATCTAAGGACAACTTGGATCAATTCGGACGAGACCACTCACCGCAGTCTTGCCCGAGGGTGGGATCGGTTTGCAAACCGAGAATGGGGTGGGGGCACTCTGTGAGGGTGGGCTCTTTGTTTAGGTCACTAATGATGCTAAACTAGAGAACTAAAGACATAATCTGGATATCTCATCGAGATAGATAGGATTGAGCCTTACTAAGCCTTATTTGGGCAAGTTGTGGTGGAGTTTGGGGTTCGACCACTCACCACGGTCGCCCGAGGTGGAATCGGATTCCAAACCAAATGGGTGCGGGAGCGCTCTGTGAGGGGTGGAGCTCCATTTGACTTCGGCGTTGGCCAATTTGGACAGATTAGGGGTCAATTCCTACTAACTGGGATGAGTTAGGTCGAATAGTATACCTACTTTACGCATTTTAGGCAAGATTTGGCACCAAACCATGCTCAACCACTCACCACAGTCGCCCGGGGTGGGATCGGTTTGCAAACCCGAATGGGTTGGGGCGCACTCTGTGAGGGTGGGATCAAAATGCCTGGTTTGTTCGAACTTTGCTATTTCTAAATGTAGAATTGGCAATACACCCTATTTAAACTTCGATTGGACTTATTTATTTATCAAAATTATAGACTTATACCAAAGAAAAGGTCATTTACAATAGTTCGGGGGCCCTCCTTCTTAATAAACTGAGCTAGTCTAATATCTTTGGGCATACAAGTCACTCTCTTAGCGTGTTGAGCACTGCAGCGGCGAGTCTTCAGTAATATGCGATGTCTTTGCTCCGGCGCCTCTGCGGTCGCGAGCAACATGTCGTCCGTGACCCGTTTGGATGGGTCGAACTCTGCAAAATCTCCCTCGTTAGGCGTGCAAAGGGGGGCTCACGGGAATGAGGAAGCCATAGCTCTGGCTGGAAGTGCTTAATTTCTTGGGCGCCCTCGCGAATTTTGAGTCCGCCCGGCCTTTTCGCCGGCTTCCCGGAGGGGTTGGCTGTTCCGGTGGGCGCTTCAACGTGTTCTTCTTCGTTGGCCGACCTCCCTCAATGGTCTTCACTCTGTGTTCTTCGTAGTATTTGGAGTATTCTTCGTGCATTTTCATGTACGCAGTATACTCCTTTAGCTCCTTCCGGTACTGCAAGTCCGTTTGCCGCTTATAGGACTCCCTCTGCGGCCTTGGTTTCTTAGTCTTTGTCATTTGGGGTGCTTCGCCCGGCGGACCATTTAGGATAGAGGCGGTGCGTTAGCCGCGGGGGTCTTCATCCTCCGGTATTGGGTTTGAAGGGCCCGAAGTCTCTCCTGGTTCGTGTCCTCCCGCTCCCTCCTCAGGTTCGGAGTCGGACGAAGATGGGGGCTTCTCAGGATCCGGCTCCTGTATGGTTACTGCCGCGGCCGGTGTCTTCTTCTTCTTCGGCTTCTCCGCCGGCACTTCCGGGTCCTTACCCTTCTCCGCTCTCACCCTCTCCCGCTCCTCTTTGCGCTTCCTCCTTTCTTCCCTCTTCTGTTCCTTCTCCTCCCTCCTCTTTCTTCGCTCTTCCTTTTCCTTCCGACGCTCCGCCTTGGATTTCCTCGGCTCGCCTTCTTCCCTTTCCCTCTTCTTCTTCTTCGGTTCCTGCTCTGGTTCCTCATTATCCCCGAAGATCTCCCTCGGCGACTCCCTCGCGGGTTCTCCGCGCGCGTCGCCTCCCAATCAAGGTTCTCCGATACCTGTTCCTGCTCCTCAGGGTTAGGGTTAGGTGGTTCAACCGGTGCCTCCTCTTCCCCGATGTGCACTTGCCTCCGTCTGGCCTTCTGTCGGACGGCTCGCTCTTGGGCGCTCACATAACCGGGTGGCACAACCTTGCGGGCAGTCTGTTTCGTCCGTGCCATGCTTTTGTTTGTCGGGTTTCGAGCTTTGGCGCCTGAAGATCGTCTTCTTGGGCGAGCTGTTCTCCGGGAAAGGTGGGGGTAAAATGGAAACCCTAATTTTCTATTTATAGGGAGGTGGGATTTAGGGTTGGGACCTGCAATTCATATGGGAAAAAAAAAACAAACTAGGGCATTAGCGAAGGTACGAGGCATTCATTTGGGTTCACCATACTTCAAAACACCCACCACTCACCACGGTCTTTGGGCGGATTGGATTACCAAACCCGAAGGGTTAAGGCGCACTCTGTGGAGGGGTCGTATTTTTTCGAGGCTATTTTACAATTTACAGGGAGTTTCTTAGTGTTATAACATACAAACCTATCTAGAACTAAGGAAATAAGCCAAACTACACCATTATCTTAATTAATTGGGACACCTAACTATGTCAACGGAGGTCAACCACTCACACAATCTTTGGGTGGAATCGGTTTTTGAACCACGAATGGTCTTGGGCGCACTCTGTGAGGGGTGGCCTATTTTTTGGCAATTTAGGTTGGGAAAGATGCTACACTTCACTAGCAACCTATCATGGAGCTAAAATCTACCCAAAAATTGGAAATTTTCCCAATTGTTCGAGCTCTTGCTTGGGTGGCTATACCCCAAGACTCGAATCTACTGTTAGTCCTAAGGGAGAAATGGCCAGTGCTCGATCTTGGATGCCAAGATCATGCTCTGATACCACTGTGACGTCCCCTACTCCTTATACGATGCCCGCATCGTACTCGAAGGAGGAGCATTCCCCACAGCATTTGCTGACGGGGGGCCATCCACCTGACTCCACTCCCATGGGGGCAGAGCCAGCAAGGGAAGAGTGGATGTGTCATTCATCCGTCTTCCATCGGATCGACCTATCTGCGGAAGCGTAACAAACAAACGTGAGCACAACCAATAATATACAACACAATCACCATAACAATAGCAACATCACAGAGTCAGCAATACCTTCATAACAATAATACAAAGGAGAGATCCTACCCAGGGCTCGGACTCAAGGGGATGGCCCGGCGGCTAGGCCTCGAGTTCATTGCAGGCAGAATTCATGGCAATGGATTTGGCTGGCATAGAACATGGCTTAGGGTAGACCACTCCATCCGCCCCTCAGGTGCACACTTTGCGAGTAGGCTGAAAAGTGTTGGGACTGGCCGTAACTGCCGGGTGAATAGCCGGAGGGGGCTACTACTGGCGGGTTGCATCTCCCCAACCCCGATGAGGCGGGAAGAGAGCTGCCTCTCCTCGAAGGTATCCATGCTCATCGCGCGGGCGGCTAGAGGGCCCTTTGCCCTTATTCGACTTGAACTCTTTGGAAGGTCATATCCACCACCCCACAGTGTCGAGCTCATGCCTTGCCCACACGCGGTGACAAGCCATTAAGCCTAGCCGGCCAAAGACCCCCGGATAGGGTTTTACTACGGAGGGGTCATCCAGCGATGAGACAAGTTCCTCCTTATCAACCCGGCCTTGCCCCTTCACCTGGCCGGGTGGGCTCCTACCGCACCGGGCGCAATTATGTGGGAACTAAGGTGCTATGCTAGGAGCATCTTCTACCACGACCTTTGGGTCTCTACCCCCTTCCCACAACAAGGAGATCACAGTGGAATACATGCAATATCCACGTAAGAGCAGAGATAGAGAATCATATCAATCTATCTACTTAACATCCAATGTTAGGTTCATTCGTTAGAGTCTCGAGATCTAGGGATCTACAAGGCTTCGAGAGATGATCTAACATACTAAACCGGCATATTGCCATGCCTAAAGGCGGTTTTGCACACAATGAGAACAACTAGATACCTGCTCCTTGGCTTGCTCCCCGATCCTTGGCGTCCATGCTCTCGATCTTGCCAAGACGGCTGCTACTTAGCAACTTTGTTGTGCAAATCCAACTTTTGAACTGGCAATGCGATTTGAACCTTACCTTGGCGAATTGGCCCAGAAAGCCCCTAAATCGCGAAAAGAGGAAAGGAAGCTCTAGAAATCCCTAATTGGCAAAAGTGAAAGGAGAGCTAGGTCTAGGGTTTTAGCCCTTATATAGACCCTATCTAGGTTAGGGCATCCATATGGGCAAATGGCTTTAAGCCATTTGGAAATGGATGAACAAAGGAACCTTTTGTTGTGTATGTTTAATTACATACCCAACATCCGTTGCCCCCTAGGTGCAACCTTTAGCTCCTAGGTGCAACGTTGTCCTACTCTCAAGTACATGTCACCACATGTACGTAGGACGCGGGCAAAGATAATATACGATTGGGGCGATATTATGCTGGAACGCGCTACCACAAGTCTTTGTGCAAAGATACAAATTAAGTCGATGCATATGATGAGGCATATTTGCCGGTATTGCTAAGGGACAAAACATAAATCAATGCGCATTAGGTGTTCATTGTACCGTGTTACCTTCACCTCGTGTTAAATTTTTATCGCCCCTTGTCGATTACCACCATCGAGATCCTAAGGATACTTGGGGAGAAGCTTTTACGTGTGCAACATCCGTCGATATTTTGTAATCGAGACTTGAATGAAAAGCAATAAGCGTTGGAAGAACATCATGCAAACCATTGCATCTCATAGAGATTATGTACCTCCTAACTTTGTTTATCATCTTGAGCAATCATGATCAGTATAATGCAAAGAATTATAGCAAGTCAGATATTACTTTGGCAAATTCACTAGATATGTGCAACAAGAAAAACTTTGCTTTTTAATATATAGTTCCTCTCCTTTGCAAAACACTAAGAGGATGCCTATTGTAAATACCGACAGAGCAATGTGATCAAGTTTTGGTTTCGTTTTGGAAGGAAAGGATACCCACGTTTGTTTGTCAGAAACAACCTGCAAAGAATTGCTGCTTTTATGTGTTCTCCAATCCATTGTTGCATGGAGTGCATAGAGGGCAGTGAGGACCTGGAATGACAACATATGTAAGACCAACTAAATTCAATGTAAGCTAGATATAGCAGAAGACCAAACACCATATGTGATATCAAGTGTCATAGATGGCTATTATGCTCACACAGCATGGAGAACATATGCCACCATTCCCAGGGATCATTTAAAGGTTTACAGTCAAAGAATCCCGCTTCTGGAGACAAAGTAAGATCGAATTAGAGAACACACAGAACATTGCTTATGCTATCACAACCATCTTAAATTACTCTTAGCACGAAAGGGGAATATAGGCCCAATAACATCCAGTACTGCTCTTCACCTTTAAACTCTTTTTGATATATTAAGAGCATATATCTCAACCGGGGACTCTGACCATGATAAGGGAATGGAATCTGACCACTAGACTTCTAATAAACAGTCAGGAAATCAATGCTAGCTTATTGCTACAAAAATCTTACAAGCAGAGCAAGCAGAAAAGAAGAGATTGATCACAAAATACCCACATGATAAGTAGCAAAATTTAACTGACCTGCAAGATTGACAGCAGCATATTTAAGGAATACTCACTTTAGCAATGATGCATGATGCTGGTCTTCCAGTGCAAGGGTGGTTGCAGCTGTATCCTCATGTTTTCACAGAGTTTGATTCACAAAGCAGCCTTAGACGATCTATAGAATCCATGGCAGTCTGCAGCTGCTAGCAAGCGTTTGTGCCACCACAGTAGAAGCTGATGCCGCGGAACCTAATTGATTTCTGCCTTAGGTAAGCAGTCCCTATAGATGAAGTGCAGCATTGCCTGTGTCACATACATTTAATTATTGTCATTCTGCAAGAAATGGTTGCCCAAGCGAGTGAAGGAAGGAGGGAGGGAGGGAGGGATATATTAATGTCTACGAGAGACCGGTTGGGTCTATGAGACCAAATATACATCAATCATGTCCAGCTAGGGGCGCATTTGCAGCCACCTAGAGATATTGCAGCCACCTAAGAGAGCTACAATGACTGAAAGGAAGAACCTTAAACTCGAAGAAATTGCAATTCCAAAGACAAACAATATGTTTACCAGATCAACAGCATCCCTGCAAGAGCAAGTATATCAGCACATGACACTACCCCAGGGCAAGTAGCTTCTAGCTTGCTCTTGGCATCAGCTATAACTTCAAAACCCCTCACGCCTGCATTTGCCCCAGATGTTTTCTCTGCTGTTGATTCATCATCAGCATAGATCCATCACACCCCTATTATTAGCACAGAAAAATATTAAGTTATATGTGTGTATAGCACTCAAACCTGTACAAAACAGTTGTGGAAATGCAACCTCAGAAGCCCTGTTGTGAAATCATATGGCTCTGTACCGCTGGTCTTACTATTGTTTCAACGCATTCTACTGGGGCAAAAATTGCACATATTAGAAACAAGAGGATGTCTGAGTTCAGGTTGCAGATTAACAATACTATTTTCAGCAGAGTAACCCAAAGTACATAACTTTATACAGTTACATTAGAATAGTTTAGGCTGATTTTTTTGTTGTTTCGGCAAAGGTGATGCATGATGGTGATGTTTTGGTACCACTTGTGTGTATAGAAATGTACCTTTCTATCAACAAGGTGATGGTGGAGCACATCCTATTTGGGTGCAGACCACAGCTTCATACTTATGTTCCTTAATATGCCATCCAAAATATCTAACCTGCGGAAAGATGAGGATTACATGCACGATGAATAGAACATTTTAATGGAAATGCAACTCATTGCAACATGCATAGATGAGAGAGGAATAAGGTGCAGAAACAAAATATTCCATAGCCAACATCTACAACCCATTTGCATCTTGTATGTCATTCAAATTTCACTTAAGAGCTACACATGATCGAAGGATTGGATCTATATTAATAGCTAAAATTAGCAAATCGATCTACAATCAAGCAGTGAGATCACCAACAGCTGGGGTAGAGCTCAAAGACATGCATTCACATGGTAAAATAACCTTCAAGAATGAGCCCCTGCCTCATCAATAAGAGCGAACGAAGAGTGTAGGTTTTATAATCTATGGTTTGCGTGTCCTCATTGCTATCTATATGATTTATCAGACCTCATGTTCAGATCTTTAAGACTGTACTAAAATGAGTTAAACATAGAAGCTTGTTGAATCTGTCACATTCATCAATAGGATAAGTGCTCCCAAGATGCAGTATGCAGTAAAATTCTTTACGTTTTCACAAAGACATCTATTAGACGCATCTGATACTGCATTTCCATACAGAAAATTATCCAGAGTTGCTATATAACCTGAACTTATTTTTGGAACATAGCCTAAGTGGCAAATATTGATTTCTGATCAGCATCACAGTCTTCCACACACTTATTTATACTACGACCAGCATCTGTAGCATCTGATGCTAGATGGACCAGATAATATTTCATCAAAATTATCAAAACTTGCATCAATCAAAATTGTAGTCACCGGATGCAATGCTGGGCAGTTCATCAGAGCCTGCCAGAGCGACTGACCTGCCAAAACGACGCCGTGGATAAAGGAAAATAGTAGCAAACGGAAAACGAAAAAAAGGATAAAGTGGGCGTAAAAAAGGGTCAAGGTGGGCGAACAAAGGGTACAAAAATCAGCGGACAAAGATGAGCGGACCCTCCCATATGGCCGTTTTCGAGGAAGACAGAGGCTGCTGTGGGAATTTGGAATGTCTAATAGGCAGCGATTTGGTGCTCCAGATATTCGCCAATCTTCAGCTTACAGATCTGCTCAAAGTGAGGTGCGTCTGTAAATCATGGTATGATGCTATCTTTTCTTCTCAATTTATTCAGCTCTGGAAGCACGAAGAGGAGGAAGTCTGGGTTCTGTTGTCTTTTAGAACCCGATCTTGTGCATTAGAAAGTTACAGAGAAATATGGTATCCTTCCAGTTTTATGTCAAAGAAAATTCCTAGTACAATCTTCACGCCTCCTGGCTGGTATATTGGAGCAGGATTCAAGGCATTCTGTTCCTCACATGGTCTTGTGTGGGCCACTCAAGGATTACAGCAGCAAATATGAGCTTGTTGTGGGCAATCCCATCACAAATAGTTGGAAAAAGTTACCCCTTGTTTC
Source organism: Isoetes taiwanensis (assembly GCA_021234155.1). Taxonomy (NCBI): domain Eukaryota; kingdom Viridiplantae; phylum Streptophyta; class Lycopodiopsida; order Isoetales; family Isoetaceae; genus Isoetes; species Isoetes taiwanensis. The sequence goes on from JAJEKV010000800.1 coordinate 43,134, forward strand.
TATGAAACGAGATAAATATGGATATGATCGGAACAGATTCCTCATGGAACGAGACCCTGATTCTGGCTGTTACACGGTTGTTATACTGGTGCGAGGAGCTATGGGGTTCAGTTATGCTTGGCAGTATGAATCCAAGTTGGAGGCATGGCAGAAGGTAGGATTAGATAATATCAGAAGCTATGGCATCCCAACAGGTTATATGTTGTTATTGTATCCTACTGTGGAACCATTTTTTGAGTTGTTTGATCCCTTAGCCATGCCCAAGACTGTCGTGCCACTTGCTTATCCAAGCATTGTCCATGAACATGAGGAGTATTGGAAACACACTCAACCCTTGCTCCTTGCATCTTTTAAATACAAAGGTAAGCATATCTTAATTACTTTTTTTGTTAAGCGCCACCACGAGGCCAATTTAGCAGTTGGAGCAGGTTTATGGGAATTGGATGAAGAGAATCTTGGTTGGAAGTTGGTATCTAGGAATAGGTGTTTCGGCTATCCCGAGCGCTTATATTCATTTACTACATATCCTCAACCGTTATGGAAATGTCAACTTCTTGGTGATATGATCATTGTTTCTGCAGTCTACCATTACCATGCTGCTTGGCATGCTGCCTTTCTTCCTATTGCTTACGATTTGCTCCACTCAACATGGATGAGTCCAAGTTATACAAGTGTATCAAAAGAACTTCAAGATGAAGAAGAGCCTTCAAATGTGGATGCAGCCTTATGCTATGCATTCATTCCCAGCTTAAAAGCTCAAATCTAAGACTACCATCCTTCTAACGTGTGTGCTGCTTCTTTTTTGCATTGGAAAACTATAAAGTAGTTATGGGAACTACTTGCATAATATTCTTGTTTATTACATGTATTCTTAATTATGTATGATTTTAGGGTAATTGTTCTTGTCTTATTAATTATGTAATAATATGTAGGGTAATTGTTCTTGTCTTATTCTTGGTATAGACACTTTTTGGCACAATAGTGATGATGCGAGAGAAGGGGCAATAGACTTAAAAGGCTTTCGATTAGGTTGTACCATATTTTCTATTATAACACGGTATGAAATTTATGTTGTTCCAAACCATATATCATACAAAACCACTTATTAGGTCTATTGATGTTAGAGCATGTTAGATTTTGTTGTTGTATGGTACAAATAATCTTTGCATGCATGAAATATATTATAATGTATTGATCGTTTATTATCGTTTTTATTGTTTCCTTATGGGTTTTTTCAGTGAGGTTGACTGTCGGCCGTTGATCCCCGGAATATTCATGGAATTGTTCCAGATCCACAAATATGAACATTTTGCCAGAAAAAATGCATGACAAATCCTATGGTCCAGATAAAAACACCGCGTGAATACAAACCAAAGGTATCGGTGGGCTTAGAATATAAACCATAGCCGCTTTTGCTTGCCTTAAACCATATAGTCGCTTTTTTGCCTTTTTTCGGGCCTCTGAACAAAGACACTTTCAAATCGGCATCACCTAAATGGCGAATCTTTGTAAAAGTCTTCGCCTCCCCGCTACTCGGCCGTGTTTATTATTTAAACGGCCGCGAATCTGGCCAACCCAGCATGTCTTCATACTTCGAGCGGCTTCAATCTCACTACCCAACTAGATTTCCAAGCTAATATTCGGGATACAAGACATCCACTTCGAAATCAAGTAGATAACTCAAGAAGGTAGCTACATTTCGAATAAACTCAAGAACGCTAGCCTATCCTCACTATAATAAGCCTAGAATTGCTTGTAGATTCCGATAGGGCACGCAGCTCTATTCCTTCCAAGGAAGGTGTAGTGCTCGCCGCCCTCTTTCTCCACACCGAGGGGGTTCACCGTAACCAGAGTGTGGGCTTCATCTCCCATAGGCCATGCTAGAACCCACTTTGTCTCCACCTTAGATTAAGATAAAGAAGCATTTATTCTTATCTTTCTATCCTCAAACCATGCACATCCGGACCTTTCTCCTTCTATTTCCAAACCATAGACCGTAAATCCACCTCCATCTCCCAAAAAAAAAAAAAAAAACACGGAACCAATTTCTTGCCGGCAGCGGCTCAAACACGCGTCAAAAATACCATCTACATACCATTCCGGATACATACGCCCCAAAATCTAGGCCCAACTATCGTGAAATACCCTCCCCAAATCTGAAACAAAATAATTAGTTTATCTAAACTTATATATAATAAGAAATTCGCCGTGTTGTTCGCATACTTCAAGTACACATACTGATCTTGTAAGTATTTTACGTGATCATACCTCAGAACGCGTACCTCACGAGGTTTTAACGTCACAGAAAAAACCAAAGACGTTAAAAGTGTTGTTACCTTACCTATAAAATACGTCTGAGTACCTATAAAATACTTGTAAAATACTTACAATACCTATAAAATACCTATAAGATAATGCAAACCGTGCCTTTAAAATACTTACCGTACTTGTGTTGAAAACTCCAAAAGTTTGAAGAATAGAATAGAAAAAACCATTCATTTTTCATTCGTGACGCTTCGTACCTCTCGGTACTGAGTATGCTAAAATACTTAGAAAGGTACCGCACCTGCATCGAAACAACATCACGGTCTTTGGTCGCACAAAGGGTAGCCCATAAACAAAAACAGCTTCCTTAAGGAAGGAAATTTTATGTAACATCTTATAAAATGGAGTCTTTTTAAGTGGGCATCAGAAGGAAATTTTATTTTATTTTTTTTGTTGAAGGACATCCGGACTTTATTCAATCAAAGAGTCAAATACAAGTATAAATCAGAGACGGGGAATAAAATCTCGGTGGATAAGCGAGACCCACCGAAAGTGAAACAACACGCCTAAGCATAGAGTGCACATCCAAATACTCCTCAAAATCAATCGCCTCTTGCGAGGGCAAGTGAAGAACAATGATCACGACTTTACAATGTAACCTTTGGCTTCTTGGAGAACACAATTATCGCCACATCCGCACCTTTGAAGATTACCAATCTTAGTCTTTTCGGAATAGTCCAAAGCAACCATCCTAACGCTAGATGAAAAGCCCGGCCTTGTAACTTCGGCCCGGTACTTGGGTAAATTGCCAAAAGCAGTTGTTGACTTGTTAGTGAAACACGAAAAAGGGAAAACAAATCCCATACCGTCTAAGGTGTTCACACATGAAAAGCAATGCTCAATGGTCTCGGATCCACGCTTGCATCTTTGGACGATTTGATATTTTGAGGGTTAAACTTATGGACAAGCACATTAACCCAAGCAGACACCTATGAAGAATCTGCCGCAAAGAAGCGCCACTTTAGGATGGTAACGGCCATGCCCAAGACCACACCTTACGCCATTGAAGAGGAGGAAGTTGAAGAGACCACTTATTAGGCGGAGGAAGAATATAATATCAAGCAACAATCGATACATAGAGTTTACAAGTTTGCACTCCTTAATTTCTTCAGAGGAAAAGCCATACCAAAATATCTTCTTGGTGTGGCGTAATAGGTATGAAAATCAGCAACTTTTTGCCAAAGAACTCTATCCCATCGCCCCAATAGAAACTTTAACCGAAAAAGCCTCCCATGTCGGCAAGCGGCACAGTCATACCATCTTTGCAATAGTTAAGATTCCAGCACTTTTCCAAACGTCTTTGAGTCAATGGGTAATTTGTAAAGCAAAGTGGTTGATTGTCTACCCGGAAAAAAAAAATATCAAAAATATTTTATGCAACATCTTTTAAAATAGTCTTTTGGGAGTGGGCTTAATGATGCGAACAAAAAGTTTTGGAAAAACGTCAAATCACCGGAAGAAAAAAAAAAAAAAAAAAAGGATGAGCGTGGATTTTATTACTCAAAAGAATACAAAGAGTACATGGGGGACTCAAAACCTAGTGGAGAAGATGTCCAAGAGAGCAACACTACCCACACCCACCACATATATAACACAAAAAAGTTGAGAATACATATCACCATGAGCACAACTGTTTGCTATGAGTAAGTCCGAATCAAGATATCGCCTCCCAAATGACACTCTTGACATCACCCTTAAGGAAGAACACTTGTGCGCCTTTACAATGCTTACTCACAGCATCACTAAGCACTTTACGTATTTGAAAAGACCTATCCCTTGAAGATGAGGAGATTTCGTCTCTTCCGGATGGGCCGGACCAAATGGTCCAAGCGGATGCTGGTGAAAAGCCCTCTTTGCCAACTTGTCCCAAGAACTAGGATAGTGACAATAGGGACCTGTGACTATTCAAGTTAGAATGGAAAAGGCTCAAAAGCCACCAAGCAAGTCCGAACATGGTGACACAAGAAATTGCTCAATTGTCTCATTCCTCTCGCATGCAAAGAGGGGATCCACGTAGACTTTTTACTTTAAATCTATGAACAACATTGTTTGTTCGCACCCGGAAAAATGATCGTCAATCGAGGAAAAACTTCTGACAGAGCCCATAACCTACCGGGCATAAACAATTGTATTTCACTACATTATGTCGATTAAAATAGAATCTTTTGCAATCTAGACCACGTACCACCAATAAAACCATAGACAAAATCTACAACTAGATTAAAGATTTCAACCACTGTTGCCTTGGCTATGCAAGCACAACACCTCCACATCAACACCATTTATCTCAAAACTAAAGCCCTATTACTTGCCCTTAAATACTGCAGAACAATCAAAGGATTTAAGCCATTTCTTGCTATACAGATTGATTGATAATCTAGAACATGTTACCATGCCTAGAAATGATATAAAGTATTCAAATGCACAAGTTCCTGTCTGTACATGCATCCACCTTTTGATTTTGACCAAATAAGAAATCAAAAGACTCATAAAACCTAAGTAAGAACGATCCTGCATCCTGCCTTACCTTGAACTCCACTTCCTTAGTACGTTTGGACTTGAAAAGTGCAAGTCCATTATATAGAATCATGATTTGTTACATTTTATATATTCCTTGTATATCAACATGATGTTGGGCATTGATGCAGTTTATCTACCAAATTAATTTTGCAATGTCATTTGTTGTGCGTGAGAAGTAGAATAATGATATGCCTTGTAATGGGCTATGACACACCCATCAACTGTTTGAATGTTGGCTTGCAAACAGCTGAACATATTATGTTTTTGTATGAGTTCCTATTTAGATGTCATTTATAGAGAATGTCGACATGAAAGGATTCCTCATTCTCTGAAGAGAAATAATCTAATAGTTTATGTCGTAACACACCGTAAAATATACTAAAGTGCACATTCTCTTGCTCGAAATGCTTATTTAGTATACTCATGTTAGGATTAGTAATGAATATTTTTCGACGTGTACTGCGAAATGTATCCAATACTAGTAGCATTATAAAGATCATGTGCCTCAGTAATTGAGTAAAGAAAGTTGTCATCAGCAAATGATTGCATACTTCTTGAGAACCGTTAGCTATTGACAACTCTTGGATAATGCCATCCCGATAGCCACAAAGAAAAGTTGGGATTCTGCCAAGATTGTAAAAAGCAAAAATGCCAACAACCCTGCAAATTCCTCCACCCATTACAACAATATTAGATGGCTCAGCCTGAAAAGATATAGTGGATCTGACTGAAGTATAAGGCTTCATAACATTCTTGTAAATGAACTCCTCAAATCCAAGAGCAAGAAGATACTTCTCTAGGGATCTCTAATCAATACTATTTTGTACTTTAGCGTCAAATTTAAAGTACACCAATCTTTGACCCTCTAACCAAGCCCAATACATTCCTTCATATGCAACAGCCAAATTATTGAGAATGTGCTGGGGAAAAAAAAAAAATTGTGTTAAAGAGATGGATTTGGCCAGAATCTCTCAAACTCAATCGGCCAACATCTTGGCAAAGATCTTGTAAAGAGATGAAAGCATTGTAATAGATTGGCAGTCGAAAATCGTCTTGAATTTCTTACTCTTTAGAATGAGCCAATTACAACTGGTATTCAAAACCTTATCAAGGCACCTCAATATTCGAAATTCACAGAAGACATAATATGAGAACTACAACTGCTTTCAAATTCTCTTTACAATATTAGACTCAAGAAGGAGCCCTTACTCATGAGAGGTAATGCAATATACTTTAGTCAAAACGTCAGATTACATGTCCTTTTGAAAAGGCAATGGGTGTCTAGCAAAAAATGAAGAAAAGTATTGATGAAGATATTGCCTAAGATATATATGATCAGAGATAAGAGAGCCATCTAACAACATCAAGAATGTACAGATATAGCGAGTTTCCTTCTTCTTGTAGCAGCAAAAAAGAAGCATTTACATCTTTCTCCATCCTTGAACCACTGGAACCCTGCTCTCACTTGGCTTTTTATCAAAACTGACCCAAAAGTTCAAAATCAAAGTCAAAAGCATGTTAATGTTGAAGTTTAAGATAAGAAAGTGCTTGGGCACTATGGATTGCCCTTATGTCGTTGGAGAGGAGAGTTAGTTCCCAAACTAATTTTCAAACTAGATATGTACAAAATATAACCTTATGAGGATCGAATTTGATCTTTCAAGACTTGTTTTCTTGATTTGAAAAATTGGGGGACTGACTAATGGCATTCTCAATAGTAGAGCTGATCTTGAAATCTTTTTATCTATTATTTCAGCAATTGGAGGCCAAACAAGCTTGATAACCATGGATGAACCAAGATGAAGTGAGATATTAAAGATATTTGCATGAAATCTTGCAAGGGAAATGCTATAGTCTCATTTTTTGCATTTAAATGTTGCGAAAAAGATGTTATGGAGACTCATGCAAGAAATTACTGAGCATCATGCCTTTTAACTTCTTTTAGGGGTGTAAGGCTAGCAAATGTATTGAGGTAGTTGGGTCAGACTACTAAGCATTTTCTAAAAGAAGCAAACTTTACTTGTGTTACCTTGCCAAACATTTGGCATCCATCTGCCAATGCACTCCATGCAACTGCCAATGCAACTTTTGCAATAAAACCAAAGAATGGCAACACACATCCATAGTCCTCCATTGTCATCAGGGCATGTACATCTACTAATGCACAAGCTCACCTAAACATCAACCTTTGCATTGCAATTGATAGAGTAACAAATAATCTGGTCAATGATGATGTAAAGTCTTCAAATATGTTGGGCATGGTCTTATGTTTCTTACATCAATAAACAACTCCACCTATTAAGCAAGATATTATAAGAAGTTGCCTCTAACTATTCATTTTCTTGCCTAGTCTTTAAAAATATCAATTCTTCCTCCGTCTCCTTATTGTTCAAATGCATGAATGACGATCCAATCATCTATGCTTAAATCCCACATCCCTAATTAAGTGCTTACTGATTGTGGTTGCTAGATCTTATATACATGAATTTAGCAGCACTTTCTAGAGCATCTGATAAATTCGGCTAGTAGATTTTCTAATGTAGGTTGGTAATTCAACAACCCTAAATAAACCATAGAGCTATCTAGAATATTCGACGGACAAAAGTCTGCTAAGCTACATAAGCATTAAATATCTTGTATTATGCCTCGCATAAGCTCTGCCATTTTATGTTCAGCCATTACTCTAGGTGAAGAACTGATCTCCATCAATCTCTGTAAGCTGACAATCATGCAAATATCCCTATTCTAAGGGGCATCAGAGATATTTACCTGCTTCATTATGCCCACAAACAAAATTGGCCTTCAAAGGCATTTGCTTTGGTGGAGAGGTGCTTCCTTATCCATGGTTGGGAGAGTGCGGATAGCTAAATCTGTCCTTAACTCATCCCCAAAAATTCGAGGAGATCATTGCGCTAGTTTGCAACTTTGGGTGGGGTGGCAATGAGACAGGTGCAATTGTAAAAATTGCATGGAGCAAATGCATCCGCCCCAAAAAGGATGGAGGCTTAGGTATATCTGATCTCAAACTTCATAGTAAAATTGTTCTTTCCAAGTTTCTTTAGCAGAAACTATTGGGCCATGTTCAGTCATGTGGAATGTGTCTGCTTGTTCAGTCTTAGGAGCATTGTCTTGCTTTTGGCAAATCTGCAGTCAAACCTCAGTTACCTTCAGTGATGCTTTTAGTGGTGAATATTCGCAAAAGACAAATTTTTAGGGATATTCGACTCGTTCTGATTCGTACCAACATTGGCTTTTTGGGCATCACAAAATTGCCTGCAAGTCCTTGAGATTTGTGTGACTTGATAGAGTTTTCCTTGTTGCATTAGGTAATGTATTTCATGGGATCAATTTGGTTTTAGAACGAAATAATTACCTAGAAATGCTAGATTTCCTCCATAAAGACTTCTATTTTTGTGCCTTGAATCATACCCATTTCTTCTTTGAGTAAAGTTATAAATGTATTTGCTTATAATTTTGAATTATAAAGCTTCAACAACAAAAATTTGCCAAATAACGATGAGAAGAAATGGATTATTTAACATATTCGCCATTAAAACTAGTTTTATTCTTCTTTATATTCGCCAACCATTCTATATAAATTGCATTGAAAAAATAAATAAAAGCATCTATTGAATGCTTGACAAACCGTGAGGCCTTTGGTGGCCATTGACCCGCAACATTGCATGCAAACTTCTTCTCCTTTCTTATGGACTCCTCTTCAGTGCCTCCCACTTGTGGCTTCCTTGCACCTGAGAACACAGAGAAGGTGGCAGGACACCAGTGTTTCCACGCTCCAGACATGGTATTGCAATGAACACCTTCTTACTTGGCAAGCATTTCGTGAAAAATATCATTTGGTTGTGTAGGACTTTCGGGTATAAGAGATCGTTGCTGACAACATCCCTCTTATGTCTAACTACGGGAAGGAAGGGGTTTAGAAAACTAATAGAGACATTACACTGGGCAAGGATTTAGTTCGACATTGCTACAGATCCTGATGTCTGCTCCCCCTTGCCTCCATCTTCACATTGGGCATTGACAGTGCAAGAGGAGCATCTCCATCACATGTGGAACTGCATCTGGAATAAAAATATCATCCCTAAGCACTCGGTGCTTCTTTTGCAGATTCTTCATCGTTCAGTCAGAGTAAATGTGAAGATCCACTTGTTCAAACCACGAGTAAGCCCACTCTGCCCCGTATCCAAACTGTTGCCTGAGACTATCGAACATTGCATTGTCTTGTGTGATAATGTTCATACCCACATGGGCGTGGATTAAAGCTCGTTTTCGGTCAAATCTCAACAGTCAGCAAATTCTTCTCGGTTCACTCCCTGGATGTTGGCCGACCCTTAGGAAACTAGCGTTCCCCATTATATGAGTGTTGGTGTATTGGGTCATTTGGAAAAGCCAGTGCCACCTTTTGTTTAAAAACATTGTCGCTGCTCCAGATCAAGTACTTTAGGAGATTAAGGATAGGTTATATGATCAGTATATGGTATCCAGACTATCTGATGATGATAAAGATGAGATTTGGAGATCTTATCTCTATCTCATCTAATATTTCGGTATTTAATATAACTTCAAAGACTAGTGGGTTTTTTTTGTGGGGCTAATAGTGAATCTTTCTTAGTAAATGATCTATTTTTACTACTAACCAATTCCAAATATATTGATGTTCTTTTTTCATTTGTCTATATTTCATAATTACTACTTATGCATTTCTTCCATCTTTCGTTCAATTGGATGATGACTCTCTCAATTAAAGTTATGCTAGTTGGGCTCCAAATTGTGCCAAGATGTCTTAGGAATATGGCTTCGAGGATAATTTAATCACTTTTACTACTCATTTCACTAGAATTACCTTCTCTAATTTATTAAAGTTTGATAGAAAAAACATTTTATCTCGTAGGTGTGTGAAAAAGACTACTCACTTCAATAAGATTACTTTCTTTAGTTTTTTAAAGTTTGATAGAGAAAACAATTTATTCGACGTGTGCATCGTGCAGACTACATTTTTATCTTCTTGTATGAAGACATGTTTTTCTTAAGCATAAGGCTACATTTTACTCTTCTTTTTATTAATACATTTTACTCTTAAAAGAAATGGGCTAAAGGCTTGCACAGAAAACAAAGCTTTTCCTTGAAAATGGAAAGAAATAGCCATGTCGGTTGTCTTACTTCCATTTTCGTCTTGCACATTCTCTACCTTTTATATTCTTTTTTTTGTTTGAAGGCAAGCTCTACCTTTTATATTCATCTTGCATATCCTAGATGCAAGTTGGTTTACTTCTCATCATGATCAATCCTTAGAAAATCATATGTGCCAAAACCATACAAAGGTGGTGTTTGGTGGGAGCCTTAATTGGAATTCTTAGTTTTTATAGGAGATCCTATGCTTGCATGGCCCCTCTCATTTTTATTTATGCTTCCTTATTGAAGCACCACCATACGTCCTATCAAAGTCTGGGTGCGGAAATGCAAAGAATTTTTGGAACTTTTTTGGGCTGTTAGTGTCATAGTTTATACAATCATCCATAACTGGTGTAGGAGCCCATTTGATACCCTTTCTACATATTGACTCGTAGCTGAAGAATATAGGATAAAAGAAGGTGAGCCCAGCCCTCTGTCCAGATGGAAGTAAGTTCAATGCCCTCTATAGGTTGCTCGTCGACAACTCGTCTCCTGAGTTCTGATCGTGCAAACTCTGTGCTCTTCTTTTCTTCTTCTAAATTTTCGAATGGAACCCTTCATGTGAAGATTATCTAACTCCTTCATGATTCTCCACGTCCATTTCCTTCCTAGTGTGATGAGAATATGACTTATACCATGCCTATTTATATCTGCACGCACCAGCTGATAACCAATGTGGCGTTTTTGGTTTAAGGGATTGCTATTTATTGGTCTAGCTTTATGTTTTCTCCAAGGACATCCCTTGCAGAACATTCAGAATCTTAACTGATAATTGTACTAAAACATTGGCTCCCAAGGTCGACATTGCCATATACTCTGCAGGCATTAAGCAAAGACTTCCATCCAGAAACATATTTGAACTGTATGGAGGAAGCATAGCTTCTGCTTCTTTGAAGTTTCCTGCACGACTTAGAAGGTCTATCATACAGCCATAATGAATTATATCTGGTCTCAAGCCAAGGATTCCTGTCATATACCTAAAATACCACTGCCCTATTTGAACTGTATGGAGTGAAGCATAGCTTCTGCTTCTTTGAAGTTTCCTGCACGACTTAGAAGGTCTATCATACAGCCATAATGAATTATATCTGGTCTCAAGCCAAGGATTCCTGTCATATACCTAAAATACCATTGCCCTTCTTCAATTAACCCTACATGACTGCATCCAATAAGAACACAAAGGAATGATACTTCATCTGGATTGATGCCATTCACTTCCATATTCTGAAAACACTGTACAGCCAATCCAGCGTGACCATGCTGGGAAAATGCTTCAATCATCACGGTCCAGGAAACAATGGTCCGCTTCGCTAATTTGTCAAAGACTTGCATTGCCTCTACCAAGTGACCACAATTGGCATACATATCAACAATTGAATTTTCCATCACCACATCAACATCGGACTCGCCAACTTCATTGTGGATAAACTTTCCCAACTCAGCGGCCCCTATGCTGCCACAAACCTTCAAAATAGCCAGGAACGTCATTTTATTTGGTCTTATACCTGCTTCTTGCATCCTCTCAAACAAGTCAAGAGCCAAAAAGTCTTTACTGTATTCAGCACATCCTCCAATAATTGCAGTCCAGGAAACCACAGTTGCTCTAATACCTCTTTGTTCCATGCAGAGAAGATAATGCATGGCCTGTGCAATATTGCCTTGCTGTGCATGTCCTGCAATCAATGCAGTCCAGGAAACCACGTCTTCATCCGGCAGTGATACAAAAACTTCATGAGCTTCTTCCATGCACATACATTTTACGTACATATCCACAAGTGTGTTCCCCAAGACATGATCCCGAATGAAGTTGGAATTTAATAATCCAACTGTGATGAAGCTTTCCACGCTTATGCCTTGCATACTACTACATGCATGTAAGGTGCTCAGAAATGTGACTTTGTTTGGCATTCCAAAACCATTTCTTCAAAACAATCAAAAGCAAGTTTGGTTTCATGACTCTTAGCATAACCTGAAATCACTATACTCCATGTCACAACATCCCAGTCTAAAACATTACATAGACTGCTGCGTGCTTCCTTCAGGCTCCCACACATAGCATACATATCAATTATGGCATTCTGCAATGCCACATCAGAAAGTAGCCCTCTGCTAATAAGCAGGTCATGAATAAACCTACCATGCTCTAGTGCTTGTATGCTGCCACATGCTATCAGAATGCTTAGAAACACATTTGGATCTGCTTTCAAACGCTCCTCTTGCATCTCTTGAAAATAATTAATAGCAAGAGAGCCTTTACCATCATAAACACAAGCTGTTATCATTGCCTCCCATAATGCAACGTTCTCCTGCTGTTTGCTGAAAATTTTATGTGCCTCTTCTAGAGAGCCACATTTGCCATACATATGAACAAGGTTATTTCCAATCATAATGTCAGAATAAACTCCACAATTCATAATATGCTCATGAATAATTCGTCCCTGCTCTATAGATCCATTTCTTGCACATGCTTTCAATATGCTGCAATAAATAACTGTATTTGGTCGCATGCCTTCTTGCTCCATCAGCTCAACATGTTTCAAGCCAAGAAGGACACCTTCCTCATGAGCACAAGCTGCAATCATTGCACCCCATGAGACAATGTCTCGCTGTTGCAACTTGTCAAAGGCAAATTGTGCCTCTTCCAAGCTCGAACATTTGGCATAAACATCAACAAGAGTACTTCCCACAGCAATATCCAAGTGCAGTTTATGAGCAATGATTAAATTGTGAATAAACCTTGCAAGGTTTATATCTACCAAGGCAATACAGGCTTTTGAGACGTTTAAAATGTGATTTTATCAGGCTTGATACCATCTTCTTGCATTTTGTAAAACATTCAAATGCATAGGCACCTTTGCCATGCTTGGCATACCCAGAGATTAATATATTCAGGTTACAATGTTTGGATTTGACAAAACTTCAAAAACTGCATATGCTTCCTCTAGGCTTCCACACTTGGCATACATATCAACAAGACAGCTCCCCACTACAATGTCATATTGCAACCCAATTTCGATAACCTCGCTGTGGATAACTCTTCCATGACTAATATTAAATGTGGCTGTGCAAGCTTTTATAACTGCAATATAGGCATGGTTATTGCCAGCAAGACCTGATAAGGGCATTCTGTGATTCAATTCTAGGGCGGTCCTGCCATGCCCAAGATTGACATGAGCTGAAATAATTGAACCCCATGTATACAAAGTAGGCTGCAGAATTTTTTCAAATGCCTCATTCGCATTAACCAAACTTGCACAACAAGCAAACAAACGGATCAGATGATCACCTAAAACTGCCACAGAATCTAGGTTACTCTCAACCATGGAAAACTGCACCCTCTTGCCATATTCCAAATCCTTCCGCACAGTACATTCCTGCATCATGCAATAAGCATTGTTTCTAGACAAGGAAATGCAGCGCTGTTCTCTAATTTCAAGTGCTTCCTTCACTCGGCCTTCCTCACAAAGTTTGTATAAAATTTCGGGATTCCTAACGATTACGCATGATGTCAAGCAACACATTTCAATTCAATTGGCAAGTAATTCGCCATACCTGTCAGTCATATTAGTTTTGTCGTGACTATAATATCCAGTTCCCAGAAGAGGAGCAGAATGGAAAGGAGATAGGATTGCTTGCCATATAATTTTATTCTTTATTCTTCTATGAAGGAATTAATCTTTGTTTGCAAAGTCCTATCTCCACAAAAACACTAATAACATAGACTCGTACTCATAAAAGTCCTAAGATGTTACATTATAGAGCTAACTTTTGACGTACGTTTCCCCCTGCTCTAAACTCCAATAGCATCTGGACACCTGTCATTTTTCATTCCAGGAATGTTTAATAAATTTATTTATATTCTGTTTCTACTAACATTTTGGTTTTTAGTGGCATTCTGCATCTTTAGTTGCATTCTAGTGAAATCCAATATATCTACTTGCATTCAATCATGTGAGTCATGTCTAACATAGAATAAACAAAATACACAAAATCAAAATTATGATCAAGATTGAAAACTCCAATTATAACGAGACTTAGATCGACTTGTATTACATTGTATCTGAACAAAAGGATCATATATGAGAAAAATCAAAACAAAGCTATCAGATTATTACCGTATGAAAAGAGTCATTGTAGTAGAGTATATCGATGTCAAGTTCACTTTGCAGTACGAAAATTGAAGACGCAGTTATGAAAAGCACGACCTAGAACACCATTGAACTGATGAGTTGTTATCTCCCTCTCCAAATCATCCCAATGGCGATTCAAAAATTGTCGTCTTCAATCTCCTTGTCCTGTACACTAATGGCTCTTGAATCCACACTAACAGGTTCAACAATCTTTTGTAAACATCTTCAAACATTTGTCTAGAGCCACTTGCATCAAATGGATTCCATGCTATCTCCATGGCAGCCCTTACCTGCAACTCTATTGTTTTCTTATACCTATAATGTACAACAATAAGTTAGTAATTTAATAAGGAAAATAAACCAATAAGAAACATTAAACGTTATCTTTGGAATGCCTTTGCGAGCGATGCCCTGTCATCACCTTCATTCCAACATCGTCGCTTGCTCCACCCATTAAAAGCAAATCAGCGCTAATGAGCTTCATCATATACTTCACCACCGCGACATCCGTAAATCGAGATGAGGATAGCTACATGGCTCCTTCTTGCACTATTCCCTTGTACTTCCTAGTGTAAGCTTAGGTAGGTTCCCCATATTTCGACCTTTCTTTGCTTCTTCACCCTCGAAGGCTAAGCCTGAATTTTTTCGACCTTTCAAGTACTATATGTAGAAGGCGATGTGGTGATATGTCTTCTTGATTTTCATTGAAGACCAAGGCGTTTCTCCTTTTCCATATTGACCGGATTGTCCGGGCCCTAGCTATATCAAAGGCCACCTTCTTCATGGCGCACCATTCTAGGGGAAGGATTCCCAACAACAGTTCCTTGGTGCCTAATGGGTAATTCAAAGCTATCCGGACTCCACGCCCATACTACTTGCGACTTCTCACATTCCACCGGACAATGTTCTATAGATTCTGTTCGGCCTCGCCTGGGGGCATCTTTGGGTTGGCGTTATTGTCCCATTTTGAGACTAGTTGATTGACCCTTGGAACCCCGCATGTATCACTTGCCTGGGAAGATATTTCTTTACGCATCTCTCCAGATGTTTTTAAGGTTTTCCTCCGTGATTACTAGTTTCCATTTGGTTGGTATTGGAAGTAAACCCTTAGTCCTCAAGCTTCACGTGAACTTGATTTCACAAACTTGTTTGGCAAAATCATGAGGGTGCAAAACCCATGGATTTTGATCTCTGTTGTTATAGTGTTTGGAAGTATTGTGGCCACACATTCCCATATTATTTTGTCTGCGTCCTTTAAGGCAAAACGTACCTGAAATTCTGCCCAAACCGACTAATTGCTCTCCCTTGTACCATTGAGCACAAGAATCTATTCCACAAATTTTCCACCTTTTTTACGATCCTTGCATGACCACCATACCTAAGGGCCCTTGTTTGTTGTCGTAACCACCAGGGTACCCACCATGGAGGGAAAGTCTGCGCTCGAATTTGTTGATGTCAAGTGTAAATAGTTTTTTTACGATTTGCCAAGCCAAAGTTAATCCCTTCGGGAATGGAGAAGCTTCTCTACATGGCTTAAGATAAAAAAAGAGTGACCATGGGAGTGAGACTTTGACGGAGAGCTTACTATGCTTACATGATGCTAATAGAGCCTGGTTGATGAGGTGCATACCTGGAGACTTCACCTCTTTCTGTAGGATCTTCCATATGAATTTGGCTATTAATACTTTGCTCGTAATGATATATCGACCATTCCAATTCCTCCTTCATCTTATCTCTCTTGCACTTCCACCAAGTGATTTTGACCACTGTCCCTTCTTCATTCCCTCCCCAGACAAAGTTGCGGATTAGCCCTTCTAATTCTTGTGCCTTCTCCTTTGGGGCTAGTAAAATTTATGACGTGTAGACATGAGTATTGCTTAACACATGTTTTGCCACAGTAATCCGACCTGCAAGTGATAGCTTTGCCACCTTCCACCAATTTAAGTGTTTCACTGAAGGCCTAGTAGTATTTTCGTCCCATATTTGTGCATTAGCGATATTGATGCCTTTGGAACACCTAATAGGTTGGAATGCTCACCCCTCGGAATTATTCTCCATGGTAGGATTGTCAAGCATGTGGGATGCGGTTCTTCCAAAGGCCATTGTACTGTGCATTTATTCCAATTTATGAGACATCCTGAAGCTATTGAGAAGGAGGCTAGTAATTTGCCTGCGCATGACAGGTTCTCTTCCTCTGCCTCTATGAATAGAAATGTGTCGTCTGCATATTGGTTACATGTTGGTTGAGAGCCATCCAACATTTCTAGTCCCTGAATCATACCGTCTGCAGAGGCTTGCACGAATATTTGTGAAAGTGCTTACGCTGCAATATTGAAGAGGAATGGGGCTAAAAGGCACCCTTGCACGATGCCTTTTATGTCAAATATTGGGAGGGTTCACCTTGGAATAGGACCCTGGCTTCGGCGGTCCTTGAAGTTTCATGACCCCTTACGAAAAATTATTCCACAACCCGGCTTGAGCATCATTTTTTGCAGAAAACTCCATCGATAATCGCGTCGTAGCTTTGATAAAGTCTAGCTTTTAGGTAGGCCACCTTTTTGTCTTGTTTTCTAGCCGAAAGTGCAAACCTTGAATCTTTCTTTGCGACATTGCTCGGGATACTCCCGCCGTAGAAAGCCCGATTGGGCTTGTCGGATGCCTTAAGCTAGAATTGGCTTAATCTTCTACCGCCATAGCCTTAGCTATGATTTTATAGAAAGCAGATAAAAGTGTGATGGGCCTCCAATCATTGATTGTGCTTGGCTCCTTACTCTTGGGAACCAAGGAAATACATCATGTGTTCAATCTTGGATGTAGATTTTCAGCTTGCATAAAGTGTGTATGTGGAGAAGATATCATCCTTGACCCATTCCCAATTGCATTGATAGAATTCTATGGGAATTCCGTCCATACCAGGACATTTATTTTTAGCCAAGTAAAAGGTGGCCTTTTGAAGGTCCTCAATAGAGAGGGGAAGACTTAATATATCTTAGCGACTAGAGTTCATTATAGGTGTGACTTTTGAAACCACCAGCTCTTCGAAAGTCTCTTGAAATGGTAAGTTATGTTCTCCAAAGAAAGCATTGAAATGGTTATATAGATACCTTTTGAGATCTCCTGGAGATTTGAGAATCGAGCCATCATTTTGAGTGATGGATGATAGTGTGGAAGACCTCTTCTTTTCTTTTAGTTTGTCTTGAAGAAGAACTTTGTGCATTTTTAACTTCTTTTAGCGGGTCAATCGCTTTACATCTGTTTTCAGCTATCTTGACCTCTTCTAATGTCTTTATCTGTTCTATTATCCTTTTCTCCTCCATCCCATCATTGGGGCCCAATGCTCTAAGTGAGAGGAGTTGGCCATAAAGGGAATCCAGTTCTTCCCTTTCTTTTTGCACTTTAGCCCTACCCCAACTTTTAGCATAATTTTTAATATTTGAAAGAGCTGTTATCATGGCTTCCATACCAGTTCCTGATCTAAAAGCCGATTGCCATATGCTTTTGCAGGTTTCCACAAAATCTGGGCACTTGTGGATTATGATCGGAGATAGCATTCTTTAATTGATTGGACCTTTGAAGGTATGGGATGATGGAGAAAGCCAAATCATTCATATAGCATCTTTCGTGCCTTGCATACGTCCTCCCTGCTCCCAGCCATCCATTACACCATGTAAATCCCTTATCTCCCTCCAGCTCTATAAAACCCATATCCTCTATCAATTTACACCACTGGAGCTTCTCAAACCCGTGTACAATTTCTGACGACGCCCCTTGTCTATCCTCGGCTGCCTCCACCATATTGAAATCCCCTGTCATTAGCCATGCTACCTGACTTCCAAAGCCTTTCAATCTGTGTCTGAGAGTGGCCCATAAAGCACCTCTACCCCTGGGGTTGTTATGGGCGTAAATATTCACCAGACCCCATATTCTACCTTCTTGTTGCCATAGAATTATAGCCCACCTACCAAACCTGTCTACCTGTGAATCACATACTTTTACGTCCTGCTTCCAGGCGATCAAAGTGCCTGCACTAGAGGTATCTTTTACTGTAGCAATGCCCACATATTCTTTACCTATAGTGTTGAACAATCCGTGTATTTCCCCCTGTTTACATTTATGCTCCTGCAGGCATATAATGTCTGGATTTATCTCCTTGATTGCGTTTGATAATCTGCTTTTCTTGTATTCCGAGGATTTTACTCCCCTTATATTCCAGCTAAAGATTTTATAGTTCATGGGGAGATGTTTGGAGACCCTTTCTTCCTTTTCATGTTACCCGTCCCATCTGTGTCTATTGTTTCTGCCTTTTTATTTTTTTTTTCCTGTTACTGCGGGCAAGTCCGTCCCTCCCCATTCTCCTCTTCCATTACAAGGTACGCCCGCCAATCGATTTTTTTTGTGTGATGGGAGGGTACTCTCTATAGCAACCAACTCTCCCCATCCTACAATATCTCCTCGATTTCCTTTCACCTTGTCTGGCAATGCCTTCTCTGAAATCATTACTTCTTTAATGTACTGAGAGAAAGGGTTGTTTACCTCAGAGACAATATGAGTCTTTGAGAGACACAGGAGGGGACTTTTGGTGAGGCCCTCCATTCTTTCGAGCAATATTTACGGTTCTCCCTTTTTGTGCGGCCCCTCCCACTTCCCAAGTTTGACCATCTGTTTTTGACAAGCCCCTCAGCGGTTTGTGGAGATGATAGACTCGATGTAGGCCCCTTGGTAGGAGATAGGGGTTTCTGCCCCCCAACTTGGAGCACATGGGGTGATTGTTGTAGGAGCCATGGGGTGGCTCGTTGGGACCCCATCACTTGTGGGGGGATCTTTGGGATTATCGCTCTGTGCTTGATGTTGAGAACTCATTTCTTCTTTAGATCTTGCCTGAGGATTCTCTTCCAGCCTTTCCATTTTAAGATCTGGAAACATTCTGTATATTTCCCATTTGTTGGTCAATTTCAAGGGAAATTTGAAAGAGCACTTGCCACTCTTAACTATCACCCCTTTCGGTATACACGTCTTTGCTGGAATGGCTACACAAATCCTTGGCCCTCTGGCTATGGAATGTGAGATATAAGCGCCTATTGTGTTAGCAATGGCCTTTAAAAACTCTGGTATCGGCTTGTGCGGAGGTAGGTGTTTAATCTCCAGCCAGCATGGGATTTTGATTGCTGACATTTGATGGGGGGAGAATCCAGGAGAATAGTATTGATATAAGATGTATTTCCCCATAAAAGTGTCCATTGCGCGAGCCACCATCTTATCTACTGCGTCTTCACTATGGAATAAGATGAGGAAGAAGTTGCCACCTAGTGCCTTTAGAGATTCATCTTTGAGGACCCTAACCTTTTAGGTGGGTTGGATGACCAAAATTCTAGTTTTCGAAAGTCCAGGAATCCTCCTGTGAAGAATCCAATAACAGATCATGATATCAAGTTCTCCACCACTTTTACATGCATACCATGATCTACTGCTATTGGAAAGTTAGACTCCTCGTCTACTTCCATATTTCCCACACTATCAGTTCCACTTTTTTCAAGTTGGCCTTTATTTAATTTGCCCAGATCTTGGGCAAAACCTGCTTCTACTGTTTTAAGTGTTGTATCAACCCTCAGACTCCGGGCTATTTCTGTTGGCACCTTATTCTTTATCCACTCTGAGAATCTAGGCTTGTTAACTCTTGCTATCGTGTCATTGATTTTCCAAGCCTCCCTTGCATTACTCCTTGCATTGCCACTAGCAGCCCCGATCTTCCCCTACACTTACTTTGCACCTTGACTATCATGTTTACGATTACGAAAGATCACTTTATCTCTGAATGATCGCGAGGAAGAAAAACTCTTACCTCTGTTTAAGTCCTTTGGGTATGCTTGATTATCTTCTGCTTCAGCTTCCATCATGATCTTATCGATTCCGTTGGTTGCACTATTCCTTGGTGCTGGCGGTTCCTTAGAACCTCGTTGGGGACCGAATGCCCCTTCATCCTGTTGGGGACCAAAAGCCCCTTGGCCAGCTGTGTGGTTCCTGGTAGCCCCCTGCTCTGCCCTTGAAGAGAAGCTTCCTCTACTTCCCTGGCTGAAGGTGTTCTTACTTCCCTCCATGCCCGATTTTCTCTGCCCCATCAGGCCTGTGTCATTGTATTGCACTAGTGTTCCTTTGCTCCTACCATCTTCGGTCCCCAAGACGGCTGATTTCGATTTTTGTAATGCCGATTCGTCTCCTACACATCTCCCTACTGCAAAGGTTCTCCTTACCACATTTCCTTCTTCGTTCTTAAAACTCAATGGGCCTTCTGTGCCTAATTCAAATTTGCAAAGAGTATCTCTAGAATTTGGGGCTTTTGCCCCCAATCTTAATCGAAGCTTGTTGTGGAATTTACGTGAAGGGAGCCATGGAGCGACCTCCCAAGATCGTGACTGCTGACACATGCGTGTTGCTTTCATTTGTTACGCCGTGAGAACTTCGTCTGCCGAGCCTAAGGGCCCTCTGTCCCAGACTACTCTCTGCTCTCCGGATCCTTCTCTCTCTGGTCTCCCCTTCCCCTGTTGTTTTCCCCTACCGCTAAGGCAGCCGCTGTAGTCGCCGCCATTCTCACCTATGTTTTGCCATTTATTTTTGTTGTCCTCTTCGGGTGTTGAGATTGTTCCTTTGAAGAAGGAATTAGTTGCTATGAGACTGGGAGCTCTTGCATTTTCGACTTTTTATCTCAAGCATTTCCTTGTGGGGATTTGCTCAACATCTGGATATCTGCATGCTAGTCTTACCTCCTTCATTCCATCAAATATGCTAGATAAGCTTTTATTTATGTGGTCATGCAAGGAGGCAACTAAAGTGAGATTGTCGTCCTCAGGTGAGTTGGTTTTTTTGAAGGACTATTCTTGCCAGATACAAATGATGGTGATTATCTTTCAAAGACTTTGCAACCATGGTAGCATAATATCATTGCCGAGATGAATGTCCTGGCTTATATTGGGAAGTCTGTTCTCATTCGGAACCAATATGATGATAAGAGTGTCAAGATCTTGAGTGAGTTGAAGACTATGAAACTCTGATGTATTCTTATATGCTATGTTATTTGCACTCCAAGTAATATGAAACTCTAATATATGTGTTATTTGCAATCCAGGTAATATGAAACTCTGATGTATTCTTATATGCTATGTTATTTGCTGATGTTCTTCTATGTTGTCTCCACTCCAAGTACTTTGTGTTAGTTAAATGTATTGGTTGAGCTTGTATTGTGTAGGCTTGAATTTTGGCACAAACGTATTACAATTTAAAGGTCTAAGTAAACTTCTCTTTTTCACCCTGCAAATGTGAGATTTAAGCAGAGTAGAAATATTTTTTTTGTTGAATATAGGCCATTAAAGGCGTTAAGCTGCTTGCAGGCTTGCTATTCGAATAAGTTTACTATTATAGCTGCTCAAATAGATCTCAAAATATAGATTGACATTCACTTACGATAAATAGAGCTAGGAATTTTTTTGCAAAACATAATAGAAGAAAAGAACGATCAAATATTTCTGAACACACAAAATAGAGATCGTATTGCTTCAAGTTCTGTACATATATTATAAGTTCAAAAGGGATTACTTCAAGTTTTGTACATCAGGAATTACTTGAAGTTCTATATATATACTATAAGTTGAAGTTCTTACAAAAAAGCGAGCTCGAAACATGCATGTTAGATAAGTAAACATCTAATAAACTACATTGTAGTAGAAGGAAGAAAAGTCTTAAGACATGCGGCATCTTCAGCTCCACCACCATTTCACCTCCACCAGCAATAATTGTCATCTCCAGAAGACGTTTTTGGTTGAGGTCTCACTGAATGACCTTTTTGGAGCAGATTGCTCCATTTTCACGAAGGTAACCCACTACCAATGGGGAAGACTGAGCAACAAAACTTATAGTCTTGGGTTTTGGGCTAGACTATATAGACTCAGCTCCGCTTGCCTCGGCAGTTTGCTTCATTCTAGCCATCTTAGAAGAGAATGGAACGAAGCTAAGGAGGAATAGAAAAATTAAAGGGAAAAAAGCATGCAAATATGCAAGGATCGTCATCTCAAGAAGAGAGCCCCCCATTATTGCATTGAAAAAATTGATCCCATCTCAAATTCTATTGTTCTAATATTATTCCCATTTATAGTTCCTTGGATGTTTAGATTGCTGGATTATATTTGTAGATTGCAAGATGTTTTTACTCTTACTATATTTTATTTTACAAATTTTAATCGATAGTGCTTGATCCTTGATCCCAGGCATAATAACCCATATTCTAGGCCTCAAGATGTGTAAACTCCTACAAGGCCACATTTTGGTGATCAAATTACTAGCAACTGCACTTTGACTTAGGTATGCACTTGGACATGAAACGTAGACCATTCAAACATTCTGTAGCATCCATAAGACCTTCGAAATGGCTAGATGCTCCATGAAGGACCTAGTATTTTGGATTAGGAGTGAGATTAAGCTAGGTAGATTGACTAATATACAATTAAGAACAACACATCTCCAAATTAGATACATATCTATAAGATACGTGTATATGTATCTTGGAGAATAAGATAGATATACGATAACAAATCATGGTCGAGTATTCTCTTTTGCCAACCCATATCCACCCATTTAAAAACTTCTCTGTCTGCCGGCATCTCCACCTACCCCCCCACCCCCAAACGTCCACTCATTTTACCCATATACTAGAAGACAAATGACTTATTGTGTCATAAGCTTAGAATTATGTGCCTTGTCATGACCCAATAGGGCCATACTTGATATCAAGCAACAATGCCTAGATACAATATGCTATTACCCTTAGCATGCATGACAAGTTCGACAATGTGGACAATGTAAGATGTAGATTCAAGGAAAATTGAGATGAAATTAACATGTAACAATGTAGACAATGTCATGCAATGTAGATTCAAGGAAAATTGAGCAAAAGGAATGGAACCTCATGGCGAAGGGGTTTCTTTTGCCGTGAACACCGAATCCAACCTAAATTTGTGCATAGATCCAAGATAAGTTGCCTCCATGAGCGCTCGTTTCCATTTGCATCAAGAAGGCATCCGATACCCCCCAATACACGCAAACATGTAACCATTGAAAAAAATTGGTCTAGAATTGGTTATATACTAATGCTTTTCTTTTTCAACCATGCGTGTGGGATAATTGAGCAGAAAACTATTTTAGGGTTTAGGGTCTGATCTGATCCATAGAGGTGATCCAAAGAAAAATCTGGGAGGTACTTAACTGGGAGGTTCATTAATCCCGAAAATCTGTAGAAGTGGTCCAAAGGAAAATTCGTGAGTGACCTCCCAAAGTATCTTTAAGTAGCCAATCTATCTCTGTCATGCCTTTTTGGCTTAGGCTTATTTATGTAGCTTTCATCTAGAAGATAGGTCTAAATCTAGGTTTCTACAGAGGGAATCCAGCATCCATGCTATATTTTCCAGACATTAACTAAAGGAACAATCTTCTTGGAAACTTCTGGTGATATTTTTACTATTTTATGCGCTTTATCAGATTAGCATCTACTTTAATAGACATTAAACTATATTGCAGATATGCATAATACATAAGCCTTAAAAATCTGTAGTTCAGGTAGGCCAGATTTCATGCGTTTCCATTTGGTAGACATTTGAAATAAAATTTTACACTCAAGTGAGAAGGAAAGGAGCCTACCTTAGACGTTCAGGCTGACTAAAAGATATTGCCATTCTCGCTAATTCGGCTGCCATTACTATGAAGCAATCCGAGAGTTGCATTAGCCATTGTTACTATGGTCCTTATAATGACCATTCAAATACAATAACTTCAAGATAAATCCCTAACATGGAAAAACACCTAAATAAAGCCTAAGATATGAATTAGAATTTTAAAAGAACGTTAAACCTAAAGCCTATGGTAAAAAACAAAGAATCTTAACCTTAAACAGGCAGAATGTCGAGTGAAATTCCACTTCAAAGCAATCTTGACGAAGAATGCAGTCGGCAGGATGCTTCAAAAGTTAAGATTTTACTGAAACTGCCAAAATCCAAAAACGAAGAATTTAGTAGCATACAAACTCGCCAGAATCAATAAGAAATACATACACCAACATTGACAAACTAGAAACCGAAGACGAAAGTGACATCAGGGATTTTCCCATTGAGTTTGTGAATAATTTGACGCCTACAGGAATGCCACCATAAAAACTGAATATTAAAGAACGATCAATAATAATCCTACTGAGGAACATGCATACAGTAGGTGAACTATGCAATGGCACCTGACTGCAAGTAATTCAAGCAACAAAAAGAATTCTGGTAAGGGACTTGCAAGGAACACAAAAACCGGCCGATTAGATATAATATGTATATGGTTGATTATGGATTGATCTTTTTGACTACTTTCTATACATCTATTGTGGGTTTGCATTTGGCCCTGCCAGCAGGATGTTTTCACTTAAAATTTTCCGGATCATTCTGGATGCATCTTCTTTTCTCATCCACATTTCCTAGAATATTTCTTTTCCCTTTCAATTGTCCTCCAACATTATTCGACTACAAGTGGTGTCACGACTTCTTTGCCCGCTTTCTACTGCCGTAATTCTAGATCGAGCTGCAGGCACTCTCGCTTTAGCTTTTGTAGGCAACTACATAAATGGTTTCAGTATCCCTTGCGGCGTCAACTGTCAGATTTCTCTTTTTCTCCTCTTCATTAAGCTCAACTAGGGGATTGCTATATTCGATTAAGAGCCTCCCCCTTGGCGCCTCAGTCTTGTTCGGTGTTGCCTCTTCCGGTCTTGCTTAAGCACAACTATTGCAATATTTGCCTTCCTTTACCCCCCTCTTTCTGGGGCATTTTTTCTTCCCGGACGTTGGATCTTGTATGTTAGCATTCTAGGTAATGTGTATCCTGAGTTCCATTTTCTTCATCTACACTTACACTTGGATTTGCATTTTTGTGGATATTATCTTTCCTTACGCCTTATCATCATACATTCTTTGAGTTTTTAATACTTGGCATTACGTGGACTTCAATTATATTCAGTATTGTCGATACAATTCGAACTACATTGAGTTTTGGGAACGTGGTATTATATTGAACGGGTTCTAGTTTTGCATTATGCTTTTTTGTATTGTTGATCCACTTCAGCATCTCTTATGATTTGGGTCTGGAAGAGTTGTTGACCCTCAACCTGGCTTCAAAGGTCAACCACAATAAGCCAACTTGAGTATAAACCCAAATTGGGGTTAGGACCTCCAGATCACTTAAGGTGATCAGTCTATGGAAGATAAATATATTGGAATAACCAGAAACTCAAAGTTTTCATACCTTTCCCATTTCTAGAAAATGGAACCTTGACTCAAATTGATGTAGCAGCCGAGAATGAGTTGAATCTTTGGGTCAGATGATTTAGACTGGCACAAAAAAGTTGTAAGAGAATAAAGGTGTAGTCTTTGACCAAGTCGGATCATTATCATGAGAGATATTCGAGCTTAAAGTGGAGTCAAAAAAATTGGTCAATGGCGATCAAATCAAAAAAAGGTTGATCGGGAAAATGGAACTAGAGTTTATGATCACTTTTTGGGAATTTCCAAAGCCAATGTATCACAATACTATCACGGAGTATAGGCATGAAGTCAAATTTTCATTTGAATGCTCGTAAGTATTTTTTGCATTAGGATTTTGCAAAATACAGTCAAGAATAGTCAAAACAGAATGCAAATTTTTCTAACTCGAGTTGTGGATGGAATTTTTTGGTCTTTTCAAAGCGTATGGGTCTCAGATGTCTCAAGGATTGATGGCAACTGGACCAAAAGCAATTAAGAACCTAAAGGAATTTTCTGTAGTATTTTTTGAAAGGGAAAATTGTCAAGAATCATATCAGAGAGAATTTCTTCAACTTGGCATCAAATTTTCATTGGCATGGAGGTAGATCAATCACAATAATAATGAATAATGGTACTTCAGTACTTCAAATGCAAGAAAATGTCAATTTCAGGTCATCAAATAATTTTAAGAGATAAATTCAACCAAATCTCCTTGGATCTGATCGGGGAGTACTCAGAGTCTTCACAAATCCTTCAAATCACTGTGAGGTTTGAGCGCTTCTGGGCCTTCGAAAAATGTCTGTCTATGTTCGTTACAGTATATAGGTTTGATTTTGAGGTTTCCGGGATTACAGACCATGATTTTAGGCTTAATGTGTTGCTTAGGTGGAGGAATCCAAGAATAGTTAAGTTACGGAGCGGGAGGATCCAATTCCGGCGGGATATAAGCAGATTTCCAAATCCTAGGGTTGAAGACCGTATTTTTCGGCAAAACTCGCGATACGGTTCGCGTATTTTGAGGAGTATATGCCCGAATATGCCCGTATTTTGGTCTTTTAGAAATTTTGGCCAAGGTCTTTTAGGGATAATACAATTCTAATATGGAAATCTAGCAATTTTGGACCATAGGGAAGTATAGCCATGTGATTCTTCAAGTTTGAAGCTAATTTGGGGCTATAATAAGTGGCACAAATACCTAGGCAATGGTCACCATGGGGTAAGAAGAAGAAAACAAATGGGGGTCAAGAGAGTAAGAGAATATGGATTAAGAAAGAATAGAATAGTGGGAACTCAAAAGGATGTGCATGGGTAATGATAGAGAAATATCTTAATGGTAATGAAATGAAAGGAGAATGTGGATGAAGAAATATTTGAGATGGACATCTTGGCAAATATAGTAAAAAGGGGAGGCATAATGGTCAAATAAAGGCAAAGGAATAGGGCATGAATATAGAGGTAAAAAAGAAAAGAGGAAATCTAGGATTTGGTGCCATGTGTATAGGAATCTTCCAAACTTCAAAAGATGTCTTCCAAACTTCATAACCCAGATTCTTCTAGAGTATATTCTTGACTAGCATTTGACCCCAAATAAAATACCTCTTGTGAACTTTCAACTTGAGCTCTTGTTGACCTGAAGAATGAACATCCTTTGACCTCCACATCAATGTTGAATACCAAGAATCTTCCAAACTTTGACCTAGTCTTTCAAGATGAATTGACCTAGTTTGAATGCATAGATCACAATTAGCATGTTGCCCTTTGGGGGCAACATCTCGCCAAAACAAGAAAAAGGCTGGTCCCCTCAGCCATGTGATGTCAAAAAATGAATAACTAGAGGGGTCTTCAACTTTGTGCCTGTCTAAGTGGAAATATGATAGAATGAGAGTGTGAAGTGCAAGTGTTGATGAAATGAGTGTGAATGTGGTGATGGAATAATGTGAATGGAGTATGGTAAGTGAGAAAAGGCAGAAGTGAGTGTGAACATGACAAGATGGTGATGGAATGATGTGAATGGAATATGGTGAGTGAGAAAAGGCAAACGTGAATGTGAATATGGCAAGGTGGTGATGGAATGGAGATGAAGTGAGTGTGCAGGTATTTGAGATTTCGACAAAACAAGAAAATGCATGCCTTTTTCTTGATCTTCAAAAGTTGCAACTCTGCTAAGGTGGTAAAGATGAATTGCAGAGTGCTTTTCTTCTTTGTGGGAATGAAAACAAGAATAAGAAGTTCAAATGGAAGGTAGGGCTACTTATGATAGATGAAAGGAATGGAACAAGAGTGCACCTGTCATGGAAACACACAAACCAATTAGTCTCAAATCCTTGCAACTCTGCTATGATGGTGAAGGTGATTTTTGAGTCTTTGTTAAGGTATGGAAAAAACAAGAATAGAAGGCTGAATAGATGGTAGGAATGCTTTAAGACAGATGAATAAAAATGGAAGAAGAATGCTCCTGCATATGACACTTGGTAATCATTAGTATCAATCTCGTTTCTTGAGATCATTTGTAATCGTTATCCGGGTCAAATCAACCTATAAACATGAAACCAACTTATTAGAGTAATGTGCTCAAAAGTCGATGATCTAACTACTAGAGTAATGTGCTCAAAAGTCAAAACTGTTCTAACTACTTTAAACCTACTGCAAATCTCTAAGTTTTTCTTTTAATGTAAAAGAGGGACAAGCAAGCATCTTTGGTCCCAATACCTTTCGGATGCAAGATATTGATAGGGTTTGGCAATGGCATTCCTGAAGCAACCTCTTGTAACCAATAAGAATTAGTACCTGCAGATTCTAATACTACAAAGGGTCCTTCCCAAATGTTATCAAATTTGCGGATGAATCTTCCTTTGACTTATTCCATTTGAGAACAAGCTCTCCTTTTTCAGTATTTTTGTGTGCAGCTTTGAATGCAGCGGATCTTTAGCCTTTTTCAGCAAATTAGTGTTCTCACCCTCCATCCTATACTCATCTAGATGTAACAAAGGCGTCCAACCCTTTCCTGTAAAGGCATGTTCAAAAGGTAAGCACAATTTATGAGCTAGTCTCAAGGAAGGTAATTCAAGTTCTCTTGGTAAAAGCTGCCTCTATGCCATAAACCAAATTAAAAGGTGTGTGATTTGTAGCTGTTTTGATAGTGATTCTATAAGCCCAAAGTGCATCCACTATTTTGATATGCCAATCCCTTTTTGTTAACCTCAACTGTCTTCTGCAAAATATTTTTCAACAATTTGTTAGTAGCTTCGGCTTGTCCATTACCCCGAGGATAATATGAAGAGCTTTTGGTATGCTTGACCTTCAAAATGCTCAACAAATTAGCAATGACTTCATTAACAAAAGGGGGTACCTCTATCAGAATGTGGCGGAAAGGAATACCAAATCTAGAACAAAACATATTCATGTAAAAACCTTGCAGTTGTGAAAGCATTGGCTTGCCTCAAAGGTATGGCCTCTGCCTACTTAGTAAAATAATCTGTAGCCACAATAATATGCTGATGTTGACCTGTAGAAGAAGGATTAATGGGACCAATATAATCTACCCTGCAAATTTGAAAAGGTCCTGGAGATATGATAGGATTCAAGGCAAACGGGCAATAAATTTTTTTACTAAAAATCGACATTGATGACAAGTTTTTATGACCTCATAGCAATCTCTAAAAAGCAAAGGCCAATAATACCCGGACACGAGAATCTCTTTTTGCGGTGGTATCCCCAAACAAAATGTCCTCCACAAATACCTTTATGCATCTCTCTAATAATCAAGGGACTGCGTCTTCATTTACACACCTCAACAAGATTCCATCCTGTTAACTTTGCACAAGACATTGTCTATCAGCTTGAATTGTCTGCACTTGTCCTTGAGTCTCCTTTTCTCGACTTTGAAGTAAGGCTTGAGAGATGATCCCATGTTGTAGAAAAAATCCCTAATAGGTTCTTTGCCATCCTCCTCTGGCTTGATCTTCTTGAGTTACCTCTAAATGTGCGGACCAAGTGAAGTGTCGATAGTATTCAATTCATCTTCATGGTCAAAAAATATGTAAGGCAAGTAGAGGCTAGGATTTCGTGTCAAGTGCAACTGCATTTTACTGAAATATCATAACTTTGCAACTTACAAGCCCACCTCACGGATCTTTGGTTTGTTAGTTGCTTTACCTAATAGTAAGCCCATTGGGTTTTGCTTCATGTGAACTTGAACTTGGCTCTTAGAGGCAAATGCTCTTGTCTATTAATAAGAAACATGAGAGCAGCAACACTTTTTCTATTCTAGTGTATCTTTCTTCAAGAGCGCACCATTGTTTGCTTGCAAAAAACTATAGTATGCTTATCTAGAAAATAATGGCTAAACCTATGGCCTTTTTAGTAACTTGATGATATAAACTTCAAATGGCATGCTCGGATCTGGTTTTTTCAAAGAGTAGCTTCACATATAGATGAAATGAGAAAGTCAAAAGCCTCTTGGCATTCACTCAAGTCCATGTGATAGGTATGTGCTTGCTTTCAGATTTAGAAAATTTACCTACCACCCTGGTCACCTAGAAATGGGACTCAAGATATGAGCAAAATTTGGGATATACATTCTAAGGAAACTCGTCATACCAATAAAGCTCTTAACCTGCTTTAAATTCTTGGGAGGTGCTAGCTTTTTGAGGGCTTCAATCTTATCTTGAGCAACTTGGATACCTTGGCTGGATACTTCATGTCCTAAGAGCTGTCCTTTTGATGCAAAAAAAATGCATTTTTTTGGATTTAGATTAACTCCTGAAGTCCTGCATAAAGAGCAAATTTTTGCAAGTAATTCCACATGGTTAGTAGAGTGAGAACCCAAGCAAAGGTCATCTAGATACACCCTAAACTCTTCAGCAGACATGATTTTGAAAATAACATCCATTGCTCTTTGGAAAGTAGCTGGGGCATTCATTAGGCCAAATGGCATTCTTTTCATAGCATATGTACCCCAGGGAGTGATAAATGAAGTCTTTGGCTGATCCTCCTCTTTGATACTAATCTGATTAAACCCTGAAAAACCATCCAAAAATGAGTACATGTCTTTTCCTGCAACAGCATATAGAATTTCCTCTAGAAAAGGCAAAGGATAACAATCTTTTATGGTGGCTTTGTTCAGGTCTCGATAATCTATACAAATTCTCAAAGCACCATTCTTTTTTTCTACTGGAACAATGCATGACACCCATTCAGGATTAATAATTTCCACAATAACACCTGCATCCAACATCTTATGCAACTCTTCCTTGATTAGATCTAAAAGTGAAGCATTGATCCTCCTTAACTTCCGGAAAGCAGGTTTACACCCCTCCTTAATTTTAATTTCAAATTGACATACCTCTTCCTTGACACCAATGAGCTCGGAGTAATCCCAAGCAAACACATCACTTCTCTCTTCAAAGAATTTGGTAATCTCTTCCTTGTTTTGTGTATCAAAGAGAACTCCCACAAAGCAGAGTTCTTTCTTTGGCCATGCTTATTAATAATAACTTCATTGGTTGCTTCTTCTTGTGATGCATTTATAACTAATATGGGGCAAAATTCCTTAGCCTCATCCTCATCAAGATCTTCCTCTGGTATAGCTCCTTGGATAAATAAAGTCAAGAAGGTATCCCTGACACAAAGCATCAGCTTCCCCCCGCTCCCTTGGGATATGAGTAATTTCCGGAGAAGTAAAGTAAGCAAGCATTCCCATTACCTGGTTTCTCGGAGACTCCATGTCAGCATTCTTAGCCTGATATTCACCACTAACTTGTCCGCAAACTAAGCGAGAATCTCCATAAATGTGTATGATTGAAATGTTCATAGCCTTAGCTTCTTGGAGCCCTGCAATCAAAGCCTTGTACTCTGCTACATTAGAAGTTATTTGAGGAAAAATCCTTCCTACCTTAGCCAAGAGTTTTTGGTAGTATCCTTCAATATAGCTGCGAGATGAAGCTACATTTAACTTTTGAAATCCCTCCATCAAACCATAAACACCCTTCTTTTCCATTCTCAGAAGGTAGTGCACACTCTCTAATCAAGGGAATCAGATCAATTTTCTTTGTGCTAGGTGTTGCTAGACTATAAGATCCTAGGGGCTCTTCTATCTTTGATAAAGTGTACCTCTTACTTGAAGCCATAAGAACCATCCTGGTTGTAAATTGTGGCCACTTGAGTGCCATTTGAAATGGTGCATCTCCCCTCAGACCAGATTGGCCTAGCATCAACTGTAGCCATCCACCTTCTTCCTAGCAAGAGATCATATATATCTGCATCTTCTCCTAAATCTTCAAAAGCAACAACAACAAAATTGGCAGCTACAACAATGCCTTCAGTGTTAACAGGAACTTTGGTCACAATTCCAACTGGTGCTATTTTAGCATTAGAAAAGGATTTTAATGAACAGGATGACCTTTTATCTATCTCAAGCCCAAGGCATGATATTTAGAGGTGAGCCACCATCCAGCAACACATTGGAAAAAGAATAACCTCCTAGAGTAGCTGAACACATAAATGCACCTGGATCTTCCTCATTTTGAGCCAAAATAAGATTTGTGGCATTTGCAACATCTACACAAGCCACTGCCTCACTAAAAGTAGTTTGTTGCAATAACTTTTTGCTATAACCAGGTGCAATCTTTAACAAGGTAAATAAATCCACACTTACTTTGGATTTTTTCAGTAAAACATCCAACTCATCGAGATCTTGATCTCTCTCTTACCATATTTTTGCCGGGAGGTGGAGCTATTTCACGGGAGGGACTTCTATAACGAAGGTGGTGGCAATGTTGACCTCCTTAAATGCTCTGGAACAAATTTATTAGGTTCACCGGGTTTATGGACCTCTCCCATGCTTCGGGTTTGTACTACCATTACTTCACTTGATCTTTGGCATTTCTCAGCCTTTGCACAAACCTTATAGAACTAGTAGATTCAAAACTTTTATGGGGGAGTTGCCTCGTGTTTTTCTCTCTCTCTTGCTTGGCAAAATATTCTTTTTGTGAGCTCCTTAGGGTCAGTATGACCAATCTTCTTACAAAAAGCACAAACTGGACATTCCCTACCAAAAATGACCCTTCTTTTTACATTTAGGACATATTTGCCAATAGCAAATATCAATTTGGATGTGAAGTTCTATTGCTATGAATACATTCGGGATAAGTTCTACACCGTCTCCCTTGCTTTGAGCTCCACAAGTTGCTTGGTCATACATTAAAGCTTGATTACCTTTGTCAAGTCCGCTTTAACCTCGAAATTTGAGAATCGGCCTCTTCATCTTTGGTTTTTCTTTTTCTTTATGCGGCATAGATAGGAACAGAATGGTGAGGTTCATAAGAACCATCAATGGCATCGGGGTAGAAGGGATCATGATGAAAGCTATTGTGTTTTCTGGTAGGATAGAGAGCATTTTTGGTCAATTAGGTTGTCTTGGCAAAACCTTGTAGATGGAATCAAAACCTTCTGCAGCTTGAATCTTGATAAGTTTTCTATGAATTTCTGGTCTAGAAGATAGGCCTTTAATGAAGGAAGACACCAAAAAGAGCGTGGGGATGGTAACTTGACCTTTTCGACATCTATTCATGAAGGTAATCGAACCTTTCCTTGTCTTGACTAACACTTTCCACCGCATAAATGGAGAAATTTTGCAATTCATTAACAAGGTCCTTAGGAGGCGACAAGTTTTCCAAACTGTCTAAAAACTTGGTGACAAGGTCGTCCCAAGAAGTGGTTCCCATAAGCTTCTCATAAGTCAGCCAAGCACCAGTTTCACTCTCCTCTTTAAAACACTTTTCAAATTGTGAGAACTTGCATCCTTTCTTAAAAGCAATAATCTCTGTAGTAATCTTCAAAATTTCTCGAGAAAAGTATTAACACTCATCTTTGGAATCAAAGGTAGGCAATGGGTAGGCACATTCAATTCAAACTTGTAAGGCAAACTTTGGAGTAATCGGTTGAAAAACTTGGGGAAGAGATCTATCTCTGCAAGGTCTCGAAGTCTCCCAGTCTTCCATTGGTTCTTGCTCACTGAAAATTCTGATTTTGGAGCCATGAGTTCTCAAGATCCGTGTAGGATCTCGGTAGGGACCTCCAAAATGTTGACCCTCAACCCGGGCTTCCCCAAAGGTCAACCACAATAAGCCAACTTGAGTATAAACCCAAATTGGGGTTAGGACCTCCGGATCACTTAAGGTGTGTCGATCTATGGAAGATAAATATATTGGAATAACCCGAAACTCAAAGTTTTATACCTTTCCCATTTCTAGAAAATGGAACCTTGACTCAAATTGATGTAGCAGCCGAGAATGAGTTGAATCTTTGGGTGGGATGATTTAGACCGCACAAAAAAAAAAGTTGTAAGAGAATAAAGGTGTAGTCTCAGGCCAAGTCCGGATCATTATCATGATAGATATTCGAGCTTAAAGTGGAGTCAAAAATTGGTCAATGGCGGTCAAAGCAGAAAAGCGGTGATCGAGGAAAATGGAACTAGAGTTTATGATCACTTTTTTGGGAATTTCCAAAGCCAATGTATCACAATACTATCCCGGAGTATGGGCATGAAGTCAAATTTTCATTTGAATGCTCGTAAGTATTTTGCATTAGGATTTTGCAAAAATGGTCAAAACGATCAAAAATGCAAATTTTTCTAACTTTCGAGTTGTGGATGGAATTTTTGGTCTTTTCAAAGCGTATGGGTCTCGGATGTCTCAAGGATTGATGGCAACTGGACCAAAAGCAATTAAGAACCTAAAGGAATTTTCTGTAGTATTTTTTGAAAGGGAAAATTGTCAAGAATCATATCAGAGAGAATTTCTTCAACTTGGCATCAAATTTTCATTGGCATGGAGGTAGATCAATCACAATAATAATGAATAATGGTACTTGATACTTCAAATGCAAGAAAATGTCAACTTCTGGGTCATCAAATAATTTTAAGAGATAAATTCAACCAAATCTCCTTGGATCACGATCGGGGGAGTACTCGAGTCTTCACAAATCCTTCAAATCCTTTGTGAGGTTTGGCTTACGGGCCTTGAAAAATGTCCTGTCTATATGTTCGTTCTATTATATAGGTTTGATTTTGAGGTTTTAGGGATTCTGAACCATGATTTTAGGCTTAATGTGTTGCTTAGGTGGAGGAATCCCAAGAATAGTTAAGATTACGGAGCGGGAGGATCAATTCCGGTAGGGATATAAGCAGATTTCCAAATCCTAGGGTTGAAGAGCAGTATTTTTCTAAGCAAAACTTCGCGTCACGGTTCACATATTTTGAGGAGTATATGCGAATATGCCGTATTTTGGTCTTTTAGAAATTTTGGCCAAGGTCTTTTAGGGATAATACAATTCTAATATGGAAATCTAGCAATTTTTGGACCATAGGGAAGTATAGCCATGTGATTCTTCAAGTTTGAAGCTAATTTGGGGCTATAATAAGTGGCACAAATACCTAGGCAATGGTCACCATGGGTAAGAAAGAAGAAAACAAATGGGGGTCAAGAGAGTAAGAGAATATGGATTAAGAAAAGAATAGAATAGTGGGAACTCAAAGGATGTGCATGGGTAATGATAGAGAAATATCTTAATGGTAATGAAATGAAAGGAGAATGTGGATGAAGAAATATTTGAGATGGACATCTTGGCAAATATAGTAAAAAGGGGAGGCATAATGGTCAAATAAAGGCAAAGGAATAGGGCATGAATATAGAGGTAAAAAAGAAAAGAGGAAATCTAGGATTTGGTGCCATGTGTATAGGAATCTTCCAAACTTCAAAAGATGTCTTCCAAACTTCATAACCCAGATTCTTCTAGAGTATATTCTTGACTAGCATTTGACCCCAAATAAAATACCTTTTGTGAACTTTCAACTTGAGCTCTTTTTTTTTTTTTTGAGAGAACGAGATATTTTTATATTATATAAAAGATAAAAAATACAATGCTTCATCACACATAGAGAATTACTACTGGGAGTAAATCTCAACATCTTCATCCTCTCGTCTTTGAAACTTATTTTACTGCTCTAAAAGCCGAGATATACATTAAAGCGCATAGAACCTCCAACTTAGTAACCAGAAAGTACAAGAAGATGCTAGGAATAAAGCTCCCGAAAGATTCATGTAATCTTAGGGAGGCAGAGTTGAACAATTAGGAACATGGGGAAGAAAAAAATGCATGGCTTTGCTCACTGCTTGAGCACCAAAATCAGCAGAGAGGCAGAGAAGACATGAAATTCCCGAGCAACTTTGGCATATCGGTACCAAAGAAAACACACAAGCCCGGTACTTGTGTGGCTATTCAAGCATTGCAGTTCTTGAAATAGCACCAGGATGCTTAGAAATGTTTTCAAGCTTCAGTACTTGAATAATCCAGCATTTTCTGCCCTGGTATTTGGTATATCAGTACCAAAAGAAGTGACACAAGCTTCAGTACTTGTGTGGCTGTTCAAGCAATGCAGATTTTGAAATAGCAGTAGGATGCTCATGATCATTTTCAAGCTTCAGCACTTGAATAATCCAGCATACTCTGCCATGTCAAACAACCTGTTATACCTTTCATTCAAACCACCTATGTTTCCAAATTGTTTAAGGCGGCCTTCTGTCAAATATTACATGAAAATTTCTGATCATTCAATTGCGAATCTGGACCTTTCTTGCTAGTAAGAAAGAGCGGGAGGAAGGAGATATGGGACGAAGAGGCAAACAATTCCTCAGATACAAAAGAAATATAAGAACTGCAAGATTTGACAGGCTAAGAAACTTCTTAATTCAAGATCTCACCTTAGACAATTTTTCACCCTCATTCTTGATCCAAGATACGATCTTACCTTCTGAGCTTAAAGCCGGCATGAAAATCTCACGAATTTTTGCTGTGACAAGCTTGCATTTCTTTTGCTCAGATCGTAAGAAACCAGATTGCCGAAAGGATGGCCACGGATCAGTGGGCAGAAAGGCAGTCGGGATTTATCTACCTTCTCCAGTCTTCACACATGGTCAATTGTATGTTGCGCTATCTAGATGCATATCAAGCACCGGTGTGAAAATGTATATCAAAGAATCATCCAAACAAGGTGTTGTACTACGAAACGAAAAGATATTTACGCCCAATATTGTATATAAAAAAGCATTGATAGGTTAACATACAAGCAAGATCAAACAACATACATTGATACGATTGTAAGTTCATATTAAAATATCGTTAAAAATGTCCAAAACACTATTGGTACATTTCTAATTTAATCTAGCTATACTTGAACTTTTGTTATTCATTAACTTCTGGATCAAAGCAATTTCCAGGCTCGAGTAGTTTGAAGCATGGAGCTATCACAACATGCAGATCACAGACAATGCAATTGCCATCCATTCGACCTCTAAGCAACAAGGGTACGGTTTGGTAGTTATTTCCAAAACAAATGGATCATATTTGGAATGATGGATTTGAAATTGTATGTGTATGTCAAATCTTCTCTTATACCCCTCTAAATCTTTTACCATAAATCTTAAGTGAAAGCCAAATCTTTGATAAGTGTCAATTCCCCTTTTTCTTTGGTACAAAGATCAACTAGAAGTGTCAATTCCCTTTTTTATATGTGTATGTGAAAAAGTTGGAGATCAAAGCTTCATAATTTGAA
Organism: Isoetes taiwanensis; assembly: GCA_021234155.1. Classification (NCBI taxonomy): domain Eukaryota; kingdom Viridiplantae; phylum Streptophyta; class Lycopodiopsida; order Isoetales; family Isoetaceae; genus Isoetes; species Isoetes taiwanensis. The sequence continues at coordinate 80,225 of JAJEKV010000800.1, forward strand.
CTTATTTTTCCAAACAATGTAGAATCATTTGGATATACTCATACACAAATTTTTTCAAGAATACAGGTCGTGCCTATAGGCAATCATCAGAAGAGAAACTACAAAATATTAACTATTTTGTTGTGGAAAATTGGTTTTCACCGATATGTGGCTCATAAAGGATCCAAGACATTGGAATATCTATCTCCACCTGACATAAAGTTCTAAAGATTTTTCCTAGTTTCTCTTCTCTATTGTTAATTGGCAGTATTGAACATTATTGACAAGAACTTAAGATTTTAGACATGTTGTAGTTAGTTTACAATATTTAGATAGTTTGTGATGGAAGGTGAAAGACATTCCTCTGTTATGACCATTGTATTCCTGACGAATTTGGAAAGACTAAAAATTATCATAGAGAAGAAACAAAAGAGGTCTACAAGATGCAAGATTCAAAAAACTTGTCAGAGGGGTTTTCAAGGGAAAACCCTTGATATTGATAAAATATCAATGTGAATGTGTTAGCTATGATGTCTAAAGCATTTTTCTCAATTTAGTGTTTAATTCACCAATTCTGGATGTGAGGAGATATAACCCTCTAAAATAATAGCCCTCCAAAGTTTTATTTATCATGCTCCAAAGCCCGAACGGATCTTTTGTGTATTGTCATGCATTTATTAATATAGATGTACTTCATTGAAATTTCCTTAAAATGGTTATAATCAACAAGGAAATATAGTGACTGATAATGCAATAAGAGGAAGTTGTCCAATGAGGCATCTCTTGGAATTTTCATGGTGGACACACAATCATACTCTAGTGATATTCGTACATTCATATGAGTGAGTATAGTCATATTATGAAGATAAATCACTTCTTGATGATTCTCAAGTTCTATGACATTGTGTGAAAGGAACTCACCCAATTATCATGGTGCACAGCCACTACTACCCTAGACCAAAACACCTTAGTCCTCATAATTCAACTAAGCTAAAACCTTCCCCACCTAAACCAAAGGCATTTCTAATATACCACCATGCACATAAAGTAAACCCCTCTCTACTTGGACCAAAGCCATCACCACCGTATATCCAACAAAATATACTACAACCTCATCACCAGTAACTAGCAATGCACCTCACTCTAAGTGCATCTTAAGCTCCAATAACACCACAATGATGAGCTTTAATCCAATCTGCATGTCCCCCTTGTGGTCTCATTGGAGCTTAAGAGAAAACTGGAGTGAATAGGGTGATGGAATGGGCACCTTGCTAGTTATTGATGATGATGTGTGTGAAATTAGAGTATATTTTGGATAAGATGTTGATTGCTTTGGTTTAGGTGGAAAGGGACGTGCACAAGGAGCATGATGATATTTTAGATATGTCCCTGTGAGGGGGATTTTAGATTAGCTGGATTACACTACGTTTGTGTGTCCACCATAAAAATTTCAAAGAAACATCTAATTGTACACCATAAAAATTCCAAGAAAATATCTCATTGTACAATTCATTTATTGCATGACTATCAACCAACGCAACACTTTGTGGATGTGACAATATATTTGCATGTTGACTATAAACAACATGCATAACAAAATATGCATGACGTAGGAGTAGCCTATTGCCTTGACATTCTTATGATTTACAAGGAAGTCGATGCCACCGACAATGCATTTGGTGTGGTGTTCTAGTAAATTAATGTAGAATAGTTTTGAAAATGTGATGTTTTGTCTCTTGTCTATGATAGTAGATCCAGGAACATCTCACTCCAAAAATAAAAGCAAAACTGAATTGAATTGAATTGAATTGATTTTTATTGTCTGCGGAGACCAATTGGCCTACGGGACCCAAACAAGGAATACAACAAAGCATATTACTGTTAGGATTAAAAAACCCCTGCCCCGGAGGGTTTTTGAGGGAAAAACCTGGGCAGTAATAAGTATGCTAAGAAACTGTACAATGATATATGACAATGGTACATCATGATGTGTCTCCATGCCTCGTTCGAGGATATAACTGAGTGCGGGCATCCATGATGTCCCAGAGATAAGATCCTAGTGAGCCCATCGGCGTTGTATCCGGTGCATGCGGCGGTGGTTAGGTAGGATCAAGCCCCGAGCATAGTTGGCCTTGAGCATTGATTGAATGCTTAGGACAATCACGTAAAGTGTGTTCATCTTCAATAGCACCATGTTGGTAGCACATGCACATTCTATCCTCCTGTGCTTCCCGGGCCCATCTGTATGTCTCAATTCGCAAGTGATGTGCATTTGCGCGAATGGAAGCTATCAATCTACGCTCTTTCAGTGGCAAATGTGCACGGAGGTAGCGTTGTGTGCAAGTGTGGGGTTTATCTGGACCTTATAGTGCACTGCCTTAACATGTTCAAGGGCACCAGTATCCCAAAGCTTGCTGAGGAAGCATGCATCTAGGTATTGCCACAGCTGATGGTGGTCCTCTTCAATTTCAACTTGGATGCACCTATGCTCTTATATGTCCCATCTGGAAAACCACTATGCCCGCCCCTCCTTCCAGCATGCCTTGAGGCACTGGGGGCACATGGCCACAATATAAGCGAGGTTGGGGAGATGCTCATTGCCCATAAGTGCCACCTTCTGAAAGTAAATAATGTGCTAGTCAAGTGCGGCTCGTTGAAGAGGTAAGAACCCGGTCTCCTGCAGGAGGATCTGATATGAAACGGTGGATTTCATCCCGGCGGGCCAAAAAGGCTTTCTGTATCTTCTCCAATTCATTCCACATGGCTAGGGATACGATCGGACTCTAGACTTTGACTCCATATAAAATAACAGATTCCACCAAAACCCTAAACAAGTGGGACAGATGGGGCCAGTCATACAACTTTGCTTTATAGCTGTTGTTCTGCATTGCATAAAGTGCCTTCCAACCGACAGTCACCTGTAATCGAATGGAAGTGTTCCAGTATGTGCTAGTCGAAAACTCTATACCTAGGTACTTGTAAGTGTGCGCCACCTCCACATTTTGCCCCTGATAAGTGAAGGAGTGAAGCCTTGGCTGGCGGGAAGATGAGACAAGCAAGACCTTAGTCTTGGCCAAATTGACCCTCATTCCAGTAGCTCGACAAAAGCTATCCAGGACATGTAGGTGCTATTGCATGGCCTCGGGGGTCTGGGCTAGGAGGTCCACACATCTGCATATATCAGTTGCCTAATAATCTGGTGCAGAGCCCATGCTCCATCACGTGCAGGCAAGCCACCCCTCCAATTGGTCAATGTACATGCCAAACAATGTTGGGAAGAGCGGACATCCTTGGCGGACACCAATACTATTGTTGACAGGTGGTCCTGTTGGTGTCAGTCGACCAGAACATGTCTCATAGAGCCTGTATATTGCATTTTGCAAGTCTTCAGAGGCCACCAACTATCTGAGTCTTTCCCACAATTTTTCTCTAGGCACAGTGTCCGGAGCGTGATAATGTGGCCAATGGTGGGTGTGTGGGACTGAATCCGCCTGTGTGGGCACTCTCATTTTTGCTTCCTCTACCCACATCATGAGTTGCTATTCAGGATGATGGCCATTGGCTTTGCAAAAAGTGAACTGACCATGATTGTCCTGTAGTTGGCTGGGTTATGCGAGTCTCCATCCTTATAGATGGGGACTACTCTGCTAGTGGTCCACTGTTGGGGAAATCCTTTCTATAATGCCTTATTAAATAGTGCGGTTAGGATGTTGGGTTCACTTAAATATTAGAAAGGATCTTTGTTCCTACATTCTGTTCTATATGCCTGGCTTTGCTTACTTACCTAAAGTTGTTAAAATACTTCCACTTGTCTTTACATTTGAAAAGCGCTCCTTAGAATTGGCATCTAACTAAAGATAAGATAGAAATAGGGAAGTAAACTGTTATGACGCACATGGCCAAACCAAGGGTAATGCCTATGATAGTTGTAGCTTGCATCTTTTGTGAACGCGTAGTAAGTGAATCAATATTGCTATCAGCAGTCCTAGAGATGGGTTTCAGAAATGCATTATTAGCTTAATAAATTTGAACATAGAACAAGTTTTTGGATGGCTATTTTTTTCTGTTGGATAAAAATACATGTAACGCATTTTGTTTGCCATGCATTGGTGTAATTTAGTTTTGTATTAGAAAGGAGCATTGTTCCTATCTTCTGTTCTATATGTTTGGCTTTGGTTACTCATCTAAAGTTGTTAAAATACTTCCACTTATCTTTACATTTGAAAAGGGCTCCTTAGAATTGGCATCTAACTAAATATTAGATAAAAATAGGGAAGTAAATTTTCATGATGGACATGGCCAAAGCAAGGGTAATGCCTATAGCAATCCTAGAGAGGGTTTTCACAAAATGCATTATTTAGCTTAATAAATTTGAACACAGAACATGTTTTTGGATGGCTTATGTTCTATATGCCTGCCTTTGGTTACTCACTTAAAGTTGTCAAAATACTTAAACTTGTCTTTGCATTTGAAAAGGGCTCATTAGAATTGGCATCTAACTAAAGATAAGATAGAAATAGGGAAGCAAATTCTCATGAATGCTAAAGGTGTTCTGAGATAATGTTGAGGCTGCCCTTTATGTATAATTGGTTGGATGCTAGGGGTTCTGACAAAATGTTGGGGCTGGCCTTTCCCATAGATGTCAATGACTGTGTTTCCTAGAAATATGTCATCTTGCAATGCTATTCATGTAGAACTGCACCCAGGAACAACAATGGCAACGAAATTAACTTATTATGTGCAACATCTAAACATGTCGTTTTAATTTGAGTAATAGTAGTCTTAACATCTACTTTGGACCTTGGTGCAATTTGGATTTTGGTTACGATCTACAGATCCATTTGAAAACAAATGTCACTGCTGGGAATCGTCATTCATCTTACCTATCATTTTAAACATGTGTGTCTATATATTCAGATAAAATTCAAGCAGCATCTTGCAAACATTTGCAGATCATCTACTCATGAATGGATGTCCAGTCACAGCAGATGGATGTGTTGGAATTACATCAAAGGTTATTGCACAAGCACTTAACACGGCAGTCATCAAAGAAGAATACATGATGAATCGTTGACAGCAGTGGATGTGGTTCAAACTTTGGACATTGGCGATTGACACCAATGGGATCATCTGATGCTAGATGTGTGACATTATTATGCTATTTTGTAAAGGTTCACAAAGTTGTTGCAGCCATGTCGGCTTGATGTCATCTTCCAGATGCGTTAGCCATGTATGGACAAACTTTCTTGGTGCCTGCCATGTATGAAAGAATAAATTCTATGCAAATTTGCATGCTGATTGCATTAGATAGTTCGATCTAAAGAAATCTTCTGTCCATGTGGTGCTGAGAAATATTTACGTTGCTAGTAATAATTGGGCCTTCTTCAATCTTAGCAGCATCATAAAATGTAAAGTTACATAAAGCCTTAATGGAACTTGATAATACAGGGCCTTAATGGTAGGAATATGTTCAGAAAGAGATGGAAGAGACAACTGTGTTTCATTTTGTGCAAAATCACAAAGCAATAAACGGTGATCACATTTTTTCATTGATGGTGTATAAGAGTTTTGTTTATTGCAAGACTAACCTTAAATGTGGACAAAGAGTAGAAGTTCATGCAGAATAGAGCCGATAGCCATACCTAGAAAAAAATTGTAGAGAAATCCAAGTTAGAGTTGCCACTTGACAATGTTGATTGATTGGAGTACTTACTCTAGATCTTGAGATGGAAATGCAATGAGGAGAGAAGGACGCAATATGGTCAGTGGTTGCAATATCGACGGAAGAAATTTTGTTAGGTCGAAACGGTGTTTGATCTACACCGTTGACCTAGAACCTAGAAAGTGGCTGGAGATCTTGTTCCCAAAGTACTAGCTTAATGGAAATGCAAGCAAAGTACATCATAAATAAGCTCATTAGTGATGCAAAATGATACTAAAGGACATTGAAAGCACAAAAAACAATAGACATTTTGGAATACTTTTCTGTCTTCTTCCCTTTCTCTTTTTTCCCTTCAGTTCCCTTTGTTCGGTTTAGTGGCTAGTACATTGGACTAGCATCTTGTGTTCAATTCCTTGGGGTGCAAAAGATGCAGTGAGTTGTCTAGGTATACATACATTTGACGATATAATAGAGTAAAACTTGATCTAGACAGAATCTAAGGTCTTTATAAGCATGACGTAAAAATACTATCTATCCATCCATCCATCCATCTATCTTTTTCTCTTTCTTTTCGTTGATTAGTTGGAGTTTCTTTTTTACTTTTTCCTTTCTTTTTTTCCTTTTCCTTTTTCATTTTTACAATGAGAATTAAATCTCCTTTCTTCTCGACTCATGGACTTCTCTAAGTGCCAACAATGGTATCTGGATGGAGAACATTGGGATCCCCAGGTTCCCTTTGAGCTTCTCCATCCCTACTGCTCCAAGATATAGATCTAATTAGTAATGTGCAAGCACATCCGGACTATACCACATTTTTTGAGTTTTACATCCAGGACATGGTTCCCCAGTACATTCCACATGGAGACCCTCCTCGGCTATATTTTAGGCAAGCAATTTTGCTACAGATGATGGGAGGCGACCGCCATGCCTCCAACATCCATGGCATTATTCGTTGGGCTAAGGACCCTCCCACCATACAGTGGAATGGTCAGACCTACTTTGAGGTCCGCCTTGCCTTAGCCATCTTGATGGACTAGTATGTAGAAGACGAGGACATGCCCATAGAGAATGGGAAGATGCAGGTTCCCTTGCCTTTAGAAGATGATGAGCGAATCAGCCGAGATGATTTTATGCGATGGAAACAGTTGGTGGAGGAGATGCCAATACCTAGAAGCCAGGGGTCCAAACTTACCTAGCTAGATACATTACCCGTAGTTTATGTCAATGGACAGGAGTATCTTTTGCGTGAAGATATTATGTGGACGTATCCTGTCATTGCCAATCTCAAGCACAAGAAGAAGACCGAAGTCCTATACGAGCTCGTTGAGTATTGTATAGATGACTTCATTGAATTCTTCCCGACAAAGTTCCTGCCACAGTTTCAGCAGTTGTGAAGTTTCCAACCAAAAAATATCGAGCCTGTGGATACCCTTTTGAGGCAGCGACACCTGATGTTGCAAGAAGCCCCATCAGAACCTCCTGCTAAAGCTTTCGCTCTATGGGATCCCATGTCCCTAATATTAATGATGTCAAGTTTCTATGGAACCGAATGAGGAAAGGGAGGACTTGTAAGAAAACAAGAATCATGTTCGGGAAGAGAAACAGGAAGCCAAGGAAGAGGAAATGTCAGTGGGCATTGAAAAAGAAGTGGCTACCTCCATCTCGGAAGAAGTAAAGACCCTGGATAACCACGCCAGCGCTTCTTCCTATCAGCATCAAGGAAGGGCAGGTCCTATTTGTTGCTTGGGACCTAGTTCCTGAGGCAGAGGCATCATGATGGGCACTTCGTGCCTTATCAACTTTAGTAGGTCACAAGGTTCACTCTTGTGCTAGTACGACGTGACCTTGTCATTGCTGCCTTGGGGCAAGATATATAGCCGCCTGGATGAGCATGAGGCAATCCCTTTTTGCCAAAGGTTGCATCAGCGGCTGCCCTCACCATCCGCCCAAGCATCACCTTGCTCCGTCATTGATGGCCACATGAGCCTCCAACTCTCATGGAAAAAGATGCAAGACCGAGCTCCTAAAATTATTTTTATATAAATATTGTGTTGGCCTTCAGGCATTATTCTATGTATAGCCGTAATTGGCATTCTTTTTTGTATTAAGTAACACAAATTTTCATGACTTATGAGTTGTTAGACTACTTCTTGTATGGATGATCTTTGTGTACATTAAATCAAATTCCATTTGATTCATACACACATCTCACCTATAATTTAATTTTTTCTCTTGATATAGACGACATACGAAACCCTTCCTGATCTACTTCAGTGCAGCAGCGACGGTTAACTCTTGAACAGGAACTTGTACTTATAAAATGCCAGATGGCTAAGCTCCAGGCATACATACTGCAAAAAAACCTTTCACCCATGGTTCAAGAGTATAGTCCCGAGGTGTCGCGATTGAAGTTAATCAAATGCTGCCCCCCCACTGCACCGGCATTTGCCGCTCACGCCGACACGTTCCAAGCATGCTCGGAACTCCTCTTCGTCGATGCTAGTTGGATTCTTCCGACTCCCACCGGACTCTTCAACTTCATAAGAAAATCATGCCAAGTCCCATAAAAGGACTACGGGGAAAGGCGATTGACTCTGCAATCACCAATATTTGGAAGAATCGCAAGTTTGTGCAATTATCTAGTTTAT
>JAJEKV010000801.1:0-88478 GCA_021234155.1 Isoetes taiwanensis
TTCTCGTTACAAAATTTTCGGGCAAGTTAAAGTTCAGATGGCGGGTCCTTATCAAATTGTTCAAGTGGTACAACCCAAGCGTTTTCAAGCTGGTTTAATTAGATGGCACTCCATTACCTTACATTGGTTAATGGCTCGCCTCAAACAATTTCTTACCACGAATGTGAAAATCATCCACGGATCGTTCCAAACACAGGACACAACAGATAGTGACTCAACATCTAATATTTATATTATAGAGGTGAAATTTTACAGCCCATCTATTTCCTGTATGGGCGCAGGCCTAATTAGAAGAAAAATGGGCTAAGTGCCCTATATCTACAAAATTCTAAATTTTACCCCTCTACTCAGGGTTGGGGAGCGGAGGTGATCACGGGAGGGATATGGTACCGTTACCTTTCCAGGATCCCAAAGTAAGGTGAATCACCACCTCCATCCCGTTGGGTGGGGATCGATGCTTTCCGGCCATCGTGACACCACTCCATCCATGAATGCTTACCATTGTGGCACCTCCAGTCCGGGGTCCATCTTGCATGTTATCCACTCCCGTGCGTTAGAGGCATGGGTGCACTTGTCGTGAAGTCCTGGCAAACAGACATATATGGAGCCTTCCCGGGTGTTTGAGCTTCACCCCACGCTTGTCTTATATAGCCAACCGAGGCCCTCCTCGTCAATGTGGACCAACTGTAAAAATTTGCTAACGTGTTTCAAGAATGCAAGGCTCTTCTAATTCCGAATCTTTTCTCCCGCCGCATATCTAGCCATGGTACCTTGACACCTTCGTTTTAATGATATCCGCCAGTGCCAGCCTTAAAATGACCTTCCTTCTTTTCCGCCCGTCGAACATTAATGTGTGTCTTTTGAGGATGTCAGTATCAGATCATTCCCTTTACGCCTCTCGCCACCGATTCTTTCGCTTCTCCCTTTTACCGTTGGGGACTTAGCTAAAATTTTGCCCCTTTCACTTGCCCTCTTAAGCAGACGTAGCCACACCGCATCATCAACGGTTGCAGTTCTTTCCTCATCATGCCCCTTCGCCAACACTTGTGTGCCCTAAAACCTTTAAGCCTATGCGTTTTTAGTCTTCGCTCCGCCTTTGCAACCTGACCCTTCCTGTTCCTTTCCGGCCTAATACGCCATGGCTGCAAAATTTCCCTACACTTCGCTTTACCTCCAAAGGGATCCGGCCCTTTTTAGTGCAGGTCTTTTCTTGATGCCCACCTTTTTGTGAGGCCCTTGTGTGGGTCAGTGGAAGCGGCGTAACGCCACAAGCTTTACGCGATTCGCAAGAAATGGACCTCCCCGGCCCCAATCGAACAATTGAAGCGGTTCATCACCACATCGTCAATAGCCGGAAGGATGCTACCGCGGGTCGATGGCACCACCATCTTGCTTATATGACCCTTGATTTTCGGGTATTACGTATTCCTTTTGCAAACACCATCTTTTATCTTGCACGCATACGGGACATGGATGTCACCGAGTTAGCGCTCCCTTCTTATCAAGAAGCCAACATGCATACGCCTCCCACCAATATTACCAAGTCCATGACACTTTACGTCAGGATTACGTAGGCATAAAATTACTTGGAGTATTCTATCAAGGACACCCATATCAATAAGCCCGTTCTATAATATGGTGATCCACGACCATCCGCTCTAATCACCACATTGATTGGCCCAATTTGTTGTTCTCTTTGCCTCCTTCATAGTAGGGCGCATTCGGGCTGCCCCCTCCTCTGTCTTTGAGGCCTCGGTGGGTGGCCATGCGCGAAACCCTCATCAGGTCATTATCTTCACATTCTGTGTCCCCTTCCATTTCTCATTTTCCTCGGCCAATCTCAGCCTTCACATCCTCAAAACCAACGAGTACGCCCCTTCACGCCATACGCTACTCACGGTCAAGTTCAACACCCGGGCCCGCGCGTATTGCAGTCTCTTCTTCCTCCCTGAAGCCACACCCTCCACTTCTCCGTCATGTCCCGGGCGTCACAAACACGGCACAACAGGCCCCGCCTCCCACATCCTCGTCAGCTTCTATATCAATACCAAAGAAGGCGTTCAAAAGCTGGGCCTCTCAAGTTGCATGAATCCCGGGAACTTCTCATGATAGGGTTCAAGCGTCCCCTCGAGACTTTAGGGACGCTTCCACGGAGACCTTCAAAAAGCTGCTAACTGCGCAAGTTCGCCATCCGAGGAGAAGCCGGGGAAAAGCACGAGGCTCTTTTACAGGCCCGAGGATCTCAAAGGCGCCCACGCATCGTAAGCAAAGATGTTTCTTGTCCCAAGAAGCTCAATTGCAAACCACCATTGAGAATTGTTGAGCGTGTCAAGGCAAAGGGAGACTCTTTTGGTTGACAAGGATAAAGACATTGCTAAGCTCACCGCTGTACATACGTAGCTTTCTAATTACACCACTCAAGCCCATGCCCTTACGGCCAAGGTGGCGCTCAAATAGCCTCTTTGAAGTTTCGGCTTTTCCGGTGACCCGGTCCAAATTCCACCTCTCTAGGATCAACCGACGGAGGCCAAGAAGCAAAAAATACTTGATGATGCGAGATTGCAAAAGCTTCTCGCTTTCACTGGGCAGTCCTCTTCACATGCCACGCTTTCTCAAGCGGGTTACGTGATCGATCCACGTCTTCTCATTTAGAAAAGGAAAAATTTTGGATCCGTGATCTTGAACATCAGCCGACAAAAGCCGCCCACCCGCGAAGAGGCCCAAACTAAAAAGAGGGCTACCTATTATCGGCTCTCCAAAAGTATGTGGATTTCGCTATTCCTTCCAGTTACCTCGATTATGTGGTTGCTCCGCCACCTCTTTCTTTTCAAATGGTATGCGGCAAATGGTGAGGTTGATGCCACATGCGACGCGATTTTTCCGATTTGGCGGATCTCTCAATTAAAGACAAAAGGCTTACTCCAGGCCCTCTTAGTCTTCGACCTCATTCACCGCGGAAGACCGATTTAATCACCTTCGGAGGATCGTTCACCGATGGCATACATCTTTCATGACTTCTATCCGGGCGACTACGGGACAAATTGGGATTCGTGATGGGCCGCACGGAACTTCGGGGGTGATTCCGCGGGCTCACCGATTTGCTCTTGATAACAACCCCTACCCGATCGATCATGATCTGTTTCACGCTCTTCATCGAGTATATGCCCGAGCTTGCTCATCATTTACCTCTATGGTGCGTAAACGGCACTGAGCGGTGCTAAGAATCTAGGCATCTGAGGGATCTTCCGTTTACCCAAGTTTATATGCGGCATTTGGCGGGCTACAATCAAGTGCGTGCCCTTACGGACAACAAGACAATACCCACGGGATGGGATAGTCCTCCATCTATACCCGCTCTCTACTTACGGGGAGTGGGATCAGTGGTGCAAAGCTCTTGATCGACCTTGTCATCGAATTAGGGGAAGCAGGTTTCGGCAGCACGCCCGCGGGCATGGCTCCCTCTCCATATGCTTCTAATGGGTGTCCCTCCCACCCCGGTTTCTCACCTCCCGGGCGTCTTCCCTTTTTTGGGCCGAAGGTCATGGATAGCCCACTTGGTTGGGTGGACTCCTCTCGGGATCTCGATGGATCTTGGTGGGATCCCGTTTGTGTGACGCCATTTGGGAAGATGGTGCCACCTTGGATCACACTACAAATTGGATCCCATATTGCTAATGGCGTGGTTGGGCAAAGCGACCGCTGATGCTCTTCATGGCCTTGATACCTTCTGGCGAGTATCGCAGCCACCTCACCGGACCCCTCGGTTCACCGTCAAGCTGGCTTACGTGCTGCTCTCAAATGCATCTGCTAAGCTCCTTAAATCGCAAGGCCCCATCTTTTATTGCAACCCGAATGCAGGTGCCGGTGCCTTTGGTCTTCGTGACTGTCTTCTCATGGAGTACCCGGTTTGTTCCTTCCGGAAGCCCATGCTGCCGGGAAGACATGGTGCGCTCTCACTTTTCTCATTGATGCAGATCCGCCTTGGGCTCCAACACTCTTGACGCTCTTCAAACACGCCAGGACCTCATTGGCAATTTTACCATAATGGTTTCGTCCTCATTCCCGTGAGGATCATTTTCAAACCGGCGGTTTCCGCCATTGGAAACACTTCCTCCTTTTCTTCACTCGAAAGTGTCGCTTTTGGTGGGGAGTGTTAGTCACGGCCTCCCGATGCAGGACTATTCATGCATCTGACGGACCAAGTCCGCCCCAGGATCCACGGTCGAGGCAGGGTCAATGCGTCAAAGGCCCGGCCAAAGACCCACCGGCCGGACCCCGCGGTCCAAGCCGCATCTACTACCAAGCGGCGCTGACAAGTGGCGGTAATGACCCGCCAGCTGGCGTCAAAGTGATTCCGAGGCACTTCAAGAGGCACCGTCGGCATTCACGCCAAATCGGGCCTTCTTCGAGTGCGGCAAACGAAATCCCAGGTCGAGTGTCTATATTGGGCCAAAAGGCCATTGTACTATATATATGAGTAGAGCTAGTGCTCTAGTTTTTAGATGAGTTGTGAGTCTTGTCTCATTTCCAGTTTTCTCTCGACAAGTAGAGCTCATGTATCTTCATTGACATCAAGGAAGCTCATTATTGTGATCTCATTGTTCTCTTTTGTTTCCTTTTTTTTCCCTTTTCCTTGTTTTTTTTGCAAATCCCGTGACACTTAGCTCCCGGATTCTCTGTATAGATCCAAGGGTCCCTCACAGGAGGGCTGTCTTGGGGGGAGTTCGAACCAGGACCCCAAACAACTTTGCAGCAGAAAGCTAAGTTTGAGATAATACCCATAATTGTCCTACAAAGTTTCAAGTTGACTTGCATCCAGAGGCGTTGTTTTGACTACTAATCATCTTTACTTTGTCAATTTAGCAACAACAATAGAGGCATATGAGCAATAAATGTAAAATAAAGAGTTGTAAGCTAGTTTGCAAGGTGTAAAAGCGGAAGCTTCAATTGAAATTGTTGTTGGGGCTATGAGAATGCATGAAGAATAAATTTAAATTGAAAGTTACAAGAAATAGTTATTAAGGCATGCAAAAGGCGTCACGGAGAGAAAGGGATAAGGACATGCTTTACTGCACGAAAGTGACAACAAAATGCTCAAAACTTTGATCTCCATGTTAGCCGTTAGACCCTAAGAAATCATGTGTCCATGCTAAGTCAAGAAAAAGAAAGGAAAGTCTCGTTGAAAGATCCAAAACAACAGATAATCTTTGTTTGCTCGGACCAAATATGCTGATTAAAAAAAAAACCGACTAATTAGTTAAATGCGTTAGCAATGTGTTGCCTGCGATATCTTAGTTTGATCAATTCATCATCCATATTGGCATGACATGAGTTCGCGTGCTCCTTGCCCTGCAAGAATAAATCATAATATGATGGCACTGCTGAGCGTGCGAGCTTATAATGCAAATACCATTTTCCCAGCATAATAGCTCGGGCCATACTGAAATATCTTCATCATGAACTCCAAACCCTTACTGTTAAAACAACAATCTATCTATCTATCTATCTATCTATCTATCTATCTATCTATCTATCTATCTATCTATTGTTTAAATTTGGATTTTCCGGCACGGAGAAAAACTTTTTTTTTTTTTTGCTTGGCTCATTCCCTAAGGTTTGGGAATTTTTCCTGCTTTGAAAAAATCAGATTTCCAAAAATCGCAAAATTTTTTGTTCATCTATTGTTGTGTTTTGCACGGCGAAGGCCGGGGCGGATTAGGGCTTTTAGGATATGGAGGCATGGCTTCCCATTGGGATGATGCGGGGATGTAATCTACGCATGAGGTGCTTGGCGTGAAAAGAGAAAATAGTATTGTTTTATGATCACGTCATATTTTATGATCGATTCTTGGAGCTTGGAGCTTGGAGAGCATGCGAGAAGCTTGATATTTGCTCATCTCTTGCATTTGTATTTCTTTTCAATCTTTCTTCAAGATTTCCAAGGCAAGTCCGTCTTAGAGGGTTGGTTCCTTAAGATCGAGCCGCGTGCCTTGGAACGGCCGGTTGGCGGCGATTTCTTCTTGAGGGCAATCAATGCAAAGAACATTCTTCCACGAGGTTTTTAGCGGGTATTTGAAGCATTCTTTGTGGTTTTTGTTGAATCCCGCAAACCCCGAGGTTGCTGAATTGTGTGTGACCGATTTTGTAGGCCCTTTGAAGCAAAAGGGTAAAAATCATTTTAAGAAATACTTTTTTTTTCATTTGTGTTAATCGGTTTGGTTTGCAAGGTTTCTATCAACTCTAAATCTTACTGGGGTTTGTGCTTTTCTTTCTGACGCTGAAGCAGAGGTCCCTCAAACAAAGGAGCCGTTTGAAGCAAAGAAAGCTTAAGGTGCTTATAAATATTACAGCGACTTGGGTTTTAGGACATTCCTTCACGATGTGCGCGAAAGGGTAATGCAAAGCCCGCGGCTACATGACACATGGAGTTTAAATCTTACCTTTAAACTTACAAGAATTGCAAGATTTTGTTGAAGCAGAGGAGTCGTTGAAGCCCCAATTGCGGTAGATATTTTTCTTTGGGACTTCTTTCTTTCCATTTTGGGTTTTAACTTAGGAAAGCTATTGAGCTATTCGCTGACTTTTTGGGGCTTGATCTTATCCTTTTACGGCATTCCGGCACATGGCTTCAATCAATAGGGCACATGGCTTCAATCAACAAGGAATCGTGAGTCGCTAAAGCATAGGAGTCATGTAGAAGAGGAAGCTTCGTATAATCTATTCCTTCTTTCGGGTCACAGGTGCGTTTCTTCGCTTTTGCTCATCGCCGATTTCTTAACCTCAAAACATGTATTTACGCCACAATTTTGGATTTCTTTGTCTCACCGCGACACTTGATCACGCTTAAAAAGCCGAAAAATTCCAAATGGGTTTTAATCTAAAATTCTAATATCGAACATGGGTTTAGGTGTACGATTTTGAGATTGTGGCTATGTTGGTACCGTTTCAACTACGAGGAGAAGGATTGAGCCACGTACCCGAAGATCCGTCGGCAAAGTCACTTTGAGTCACTTTTGAGTATCGTTTTTCCCACATGCGTGGGAATGGGAGTAAACAAAGTAACGCGGGTATTTTCTTCATCCCCATTGTAATCATGTGTACCACGGGATCTCTATTTTAAATCGTGGCATGATTTACATTAAGTTTTTCTAATTTTCTTTTTTCAGAAGTTTGTGATCCAAAGATTTGCTTTCACACATTATTTTTTTTTTAGATTGATATGGCCAGCCTATTTTTCTCCATCGGGTAATGCACTACCGACAACTTAGATTGCCTGTTCATAATCCTTTTATGAATTGCATTCTTTGGCCTCCATATTACTGCAAAAGCTTTGAATTAAGTTCGAAATTGATCCCAAAACCTTTGAATTAAGTTCGTAAATTGATCCTCCCATGCCATGCGCACATAACTGATTTTTTTAAATACGATCAATGGATTCTTATTGTGAGTTTTTGATTTGTGTTTTAGAGAACTAGCCATTCATATGGAGTTTGGACTTTTGGCTCTTCATTGTTCCATTCTTTGGAATCATTTCATGTGATAGAATTGAGCAGTTGAATGTGATTATTCTTCACGATTGGTAGCAACTATATTTTTTGACGGTTCATTTTAAATGGGTATTTTCTGATTTGAGATTTCTTTATTATGTCCAACTACATATTTTGGTTATTCATATTTTCCTTTAATTGGTTCCTTTTCCTACTTGCGACCAAATCATTATCACGGGCATTGCAAGATTGTATTTTGGTTATTCATACTTTCCTTTAATTAGTTCCTTTTCCTACTTGCGACAAATCATTATGCGGGCATTGCAGATTGTATGCGGGCATTGCAGATTGTTTTTATTGCACGGAAAGGTTATACTGTTATCTCGGCAAGGAAAGTGACTAATGTCATTAGTGACTTCCCCACTCGAGGGCCCTTAACCTTGTGTCAAAGGTTACTTTAAGAAAAGGCGGATCTCGCGACTTTGCAAGAGATCTATTATTTTGTCAAGCTAATGAGTAGCTTCTTCAAGTTGCGAAGTGCGCAAGAAGCCCCATAATTCCGTTGCTTCTAATACTATTATGGATGGATGGAATAATCTCAGATTTGAAAGCATAAACAAGATTGCAAAACAAGATTGCTCTTAGATGAGTTATGCCTATCTATGCCTTTCTTTGCTGAGATGCTCACAAGCAAATCGACACATCTGGCGATGTTCACATTTCAATGCCACAAAGCAAGGCAATTTATTTAATTGGGTTTAAGTTATTTATAAACATTTCAAATCTGAGTTACATATGAACATTATTTGTCAACAATTTTTACTTACACATGAATAATAGTGTTTGGTTGAATCGAAGAAGTCTATGTAAATTCTTGAAAAAGTACTTTTTATTAAAGAAATCTATAAAAGCATCGAGCACGTCTCAATACTTTTTTAAACTTCAATACTTTTAAACTTCAGACCAAGTATCCTTAGCATAGATGTATTGACCATTAGTTGTGTTTGTACAAAAATGAAGAAGATAATACATGTTGGTTATGAAGCTTGAAACATATGCCATCAATTTCTTAGCCTAATGACCTGGCTTAATAGGTGTTGGTCTTGAAATGCGTATTTATATTTACATTCATATATGCAAAAAATGGTAGTTAAAATGGCCTACTTTGTTCAACATCTTGAGCATTTAAAGGTTGTCTCATTGGTGGATTTCATGTACATCGAAGTGAACATTAGGCTTTCAATTATATGATGTCCTCATCCTTGAGTTGCAAGCTAGCATATGCCACTTGGGCATTAAGATATACAAACTTGCGATCTTCGTCAAGCTACTTTTGTGGCGGTTGTTCGGAAGTCGGATCACATAATCTAGCCATCGAGGCCACTATACTATAAGTACCTCTCTTAGAGCCACCAAGTTTGGATGGTGCGGGCTTAACACGGAGGAGCGGCCATGACTAGAAGCTTCATTCAGATTTCTTGCTTCCATTGTAACATTGATCTACGAAACATTATCCGGAGCGAGTGGTATCTTTGGAGTTTGAATGCCCTAAAACTTAAGTCTTATGAGAAAGTGGTGCCTTATTATTTAGATGGGCTGTTGCTAATGCTTATGTCGATGTCGATTCTTTGCTTGCATTTGCAATACCCTCAATTGTAAATTCCCCTCTCATATCGTCATCGCCACTTGGTATTCCTCAACCTCTTCATTGCTAAGTTCCAATGGGTGAAAAATGTTGGTAGTAAACGCTTAAATTCTTCTTGCTACAAGGATCACACATCAATCATTTAGTCTTCAATGGCATCGCATTTAGGAAAGAAAGACATATGCTTAAAATGACATCTTTACCTTGGGAGTGAAGGACACCGTCATCGAAATATCATTTTGTTGTATGAGGCGGGGTTACGGCCTTCTGACGATACGCTATATCACGAAGGCATCTTACTTGCTTCCATAAGGTGGATGGGATGGATGAGCATCGCTTGCCCCACAGCCCGTGTTGTTAGCAGGGCCCCCCAGTGAAGAGGGTATGGCACGAGCAATGTAAGGGATGGTTTAGGAGGTGGTCTATGGATTACCAGCGGATGGTGGCTTTGGCCCGGTCAGATCTGTGAGAATGGGCAATTGGATGCGGGCTATGCTGCCACTCGTGGGATGCCTCTACTCTTGCAAAGCCCAAGGCGAGCACTATCACTTCAGATTAATCCCAGCCTTGAGCATGGACCCCATCGGTGCTTGAAAGCACACATCTCTGTGAAGAAGCGGAGAGCTATTGCCACCATAAGGGCGGGTTCCCATTACCTCGAGAATTGAGGCAATTCATTTGGGGGTGAATGGCGGGCCGCGGGATCCCCGGGGAGGAGAGGATATGTCGGTGTTGTGAGATGCGTGATAGAGGATGAGCACCATGCCCTCCGGTGGTGCCCGGCCATATGCCCATGTCCGGCGATTGCACAATGATCTTAGATGCTCGACACACCGCTACATCGATTACTCGCATCACCTATGGTAGCGACTGGGGAGCTTACATCCTGATTTCGGACCCCGCGGACTTGCTCTACGGGGCATGGTATTTGAGACCCTCTTGTTAGGGTTTTCCTCCCAAGTGGGGTTTTTCATCCGGTAGTAGGGGTTCTACTATCTGATTACATTGTTTGTTTTGGTGTTGGGGTTTTTGGCTTTTTTGCCTGTTCTGTGCCGTCTCATAGGCCTCTGGCCTCCGTGGACGTTAAAATAAACTTCCTTCCTTCCTTCCTTCCTTATGATAAATGCCATCACTGCAGAGAACGTATCTTTCCAGGTAGGCCCCAATCCCCATGATCAGGGAAAACCACCATTTCTCAGAGACTTTTGACCAAGGAAAAACCACTATTTCTGAGAGATCTAAAGATAAAGTCCGGTATAAACAAAAAGAAAAGAAAAATACATCATCCATGTGAGGCTAGGAGTTGTACCTTATTATACAACTTCGCTATGAATTTGATGATGAGTTGTTTCATGTGTGGTTTCGGGTTGCAATAGCACCTGGCTGGTCATTTTGAAGGGAGATCACGTACCAGTACTTTTCTAAGTTGCCTCGGCGTCTACAATTTACATCTGCTATAATTTTGATTTGCAGGCGGTATTCAAAATATGTCTAAAGTATGTGTAAGGTAGGAGAAACACATTGCAAGCTATGTACTTACTTAAAATGTTTTTGGGAGTGGGTATCTCCTTTTTTTCGGCCGATAAGATGCCATTTCCTGGCCAAAAAGTGAAATGTCGGAGAAGTGAAGATATCACAGGAGCATCCAACAAAGTACAACATTAGGCCCTCGGTGATGTGCGCCATGTAAAGATGTAGATTTATAGTTCCATCATGAACTAAAGTACGCCAATGAACCAGGACAAAATTTTGTGTTTTGTATTTCTGTACCTATATTTTCTGTTGATGTGCTTAACTATTTCTAAGGGTGACATTTTGAGCATCAGTTTTGGATCTCTCATTCCAAATGTTCGTATTTGAAGGTAGATTTAGCTGTCCATTGTTTTCTCTACTGAAATCCATAAAAGCAAAGCTAATATATTGATGATACTGTCATTAGGCAATAACATAAATAATTACAAAAGCAAATTATGTCCATTCTTGCCAATATCAACATGCGTTATTGTCGAAAGTTGCACATAGGGAAACGTTTGCATAAATTTCTTTTTCTTCTTGGTGTAATCATTGTGGGCTCATTTGTTCCAAGGTGTTCCATTAGGTCGATGCATTTTATTATTGAATGCTACATGCAATTTCAACGGTAAGACTTCCAAAACTTATTTGTTTAAAAATATATGCTTAAATAGACCATACCTTTTGTATTAATGACTTTCATGGTCCCTTGATGTTGCAATTTACTTTTGACAAATGCTAAATGTGTTTAGCAAGCAAAGACTAATGAGCTTATTGCCTCTATTTGTCTCTTGACAATCACACTCCGTAACGCTCAACCCTAACCATTGCAACTTTACTTTTAAGGTCAAGCACATTTTAAAACTCTTAATTTGGTCTAGGAGATGCAAAGTAATTATGTCTAAGCAAATTGAATGATACTATCCACTACCCAAAAGCAAATAAATGAATATATATCTGTCATGTCCTATATATCTGTCACTCCTCAATTAATAATATTGTCACAAATGCTTCCTATCTCATATGCCAAAGATATAATTGAATTAAAATTAGAGTTACACAACTTAGAGCGATGGGCCATGTGCTTTCTATCTCATATGTCAAAGATGTAATTGCATTAAAATTAGAGTTGCACACCTTGGCAATGCGCGAGCCATGTGGTTTTGTATGATCGAGTGGTCAGGTCTTAAAACGTTGCTATGGCTCCTCATCATATAGTTTTTCCAAATTGCAAAGTCTTACAAATCTTATGGTTAGCCCATAACGAGACAATTATGTAACAAACTCCGACGATTAGGACCACTAGAAGACATGTTCTATGTAATACTATGCATAATAACTACTATTCTTAGAAAAACATGGAGCTTATCACACTATTTATGGAGAATAAGAGGTTTATATCTTATAACTCTACCACCTTATATTTGACACAAATTGCACTTTTCCTCCAATGCCCATTTTGATAAGAGTAGGTGGTTCATGTTCATGCTAAAGCCTGAGTGCTCATTATATTACCATATATTTGCCTTAACTTGCACTTGCTCTCCAAGGACATTTTAAATAGAAAATGCTTTTCAAGTTGGTGTTAAAGCCCGGCAACGCCGGGCATCCATAACTAGTGTAAATAAGAGTTCAAAACATGGAAACCGCATGGCTTTCCTTCTTTCTGTTCACTTTTGGCGATCTAGCTGCAAATGCACACATGCCCCAATGCGATGCATAAAAAAAGAAATTAGAAGCTAGAGAGACTATATTTATACAGCTTTCAACGAAGACGCCCTCACATCCAACTCAAAGACTATGCTATAGTTAGTATGGTATCTTCTAAAGTTCAAATGGAACACACTTCTTGTTTGGGACCCATCGACCTATAGGTCTTTGTGGACAATAAAAATAAATTCAATTCTAATTCATCTTTTAAGCTCTTTACACTGACATAGCATTTTACATGAGAGTGGTGTAACTCATTTCAATCTCTAAGTTTATTGAGAGCAAAGGTAAGGACAGATTCTAACAGAACCTACAAATGTACCTGGAAGATGGAATAATAAGAGCAACACATGCCAAGTTATAAATCACAATGTGGAAAACCTTGATAATATTATATGAAATATAAGAATTCTTTCTAAACTCACGCACTTTGAGATGGATTTGGAGAAACTTGAAGGTTGATTGCCTATACTAAACAAATACCTTAAGGGATTGATGAAGCCAGATAAGTAATCATGTGAAACAAATGCTATGGACCTTGATTTCGAACTTGATGATGCAGATAATCCCATGTTAAACCTAATGCAGCAAAAATTAACAAAGATGATGGCCAAAAACAAAAACTTAAAACTATGAAATATCATAGGTTAGTTCATTTAGAATAAAAGAGACCGCCTTTTGCCTTTGATTTGATATGGACATAAGCCCCTGGCGTAGTCAAGATCTTTAGCAAATAGGGATCCCGAAAAAAAAGTTGCGCATTCCATAGCTTCTTCAATTTTTCTTGGGGAAGCTGAAGACACAAGGATTTATTCTGGCATGCGTTTTAGCAGTGCATCCAACAATAAGATTTTGTGGACAACTGCATCTAATATGGATTGGATAAAATAAAACATAAGATTCAAGCTCTTGGCGATGGCAGTCCCCAAATCATAGTAAATGATTTTTTTTTTTTTTTTCCTTTTTTTTTTTAATTGTTGGAAATTTGTTTGGACATTCAAAGTCCCTAAAATCTTAAAAAATCGGGCAAAAAAGAATTCTAAGAAGATTTTTTGCCAAACTGAAAAATCCCAAATTAACAAGATAGATATGGCTACTATGTATTATGTTACAACATCACAGGAAGTAGTTATCCCAAATCGCTTAACTCAAAGCTCATAAGACAATAGTTTTGCCATTTCCACTGATCTCATTTAATTTGCGCTCGAATCTCATTCTCTCTTTATGGAGTTTTTAGAGGCTAGGACACCCAGGGACTTCCAAGATCTAATCCAAGATCACCTTGCCAGAACACAGTCCCACGCTCTAAACTAACCACTATTTTTGGCCGTATTAACCACTTTTTGGTGCAAATCATGTCCTGATTGCATGCATTAGCATCAAGATGCATGCTTCATGTGGTGTTTTGGCTTACTTCCAACTAAGAGGAATTTTATATTTGTATATCAGCTACTCAAGTCATTGCTTTTTCAAACGTAATTAACTCCAAATAAATCAAACACAATCAAGGAAAAGGGTATTAAATTAAAGGGAATTTTATAGTTTGTATATCAGCTACTCAAGTCATTGCTTTTTCAAACGTAATTAACTCCAAATAAATCAAACACAATCAAGGAAAAGGGTATTAAATTAAAGGGAATTTTATAGTTTGTATATCACTACTCAAGTCATTGCTTTTTCAAACGTAATTAACTCCAAATAAATCAAACACAATCAAGGAAAAGGGTATTAAATTAAAGGAATTTTTAAGCGTAATGAACTTCGGTGCATAAATCGAACAAAATTAACTTGGAATAATCAAACGTAAATAAATGTAATTGTTTCTCTTTATGTTTAGCGGGCTTGCCTAACTCCTCCACTTGTCTAGTATCATCATTACTGCAAAGATTTTTCCCTTGAAAACCTTTCGAGGCAAGGGTTTTTTAATCCTAGTAGTAATGATTGTACTAGCCCATTGTATGGGTCCCATGACCTATTGGTCTCCGTGGACGTCAAAAAAACTATTCTATTCTATTCTATTCCTACAAAAATCCTTGAAATCCGCCTATTATGCCACACAAGTGAATTTTATCTAGAACCGTTAGATTTTTATAATTTTCAATAAACAATTAAGCAAATTAGAAAAAACTCCAAAAATTCGATTGGCTATTTGCAAATCATCGAGAATGGCTATGATAAGAAGGAAACTGCGCCTAATGGGGCCATTGCTTCAATGGATTCAAGCAGTGGAATACGAGTGCAGAAGGGCATATTATCGCTAAAACGACTTCTTTCGAAGATGTAGGGTCGCCTTATAGTCATTGAAGGCGAGTGTGACGTTCCAGCATAATATAAGGTATGAATACGTATATTATACTACCATGTCGCCCGTACATGTCACCTTGACGACATATAGTTGGAGACTGTAAAGGATTGTTTCGTAGGAGGCAATTTCTTATGTTGCACATGCCTTAAATCTGCTTTAACCCCTTTTGCCACATGGCAAAACACCACATGACCCTTTAGCCCTAACCCTAAAAAGGTCATGTAAAAGAGCCAAAGGGAAACCCTAAACCTTTTCCCTTTTCGCATTGCAACTTCCAAGAGCTATTCCGACCAAGTGCTAGCGCCATTCCGCATTGCCAGACGCCGTCAAGCCGGCTTTGCACAACACACCTTTCGGATTCAATCGCCTTCAGCCCAAACAGGAGCATGGACGTTTTTCGAGGAGCTGGAGCAAGCCAAGGATCAGGTAAATGCTTGACTATTCTATTGTGCAATGCCGACTTCCAAATCCGCAATAAGCTAGATTAGTATGTTAGATTAGCCTTAGAGGCCTTATAGATTCTGAGATTACAGGCCCTAACAAAGGAACCTAATCATGTATGTTTAGGTAGATAGATTAGATGTTATTCTATATTTTAGTTCTATGAATAATGATGTTCTATTCTATTCGCACTCCTGTGTATTAGGAAGGCCTGGAAGTCTTAATAGATGATGTATCTAGATAGCCTCATTAATTCCCAATTAATGTGGCATGTGCATAAGAGCCCGTCTGGCTATGGGTGGCGGGGCTAGACCGGCAGAAGGAGGATATGTCCCATTATAGATTGATCCCTTTGGTGTGTACTGGGAATCTTAGCGGGCTAGGCCTGATGGTTTTCCACCGAGTGTGGGCGAGGCATGGGCTCAACACCTCTTGGGTGATGCATCACCTTCAATGGGGTTCAAGTCGTAGATGAGTAGTGGTTCTCTAGCCACCGGTGATAGGCATCGTGCCTCGAGGCAGTGATCTCCTCCCTGCCGCCTCATGGGGACCGGGAGATGCAACCCGGGAATAGCCCCTTGGCTATGCACCCAAGAGGGCTACGGTCAAGTCCCAAGACTTATCAGCCTATTCTGCAAAGTATGCACAGGAGGGGCGGATGGAGCAGACTACCCAATGACCATGTTCTAGGCCAGCCAAGTCCATTGTTATGAACTATGTCTGCTTTGACCTTTGGAGACCCGAATCGTCATTCGATCCTCTTGAGTCTGAGTCTTGGGTAGGACTTCCCTTATGTTGATGTATTGATGTTGTCGTTACAGATGTTATAATATGGTAAGCCACCCTTCGAAGTGGAGTTATGTGTATTCGGTGCTATGTGCTTATGTTTATTTATGCTTCCTCGGCTAGGATGATCCCAAGGGAGATGGGATGAATCACATGTCCATTCTTTTCCATTGATTCCTTGTTAGATAGCAACCTTGGGTTCGGTGCTAGGTGGACGACCTCTATCAACATGTGCATTGACAGAGGGATGAACTCTGGATTCTTATACGATGGAGGCATCGTATACAAGCAGGGGACGTCACAATGGTATCAGAGCTATGATTTTAGTGGACCAAGATCGAGCACTATCCAATTCCCTAGTTGTACTAACAGTCTAGATCTTTAGTCTAGGGGATGGCAACCCAAGCATAAGCCTCGAAAAAATAGGAATTTTTTTTCTCTCATATTAGAATAACAAGCTAAGCTAATAATAGTTAGCAGAAGAATAATTAAAAATCTTGAAACCTGAAAAATTTTGGCCATCAGAGAGTGACCCCTCACAGAGTGCACCAGGACCTTTAGCCAAAATTTAGCTCACAGCTCTCGCGCGATGTGTGAGTGTTTGACCATAATTCACCAAGAAATATACATAATTAGAGCAATCTGATTTCATAAGGCAACTTCAAATCTAATTCTAAGCTAGGAAACCATGTCATATCCCTAAGAAAGTATCTGGAAAACATAAAATAGAGTAAACAAATGCGTGACCCCTCATAGAGTGCACCAGGACCCTTAGTAAAATTTAGCTCGAAGTCTTTGCACATAATCGTGTGACTGGTGGCAATAAAGTTTATCTTAAGGAATCAAATATTTTAATCTAGCAAACACTAATGTTTTAAATAATGGGATAACATAAAAATTGCAGGTAGAAACTCTAAAACTCCTAGACCTATAAATAGACCCTTAAGGTTCCTCATTCTCAATGTACACCTCCAAGTTGATGCGCTCCGACCAACAAGGCAATTTTTAGGCGCTCGTAAGGCGATCAGACTATTTCAAAATATGGCTTGCACCAAACAAACTGCTAGGGTCATTATGGAAGACAGATCACCCAACATCCAGGTCCTCGCTGTCGAACAGAAGGCGAAGGAGGTCCAAGAATATTCCAGAACAGAAGAGTTTCAAACTCCAGATCGGGATCAAATAAACTTAGAGCACCAAAATCAAGAGCATGAGGAGGAAGACCAGGACCAACAAAACTAGCAGGAGAATCCTGACATCTAGCAGGATGAGGAACAAGATGACGAGGAGCAAGACCTTGAAGCTGCTGACTAGAACTTTTCTACTTGCAAGGTCATATACCCTATATCCTTTTGAGTGTTCATCATACCCTCATGGAGATAATAACAAGCAATTGAACAAGGATGAACGCCAGTTGTGGAAGGAGAAAACCGAAACAAGATTCGTGGACAATCAAAAGGTTGGACAACCTCGACCATAACTATAGGATAAAAACAAATGGAAGGATTAATAATTACGAAGATGATGCCAATGATGAAAATAATGAGTTCTCATTTTTTTACGCAAAAATGCTCTGAGAAAATCAGCTAGTGTAGATATATTTTTTGATCGAGGGCATTGTTTATGGAAGCCTGGTAGGAAAGATGATCCTCGGGATGCTGAAACTAAATGTCAACCTTTTACTTTGAATGATTGTTCAAGAGAGGACAACCCATTCCCTAGTCCAACAAATGCACCTCTTGAGTTGCCTTAGACATATTTCGAACAAGGTGCACCCTGGACTGCCATAATCATCGGACCTGTCGATCCTACGATCTAGACCATATGTTGGGGCCTCTAGGCATCCCACATTTCGCTTTGGTCATTTATGATTGGGGGTGCCTTGATTTTGAAATATGAAATACAAGTTTGCCTAAGGTTTTGATGGAATATAAAACCTTTATACGGCTTCATCTAAGGTTTTAGAACATGACATATAAGGGCTCGAACCTCTACCAAAATAACTCAATGTCCTAATAAAACTACTTTGATTAACATAATCCGTGAGGTAAAGTGATTGTTTTTATCTTAAATCTATGTTTTTCTTATAACAACCCATTCAATTGTTTTAGGAACATGGTCTATGGTATTAAGAATTGTCAAATCGAACCCCCTATTATTGTGCTACATATTTAAGACCACTAGCTTGAGGAAGAGAGATCATCAAATGGGCTTCAATGGATGCATGCCAGGAAGCTTCAGCCACAAAGGAAGAACTAAGAGCGTTGACCGGAGTTTTGGATCTCTTATTTTTAAGTATGTAAAAGTTGATGATGACGTAAATATGTGGGAAAGGTGTTAGAGGGTGGCAATGTCCATAGCTGATAAAATTATTGGCTTTGGCTGTTGTTCCTAAAATAAACCTCTTGGAAAATTTCTTAAGCTTCATTCAAGGACAGAGCTGAAAGATTGTTTTTCAATTTAGTCATTTTTTTATATAGAACTTTACTTATCGGCCAGTTGATTGGCATTTGCTACTTATTTCCTCTTGCCTCATATTGTAAACACACTTGTAAAAGGCATGTATGAGAATGAACTAATCTGTATTCGAGGCATTCAAAAATGCAAAAAAAAAACTAGCAAAAGGCACGCCAGAGGTCATGGAAAATAAAGGCACAGGGAATTTAGGCAAAGTAATATAAATTGAGTTACCAAAAGATAATTGAAATGTCATTTACATATTTTTCAAACCATTTCCAGGCCTAATTAGGTCAAACCCTGCGTTTAAGGTACAAGTATTTCCTAGTTTTAAAAGGGCAAGTTATAAGGTTGTGGTAGCCCTTTTTGGCAGTGTAAGTTTTAGAAGTGTAGGGTATGAGGTTGTTGTAGCCCTTCTTGGTGGTGATGTAAAAATTTATGTGATGTTTTCAATTTCATTTGTCATTTTCTTGCATTTGGTCTCTTTTAAGAATGATGATATGCAACCATATCTTCCTCAACATGTACAAGATTCACAATTAAGACATTTATATGTTGAGATGGAAGAATTGAATAGCTCGAGAAAGCATGTTGCATGAACAATAGCAACAACCATGTGGAAACATTGACGACAAGATTCTGGAAGGTATACAACATTTGGGAATTGAGAATTTGAGAATAAGTTAGGATTGTAGATTGAAGCCTGTAGATGATGAATCCAGTAGCAGAAGACATGGTTGCCTACAGATTCAATTAAAATTTTACTCATTCAACATTTTGTTATCTCTACTGCCTAAATTGATGTTTATTCTAATAAGGCAGATTACAAACTTCTTTACAGTTAGATCTTGTTGTTACTTTTCCAATCTAAACAGTTTAAGAATGGGATATATAGTGAATTCTATCACCATTGTGGATCTTGCTATTTCTCAAAAACTCCACTAAGAAATCGTAGGCATGAAGAACCTAAATTTACGTTTTCTTTAAATAATGTAGAAATTGCAATATTTCTTTGAATAATCTACTACATACCAAGACAAAAAACTTCAAACTTGCATCTTGAAACAACAGAGATGTGATGTCGTACCTTGCGATGGAATGGGCACATATCTCATCACGATCCAACTGAGTACATTCGAAAGAGGAAAAGAGTGATGCCAAGCATTCTAGACCATGGGCGGCGAAGCATATTCAAATTGCACATGACTTTTTTCTAGCACATGCCATCCTATCTGGACCACTCTAAGAAAAAAAGGAAGTAGAACAAGAAGAAGAGAAGAAGAAGAAGGCATGGACCGATTTAAAACAATCAATATCACAGATGCAGCCAAGCCAAGTTGCATGTGGAAAAGCGTCAGCCTATTCTATTGAAACATACAACTGACTGTATGCCCTGATATCTGGGTCCTAGGCATTTTCCTGTATGATTACAGTATGATCTTAAATCAATTTACTTTAAAAGCACCCACCTAAAGCTACTTGTACCAATTCAATATATCTGCTGTACCGCTTCCCTGCAATGGCTTCGTGCAGCTGGATGAGAAGCCAGAGGGTATACAATGCCTTGTAAAACATGTAAAAAACATTCAATGCAAACTTATCAAACCGAAGACAAAACAGTAGACTGAAGAGAAATCTACATATTTTATACTGATAGGCGAAAATGCGTACCAGCCAAGGAATATGAATGCAACTGATAGAAGCAGAGCTTGGAAACCAATTTCGGCATTGAGATTGTGAAAAGCAGAGTAATAAGCATTTCCATTCCTGGACTCTGTAACGGGTAACCGAGCATCTTGAGGCCAGAAGATCAGACTCCAACCATTCGAGTTCTTGCTATTTGTTCCCCTGTTTTCCATTATTTCAGCATTGAATTAAAATGAGACAGCAGTGCCTGTGTTCAAAACCCTAAATTAATTTTTTCGTCCATGCGAAGTTACTGCCCATGTTCGCAGATTTCTGTGAAAATTTTAGTGCAACCCCCATCAGTTCTTCTGTAAAGAAAACAATGTGCATGCTACTCCGGTGCAGGAGCCCTTTTGAGCTCTCCGGCATACCTCTGCACTTTCACAATTTGGGTCTATAGAGGTTGTATATGGCCGCGGATTTTTGTGGGTTTTGTTGTTGCGGCGATGTCATGTTGTGGCAAACCAGAATTCTGTTACAGATTTGGAAAACAGACAGGTAGAGCCAAGAATTTATGCAGGGCAGAGATTTCAAGAAATTGTAGGAAGGCCAAGATTTTTAATTGGGCAAAAAGACATGGATCAACATTTGTTGGATTGCCACTGCCACATTATGAATTGGTATCCAAACGATGTCGTTGCCTCCTTCCAAATCCAATAATTCTTCATATCAGGCAGTCAACCCACACAACGGCAAGATGCTCACAACGGATTAGCAAAGGGCCACAAGGAAAACCGGCAGATCTGCAAATCATGATCAATTCTCCAACCTCGGAAGACCAAGAGGGTTCAATTGGCGAACTGCTCAAAGGGAATAAAAATCTGAAGAATGATTTTGGAGAAGGGTGTTATCAGAATGCACCAAATTCGATGCATACAGCCTTTAACAATGCTCGCTGCCATCTCCGTATCCATTTTTATGGCTTATCTAATTTTGGTGGCCATCGATCTCTTTAATTCAAGATCTAACGATGAAAGTAATGCCACATCGGTTTTTGTTGAGGTGGACATGCTACGTGGATAGCCTAGAATTGCAAGGAGGGTTGCACGCTTGGTTAGGCTGGAGTGCTAAAAAAACAGATTGCAAAAAATGATGTTTTTGATGATAATGATGAAGCATTATCTGAAATTGTCAAATTAACAAAGAATATGCTAGAGAAGGATAAGCTTTTGGTCTTATAGATTTGGTGCTGGAAAATGCCCGAGTGAAAGTGCATTATGACTATTGAAAATATACATTTCAGTACAAGCTCATTGTTCTATTTCTCAGTATAACAAGCTTGTCATTTGCAATAGTTAAAGGCAATTCAGATAGTACATCTTGCATATCTTTGACCAAGTACTACTTTAGAGAAGGTTATGTAAGCAACTATTGTATTTTAGCAAGGTTCTTTTATTTAAGCACAGCAATTGTATTCTAGCTTCAGGCTGTAGAACAACAGGCTTTGAAAAACAGAGCTTCAGGCTGTAGAACAACAGGCTTCGAAAAACAGAGCTTCAGGCTTCGAAAACAGAGCTGTAGAACTTTCAGATCCCATCCGGAGCTGTCCTGCTCGAAATGCATGTCCTTCTCGAAGAAAAACTGCTGAACGAAACTCTGCTAAACGCAAAACTGCTGAACGAAATGCATGTCCTTCTCGAACGAAACCCTGAACGAAAAACTGCTGTGCCCGACCCTGCCCTGCCCTGCTGTGCTCAATACCCTGAACGAAAGTCTGTACGAAATTTTCATATTCATAGCCGCCGTAGTTGCTGATGGCGATGGCTGCCTTACCTGCTTTGCCCTGTTTTGCCTTGTCCACAAAGAATACCATGCCCGCAAAAATAGAAGGGTAAAAGATTTTAACTGTTTTGGGGCAATGCGAAATGGCCCTCGAGTCGGTTAACTTATAAACCTTCTCTCACACACGAAAAGGTGAGAGTAGGTTTTTCCCCTCCCCTAGGTTTTTCCCCTCCCCCCCTCTCGCCCTCTCTCATGCTCTCTCGCAAAAATTTTGCATGTGGGGAGCTCTCTCTCTCTCTCTCTCTCTCTCTCTCTCTCTCTCTCTCTCTCTCTCTCTCTCTCTCTCTCTACCTTTGATGTATTTGAACAAGAGGGAATTGCCTTCGTAGAAGGGAGTAATGAAGGGAGAAATAATGTTATTTTAGTTTACTTTAAGAGAACAATGTTACGGTCTTATTTTTTAATACTATCATGCATTTATTTTGTTAAGAATTAGTTTCATTGGGTTTACCTAAGGCTAAGGTGTTCTACTCTCTCTCTCTCTCTCTCTCTCTCTCTCTCTCTCTCTCTCTCTCTCTCTCTCTCTCTCTCTCTCTCTCTCTTGCGTTGGCCACATGGGGTTGAGAGACAATTTGAGAGATGGGGAGAGATGGGAGAATGGCGAAGATGAAGGGAGAGTCAAAAACAGCTCTCCTTTGAGAGACAAAGGCCCTAACTATTGTTAGGCGTTCCCCAAAATTATTTTTATTGTTAGTGGCTTTAAGCCAAAAAAAATTCGGTCGTCCGAAATCTTTTCAAGCGTGGTACCCTTTTCTTTTTTTGCATTACGGCGGAAGTTGCGACAACAAAGGGAAATTTCGGAACAGGGTTTGGAATCAAATCCCGAATCGATCGGGGTTTCCAATCGTTTCATGGATCGAACAAATAAATGCTATGGCGTTGAAACAAATAAATGCTATGGGAAAAGCAAATGCTATGGCAAATAAATGCTACTGACTTGTTCTTCCTACGAGATCTCCGAACAATTTATAAGAAGCGTGAATACTTGTTTGCTTTTACTAGTCATGCTAGATTATGCTATTTCTTTTCATTTTTTCGCTTCTATCGGGCAACAATATGTCAAAGTGTGGGTCGATTCTTGCTGACCCCATTTGTTGTTGTTGGCTCATTTTCTCGAATCGGGCAAGGAAGGGTAAAGAGAGCGACTTTGAGATGGTACTCTAGATCATTTAGAGCTCCGTAAATTAAATTGAAGCTCATATAAGCCGCCGTTCTTTGCTTAAAACAGGGGTTCTTCAAAATAAGGGGCTAAAAAAGTGATGGGTCCGCGGATCGCATGTGGGGGCCAAGATCGGGCGGGGCTGCAACGAGCATACCAAGTGGGCGGAATCTGCTGCGATTAGGTACCAAGTGTGGCGAGGGCCACATCTAATCGCCTCGATCCCCAAAACGTAAGAATAGCTTAAAGAAAAATAGGGAAAAAGGGAACGAATCGGATGAATCGATACAACTTCATCCTAAAATGGGTCAGAAAAGGCATTCGATTATGAAGCCCGATTGTGCGCTGTTGCATCGAAAAAAAAAAACCAATTTTGGGGGTCAAATTTTTGGTTGAAGAACCCCTCAAGGCTCCGCGATTCCTAGAAGCCGCCAACTCATGAAGATGATGGGCGAAAGAATCGCATAGCTTGAATGTGACCCAACGATTCACGGAAGTCCCAGACTCACGATTTCTGGAAGGCTCACGATTCACCTTGGCGATTCTTGGAGAAGCGGTAAACCGTGAAGAAACAGGAAGGGGAACCAAGAAGTTTTAGCGTAAAAATAAGAATGGAGCACTTTTTTAGTTTGGCCTAAGCTGCCTTGTTAACATCAGAGATAATTATCTCTCAACATGTCTGGGGTGTCACGGGAGATAAGAATAAATGCATTTGCGCATCTCTCTCTCTCTCTCTCTCTCTCTCTCTCTCTCTCTCTCTCTCTCTCTCTCTCTCTCTCTCTCTCTCTCTCTCTCTCTCTCTCGTGACGTTAAAATACTATCTATCTATCTATCTATCTATCTATCTATCTATCTATCTATCTATCTCTTGATGCCAAGCTTACATCAATGTTGATTGATGTGGATAGTGCTTGCTTCCTGTCGCATAGGAGAGCAAAAGGATTACCATGCAATGGATGGTACGACCAAGACTGTAAGAATAAAAGAATGGAGTATAAGCAAGCTGATGCTACATGCAAGCCTAGAATAAGAGAAGAATATAGAAAGTTGGTCAGACAGAAAAAACGAGCATATTTGAAGCAGAAGCAAGAACATTTTGTGAAAGAATTGATTGAGGATCCTAAAAGGTTCTGGGGCAAGCTAAAAAGAAGAAAACGAATGGTAAGTGCATTAGAAGTAGACAAGTTGATCAAACAGGTACGAAAGCTTTATCACATAGATGGTTTGAATGATGTCATGCAAATAAATGGTGAAATACTGGTGTTCTCTGAAGAAGAGGTAGAAATCGGTATTAAAAAACTAGCATGTGGAAAGGCAGCAGATACTATTGGTCTTACGGCAGAAATGGTTAAGTGGGTGGGACCGGGTGTGGCAAAGCTAATTACAAGAATGATGAACAAGGCATTGATAAGTGGCTTCCCATCTACATGGCAGTACAACCGAGTGGTACCGATCCATAAAGCAGGAGATGTGACAGACCCAAATAATTATAGGATGGTGATGGTAAGTAGTCTATTCTCCAAACTTTTTGCTACACTATTGGAAAATAGGATAAACACATGGGCAGAGGAGAATAATGTTAGAGCAACAGGACAAGCAGGTTTTCGACGTAAAATGTCTACAATAGATCACTTAGTTACTTTTAGAGCAGTCACAGATTCCATAAAAAAGACCAAAAAACCACTCTTTGCATGTTTTGTAGATTTGACCAAGGCTTTTGACATGCTACGCCGGAAAAATATATGGGATTATATGGAAGATATTGGTGTTTCTCATGGGCTCAAAAATACAGTCGCTATATTATATGAAAAGGTGGTAGTTGGATTGTCCTTCCCATTGAACCAGCAATGTCACGAGGAAGTTATCAGCAATATAGGGGTGAAGCAGGGGTGTCCTCTGTCGCCTACTCTTTTTGGCATATATATTGACCAATTTGAAAGGTGGTTACATGAGAATGGAGGAGAAGGAACCACAATCGTTGGATATGTACTAGTGCTGCTGTTGTATGCTGACGATATTGTGATATTTGCCAGAAGTCAGAAAGGTATGCAAAAGCACCTAAATGCTTTGGCTGATTTTTGTGATAGAACAGAGATGAAGGTGAATTCGGGGAAAATGAAAATCCTTATATTTGGGATAAGAGTACATGATTTTCACTTCTATTACAAAGGAGAGGAGGTAGAGATTACAGACACATATAAATATTTGGGGTTGGTTGTGAAACACAATTATAGCTGGAATAGTGCAGTTGAGCAAAGGACAAATGCTGGGATTAAGGCTTTTTACTCAATGCAAAGAGTATGCAATAAAAAAGGGATTACCGATTGGCATCTTAAAAAAATGCTTTACAACTCCTTGGTGCGTTTTGTTATTTTATATGGATGTGAGGTATGGGGGCCAGGACTATCTCTAGATATGTGGACTAGAGTAGAGAAGATCCAAAAAAAGTTCTTGCTAGCAGAACTGGGAGTTAAAATGCAAACACCATACCAGATGATGCTTGCTGAAACAGGGTTGTATGAATTGGAAATTGAAGCATTGTTGCAGACCATAAAATATGTTAGAAAACTTCAAGAGATGGATTATGATAGGCTACCTAGAAAGGCTATGATTCATAGTTCATAGAAAGGCTTTCACATTTTAAACATCATCTTGTTTTTAGATTGCGCCGTAGCTCCCATCACTTAGGAGTGGAAGTGGGACGGTGGGGGAACTTTCAAAGGTATAAGCGCACATGCAAAGTCTGTGGTGATGATGTGATCGAGGATGAGATACACTTGATACTGCATTGCCCAGCATATCAGGCACTGAGACATAGACATATGGTATCCTCATAAATGCCCCTATGGGCATTCTTTGACATACCACCTGCGACCGATATTTTTTAACAGATGTCATGAAAGTGAGAGAGATGTCTATAAAGAATTATAACAGTTTGTTGGATAGTTATGAGAAAGAGGGAGACATAGACTAATGATACCTCCGAAAAGGATCATTAGAGGTTTGAAACTGTACTTGTGTTAATGTTCGTCTTCTAGACCTGATGGTCTCACAGATGTTAATAAAACAATTATCTTCTCTCTCTCTCTCTCTCTCTCTCTCTCTCTCTCTCTCTCTCTCTCTCTCTCTCTCTCTCTCTCTCTCTCTCTCTCTCTCTCTCTCTCTCTCTCTCTCTCTCTCTCTCTCTCTGGCCTTGTGCAAAAAAAGAACTAGGGCTAAGAAGGGCGGCATCTCTGGCATCTATGGAGATGTTGGGTCCACATATTAAACAATGATGGCCAAATGTGGCTATATTAGCCGGGGAAAAGGCATTGCAACAACATTTGGTAATACTATTTTTTTCTGAGACAAACAAGGATGGCATCATTGGGACAAGCAAAAGAGGTAAACCTGGCCCCACTTGTCTCTGACTAAAAAGAGGCAAAAGGGGAGGTAAACTACGTGACCTCCATCGAAAAGCAAAAAACAAAATAGAAAAGGGCATACGGCCTTATCGGCTGCAGCCCATGTAACTCAGATGAGAATCGGATCAAAAAATACCCTGATGCCGTGTTTCAGAAACAGGAAGAATCGATGGACTCAGAATCATAGTCCGAGTCTGACATTCCGGGTGCAGGTGCTGATATGAATTCGGGTGCAAGGGATGCTGGCATAGGGGTTTTACGGTAGGGGACACATAATTTGATCTCTGGTTCGATGCTTGGGTCATCTGTGATGTTTGGAGCTGGGTTACAACAGGGAATGCAACAGCAGGATGTCAATGGTTTCTTAGTCAATAAAATGATAAGGCTTATGGATACTATGGGATCAAATCCGAAAGGAGGCAGCAGCCAGAGAATCCGAGGCAGCGAAGAGGGAATCTGAACTGGTATGTGCACTATGCCAGATTTCTAGCTTTTTGTCTGAATTACAGCAAGCCAATAGGTCTATGAAAGAAGAGTTTGCAGCAATGAGTGCCAGTTTAAAGCAGGAAAGTCAGATTTTGAGAGATGAGATTAAGAGTTTGAAAGACAGAGAAATAGAACCTATGTCAGATACTAATGAGGAAGATGCGTCAGAGACAGTGAAAGAAGCGGTTAATAAGTTAAATTCATGTATGGACGACATCCTTGAGCTTCAGGAGCGCCAGAAAAGAGCACTTAATCTGAGAATTGCAGGTCTACCAGAAGTTGAAAATGAGGATACAAGAGTGAAGGTTCTAAGTTTTTTCTCAAACCAGCTGAAACTGGAAGGGATTGAGATCGATGATGCATTTCGAGCAGGGCCGAAAGGGGGAAAATCGCAAAATGTGGTTGTCAAATTAAAGAAACGAGAGCTAATAGAATCAAGGTGCCAAAGAAAAGGTAGAATTAAAAGGGAAGAACATTTGAATTAACGAGGATCTTGCTAAGGAACAATATGAAAGCTATAAAGTAGAAATCCAAAAGTTCAAAGCAGAATAATAAGAAGGCATTCTGGAAATATCGGAAAGTGCAAATCTCTGAATAGGGAATAGAGGCCATCAGGGTTATGGCGTGGAACATCAACCAATTGAATGCTGAAAAAGTATACTCCATGGAAGATGTTCTTGCACTAGTTGATTTGGTTTTCTTTTTAGAAACATGGGAACACGAAGAATTTGGTTTGCCGGATATACCAGGTTTTTGTCTCTTGCATTCAAAGAGATGGAACACCGAAAGGGTGGAGGAGAAGAGGATATGGGGGGCTGGCTTGTTATGTTAGAAAGGAATTATTACATATTGTAAAGGTAGTGAAGGATTCTAATCAATGTATCTGGGTGGAACTTCTGGGAAAGGAACGTAAGGTATTTATTGTAGGCTGCTATTTTCCCCCCTTAAAGCAGCAGACATATCAGTTGTATCATCTAGAT
This sequence comes from Isoetes taiwanensis, assembly GCA_021234155.1. Taxonomy (NCBI): domain Eukaryota; kingdom Viridiplantae; phylum Streptophyta; class Lycopodiopsida; order Isoetales; family Isoetaceae; genus Isoetes; species Isoetes taiwanensis. The sequence goes on from JAJEKV010000801.1 coordinate 27,841, forward strand.
ATAGACGATCCATTTCAGATGCTTGAACAAGAAATTTTGGGCTTTATGGCTATGGGGGATGTGGTACTTATGGGGGATTTCAATGGAAGAACAGCGAGGAAGCAGGCAGCAATAGCAAGTTGGCAGGGTGACCCAGTATGGGTGGAGCAGCTAGATGAACAGGAGTTGCGTGATGTTGGCTGGGATCGTCTGTCATTGGATTTGGAACAGTGGCCTACCCCAATGGGTACTGCTTTGTTGAACATGTGTAGTGGCTTAAATTTGCTTTTGTATAATGGAATTAGAAAATTTCCAGAGACTTCTAAATGTACATGTAGAGGCAAGAGCGTAGTTGATTATTTTATTGCAACAGCTCATTTTCTGGAATAAGTTACCTCTTTGCAGATTTTAGATGACAGAAATGAGTCGGACCATGTACCTATCATTGCGTCCATCATGGCAAAAGGGAGACAGCCAGAGGCACATGTAGAGATTAGAGGCTCGGATCGGATATATGCAGTTGAACGAAAAAAATAAGCGTATCTTAACATGTTTGAACAGAAGTATGAGCAGGTGATATGGCCTGAGGGGGTGGATGGGATAAGTGTTCTTCTAACATCCCTAATTACCACTACTGCACACACATATTTTGCTTCAGGGCGTAGGAGAAAGAGACTGCCTTGCAATGGCTGGTTTGATAGTGAATGCCGAGAAAAAAGGAAGCAATACAAGGGAGCAATGGGGGCAGTTAGGGCACAATTGATCAAAGAGTTTAAAACTCTTACTAAGGCAAAGAAACAGGCTTTTTTGCGAGGTAAACAAGAGGAATTAATAAGAGATTTGTTAGTGGAACCGGCTGCATTCTGGAAGAAACTTAAACAAGGCAGGCACGAAGAATCTTATTTACATGCGGAGGATTTGCTAGACATGGTAAGGAAATTGTATCATGTGGAAGGGCAGCAAGATGAATGGCAAAAAGGGAAGTGCACCTTTTCTTTTTCAAAGGCGGATGTCCAATGGGGGATTGATAAACTAGCCAATAGAAAGGCGGCATGTGACGCTCCCTGCTAAACATACGGCGCCCGGCCGTACACTCGGCAGGAAATCCCCCGTTCGGCTCAACAACCGCACAGGCCCTTCGTCTACCCCGCACTCTGAGGTGACCCTAGTGCGGGGAGGGGACACGAAGGTGTCTTGCGCGCCCTTCCCCTATGGGCTCCTATGTCAGCGGAAGCGATAACATGTCAGAACTAGCATCAAACCTATAAATACTACCTCGAAGGGTAGTCCATCACACATATACCACTGCAAAGATGATAATCATAAACCGTAAAACATGATAGCTCCTACCCAGGCTCAGACTCACAAGGAGGATGACTGACCGGCTAGGCCTCAAGATAGAGCAGACCGAGTCATAACAATGGCGGGGTTGGCATAAGACAATGGCTAGGGTTGACCACTCCATCCGCCCCTCCTGTGCATACTTTGCAGATGGGCTAGATCAGGCTCTGGCATGACTCTAACCTCCCAGATACGCAATCCCATGGTATCACCCATCGGGACTACTCTAGGTTGCATCTCCCTGGTCCGTTGAGGTAGGAAGGGTTGCATCTCCCCTTCCCGGGGTCTAGAGGCTCCACGGGCGGCTAGAGAATCATGGCGACACACGATTAGGTACCCCGTTTGAACCCCCAAAACAAGAGTCAAGGCGACACACTTGCAACTCTTGAGAGCGGGGCAACACCATTGCCCGGGAGGTGTCGGACCCATGCTCGGCCCGCGAAGTGACCCGAGGCCATAAGCCTAGCCCACTATGGGATCCCCCGTAGCCCCCACTCGGCAGGAATCCACCCTCCATCTTGCCTCTAGCCCCGTTGTGTAGTGCTGAGTCACATCATAGCTTCTATAGCCCGGTGAGTTCCTAACAGGCCGCAGCTAATAGGAACTAAGGGATCTACACTAGGAGCATACTACATATGGCCCTAGGTCTCTACCCCCCTTCCCAATACAAGAGGAGCAAACATGATCAACCAACATCCCATAACATCATATCATGATAATCATAATTAACCTAATCATGCATATCTAACTAGCGATTAGGGTTCCTTGATTAGGGTTCAAGATGTTCAACAAAGGTTCTAGGGTGGCTCTACTCTAGACCACGAAATACTAACCCATACGGAGTGCTAACTTCCGGATGTACTAACATGAACTCTACTCAACCTACCTCCTCGAAGTGCTTCCTCCCATCCCGGCATCTCCATGCTCCTTGGCGTGGGTGAAGGCTTGCTCCCTCAGCGATCATGCACACCTTCCGGAGACTCTTGCTCCGGGCTAGGCTATGACGAGCGATGCCAAAGCGGGGTTTCGGGCACGTAGATGAGAGTTGGGTGCTAGGTCGGGGGAAAAATGCAGGGTTAGGGTTAGAGCCCCATATAGGTGTGGGTCCACATGGGATGCCCGCATTGGCACCACTAGGGCGAGGCCGTGTGGCGGTTGCCCAATAGGATAAGGCCATGTGGAAATGGGCCTTATCCTAAGGTTATCTAAGTTAAACAATTAACTTAGATGTGCACTGCCACTTTCTAAGGCATACAAGGCTACCTAGGTAGACTTGTATGGTAACGGATCCGAGGAATATCACGTATTTATAAGCGTATATTCCTGGAACGTCACATTTCTCCCCTTTAGGACAATCTTTGTCCTCGGCATTGCACTAAGGTGACGAGCCTACTCTATCTGCGCAAAACCACGAAGAACATACACTCCAATTTAAAGCGATCAACTTCCTATTAAAAGGTTAAATGTCAAAATTTAGGCTATATTTGTACTTATACAAAATTATATAGCCTTAACAAGGTTACTTCTTACAATAACTCAAAATATTATTATAAGAGTTATTAGGGTTCATAATCTAAATTATGGTCCCCATCTTCTAAATAATCGCCCCACTTCGATGCTCACTTCTCACTTTCACGCACAAGGAGCAAATTACGTTGGTTTAATTAATAAGTTTGTGGTTTAGGGGACCACCCCTTACCAATACCTTGCTTTCGATCATGGCCCTTTGAATTTGAGCTTAAGGACCATTTAAGATGATCCCATCATAAGCCCATGATCAAGTGCTACCTTGTACTTCGGTTACCGGTGCCGAAAGTACCCTAGTACATTATGCCCCAAGGGTTTTAAGCTAGGGAGCGTCTCACAATCCCATCATCGCACATGATCACTTTGACCTTCACCATGGCCCCCTATGGCGGTGTGCGAACCCCAGATCGTGGCATAGGGAGCATCCGACCGATGTCCCATCATCGCACACCATGCCTTACTTCTCTCTCTCGCATGACCCTAATGGTCATCGCACCCTCTGGTGCATGTTGGCCTAGAGAATGCCTTAAAGGCGTATCCCATCATCGCCCTGCGTTCTAAGATTACGGCACATGTGCTCTACTAACTAGAAGACATGAGCGAACTTAAGGCTAACTAAGAAGCATACTAAGCTAACCTTACGGCAAATTCGGAATTGAGCCAAGTAGGAGCGACATCGCCCATCAAACTCCTTCATAAACTCGGGTATTGCTTCTCCAAATCCTTCAATCGCATGTCGCGTCTTCCACGGAGCAAGTGCTTCCACTTGATCAAATCTTTGGAGGAGGCGAGACCTCCTAGTCTTCTTGAATGACTTATCAAGAAGTAACTTCGGCACAATTCGACTTGCTCCTCCGTCATTTCCAACAAAGTTGGAGTATCCAAGATCTCGTCAGGGTTAGGATTGTTTCAATAAACTTACGTGGAAAACCTTGTGAACCTTGAGATGGGCGGAAGATCCAACTTGTAGGCTTGGGAGCCCACTCTCTCCAAAAATCTTGAGAAGGGCCAGCCCACCTAGGGGCAAGCTTCTTGCAACTCCCAATCGAAGCTTAGCTTGCTTGACCTTGATCTTCAACCACACGCTTATCGCCTACCTTGAACTCTCTTACGTCCTCCAGTGCTCGTAGGCTACACACTCTTCCCGCCGACTTCTTGCGCTAGGAGGTACCCCCTTACGCCGTCCACCCGCTGCTGCATATCTCCCTAGCATCTGGCCGGGATACTTCAACTTCGACACGAGATTGTGCCAAGTATCCGGGGTTAGGCACTGGTATCCGTAATTTACCATGAAAGGAGACATCTGAGATGACTCCTGCTTGGCACTATTGTAGGCGAATTCCATCAAGTGGATGTACTCATCCCACTTGGACTGCTTATTCCACACAAAGCTTCTAAGCATGTCTTCAAGGATTCGATTAAATTAGGCTCCGTCGACCATCATCTGTCGGATGATGATAAGCTGTGCTCATGGAGAGCTTAAATCGAGAATGGTGCTAAAGAGGTCCTGCCAAAAAGCACTCATAAACTTGGAGTCCCTGTCTGAAATTATCTCCCGAGGCATGCCATGGAGCCTAAAAATCTCCTTTACAAATAGCTTGGCAGTATCTAATGCTCTGTCCGTAGATCTACAAGGCACAAAATGTGCCATCTTAGATAATTTGTCTACGACAACCATTAATGCATCCTTGCCTCGAAGAGTTTTGGGAAGTCCTATGGTATAAAATCCATGCTTATGACCTCCCACTTAGCATTTGGCACCCCCCAAAGGCTCTAAGGCACGGAATTGAAGTTGCCCGGCTTTTAGATGCTGGCACAAGTTGGCATTCCCGAATATACCTGGCTATGTGCTTCTTCATTCCGGCGAGTAGCTACTCGAATCTTGAAGTAGGTCTTCATGAACCCTGCATGCCCTGCTATTGGGCTGTTGTGTGTGTCATGAAGAATTAGCTTCCTTATACCTGACGATTCGGGTACACACAATTTGTCCTTATGGTATAACAAGTTGCCTTCCTTCTTATAATGCTTGAAGGCTTCTCGTTCCTTATCTGTTCTAGCCTCCCTGGAGAGACTTACCCATACCTCCTTGAAATCTCCATCTGATTGCAGGGTCTCCTCGATCTTTTTACCAAACTCACTCGAAAGAGTGGAAATCGCATTACAATGCGTTCTTGTCTCAAATGGTCTCCTGGAGAGAGCATCTGCCACAACATTAAGCTTGTCGGGCTTATACAAAAATCATACTCCTCAAGGAATTCCATCCACCTCCTTTGCCTAAGGTTGAGGAGTGGTTGGGTGAAAAGATACTGAAGGCTCTGGTGATCAGTATCTAACTGAAACTTCCTTCCCAGCAAATAATGCCTCCATATCCTTAATGCCCTGACAATGGCTAGCAGCTCCTGATCATGCGTTGGGTAGCACTGCTCAGCGTCGTTCATCTTCTTGGAGTCGTAGGCGACTACCCTTCCTTCTTGCATCAAGACTGCCCCTGTTGCTATCTCACTTGCATCAGTTGCGACCAGCTTATCTTTACTCGGATTCGGGAGAACAAGCACTGGAGCTGTTGTTAAGGCCTCCTTGAGCTTCTCAAAGGAAGCTTGGACTTTCTCTAACCAATGATTAGTCCAATCCTTAATCTTCTTGGCCTTAGTGAGGTCTGACAAAGGGGACGCCCACTTAGCAAAGTCCTCCACGAACGTTCTGTAATATCCCGCCAACCCGAGAAAGCTTCTTACTTCTGGCACATTCCTTGGAGCTGGCCAATCAACTATTGCCTCAATCTTAGATGGATCTATAGAAATTCCCTCGGATGTTACCACATGCCCCAAGTATTCCACTCGACCTGTTGCAAAGTGGCACTTGGAGAGCTTCCCATACAACCGATGACGTCTCAGCTTCTCCAACACTTTCCTCAAATGCTGACAATGCTCTTCAATGGACTTGTTGTAGACTAGAATATCGTCGAAGAAAACAATAACAAACTCATCCAAGAAATCCCTGAAGATGTCGTTCATGAGGCGCATGAAAGTTGCTGGAGCATTCGACAAACCAAAGGGCATTACTGTAAACTCAAAGTGACCATACCGCGTTCTAAAGACGGTCTTATGGATATCCTCTTCTTTTATTCTTATTTGATGGTAGCCTGACCTCAAATCAATCTTAGAGAACACCTTTGCTCCTTGGAGCTGGTCCATTAAATCATCTGCCCTTGGCAATGCATACTTATTCTTTATCGTCTGCTTGTTGAGCTGGCGATAGTCTATGCACATTCTTAAGCTCCCATCTTTCTTCTTCACGAAGAGTATAGGTGCTCCAAAAGGAGACACACTTGCCCTAATAAAGCCAAGCTCAAGCAATTCCTGGAGCTGCTTCTTGAGCTCAATCAACTCCGGGGTGCTCATTCTGTATGGCGCCTTACTGGTAGGCTTTGCATCTGGAGCTAATGTGATCTCACATTCCACACCCCTATAAGGTGGTAGCTGGCGGATTTCATCCGGGAATACATCCTTAAACTCTGAAATAAGCCTTGCTATATGCTTGGGCAACTGATTCCCCTTTTGATCACTTCCATCCTGCTTGCTTGGCTCAATTGATTCCAACCTCAAGATGCAATCCACCTTATTCCTTTCTATGCTCTTCCTTAGCTGCTTCAAAGAAATACACTGCATGGGAGAAGCTACTGTGACGTTCCAGGCATTTATACGGTATACGTATGCACGCCGGGACACGTCACTAGGACATAAGGGGGTAATTGTCTAAGTGGGAGTCGACCACAATGGTTTTATTTAGCTATGTTAATAAATCCATTGTGGATAATTATGAAGTATATAGCCTAATTACCCTAATTAAGCTAAATTAGTTAATTAGCACCAACAAGGGGGTGCCACTTGGCCCAAATCGATTGGGCAAGGCATGGTTTCCATTTTGGACACCCAAATTAGGGCTTTTGTGCCCCAATTCGAATTAGGAGCAGCTGGAGATGGAGGAGAGGAGCTGCTGGGCGCCCAAGGAGCAGTTGAGCGCCCAAGGACTGTTGCTAAGTGCCCAAGGGGCAGGTGGCCAAGGACCATTGCTGACCTCACCAAAATCTTTGAACAACCTCTAGCCATTCTTTGCCACCCTTAAATGCTGACACCATGGAAGCACCCCACGATACCCGGTTCCGGCCCGAAACCTTTGGTTAGTGGTAGTTTAGTTGTGAATTCTAGGGTAGCGCCCCTGTTGGGCACTTGTTGTGTTGTTCTGTCTGTTCTCTCTGTGTTTCAATGGTAGAAACTAACCCTTGATTGTAAAGGAAGTTCTCTTCATATTCGATTACGGTTTGGTTCTTAAAAGGATGGATTGATAGTTCTTTGTATGGTATCACTCTACGGAAATGGGGGAAATAAGGGGGGGTAGAGACCTCTCGAACTCATATCGTTAGTATGTTCCTAGATAAAACCAGTAATTCCCAATATTGCGGCTTTTTGTGCACAAGAGCCCACCGGGTCATAGGCGTATGGGTGGCTTAGCACCGGACAAGGAACACAGTGGTGAAGTGGGGTGGGGTCTTGCCACGAACATAAAAGGCTCCTGAGACTCCTACGGTGGGCTAGGCGATGGCCGGTCACGTGGGGGTCGAGTATGGGTCGACACTCCACGGGTGTAGTGGTGTGTGACCGTATGGGGCACCTTGCACTTTGAGTAGATTTAGGGTGAGTAAGTGGAATGCGGATGCGGGGGGTGCCCGCTGATGCGGCACGTATTCTCTAGCTCACCCATGGAACCTTTATTGATTACGGAAGGGGCGCTTCCACGGCTCGCCCTCATCGGACCGGGGCTTCATGAACCCGGAGTAGGCTCAAAAAGGGTGATACCTTGAGTGCGTCTCAGGAAGGCTATAGCGAAACCATAAGCGTGAATTGACCCATGCGCAAAGTGTGCACGGGAGGGCGGATGGAGTGGACAACCCTAGCCCGATGTTCTATGCCGATAGCGCCATGCCAAGACTCGGTCTGCTGATCTCTTGAGGCCCAACCGGTCAGCCGATCCTCACCGAGTCCGGTGGGGTAGAACACGAGGTTTGGGTGTTTTCTTAGTTTTAGATGCATATTCTTTGCCGTTGGTATTTGGATGGATCGCCACCCTTAGGTGGTGGTTATTTATATGTGATTTATCGTGTGTGCTAACCCTTGTATTCATGCTTCATGACGTAGGAGTCCCATTGAAGGCGTGGGCGAATGACCCCTTAGGTGTCCTTCTTTCGGGCACCATAATATGGGTGGCGGAATAGGCGGAGGGCCCGCTCATGGCGAGGTGGTTGCCATGGGAGGGAAAAGTCCCGGTATGTATCGTCCGGGTGTCGTATATATTCGGGGGCGTCCGCGGTGGTATCGAGCCATGATTACGGTTGACCAGGAATCATAGTTAATCGCCAAACTCTAACTTCGTAGTTCATCGGCTAGGTTTAAAAGTTAGGGCTTAATTTGGAGGACCCAAGTTTGGAGGGGCTATAACTTTTATAGGTAGCTGGGATGAAGCGGAAATGGCTCCATTGGATGGGCGTACCCCCAAATACCCTAGGGCCGGTCGTTAGGCGAAAAATGGTCAAGGAGGGGCCCCGAAAGTCAACTCGAGCGCCTTTGCGCCGACCACCACTCAGGATCATGGTAGGAGCGCGTATAATGCCGTCGGCGCCCGACCGTATAAAACGCGTATTTCTGCCGTATAAAAATTTTCGTATTTTTTTAAATACATATTATTTTGGTGCCCCAATCCATATTTGAACCCATGACCTCTCAACTCCAAGCCTAGGTGCCTACCACCACACCAAGCTCTCTCTTGAATGTAATATATGTGTTTCACATATTTCTTATACACATATAGTACTCTATTTCTTTGCATAGCAACTTTTATATTAAAAGGTACTATGAGGTCTTGAACCCGACCTTACACTGCACCCAAGACAACATCTTTACCAATAAGCCAACTTTTTTCTTGAAGGGATATAACCCTTTTTCTAGTATTTATAGTGCATCTATTTTCCTATTTAAATTAGAGGCGTGCCTTTGGTAAACCCACGAAGTGGGAGCCATAACCCGGCGGAGCAAGTTCTCTCGCCATAGCCACGGAGTAAGCACTCTTGCTATAGCTACGGGAGTCGACCTCTCTCGCCATAGTCAACCGGGATAAGCTGGTAACCATATATAAAGTTAGTATCCCTAGGAATAAACCGACCAAATGACACGACGTAATCTAGCAAGTCCGGCCAACTTGTTATGATAACATCAACTCACTTGGTGGGACTAATTCCGGAATTTAATTAACGACAGGGCAACTCTCTAGAATAGCAGCATGTGCTATATCCTTGGATATTCTTTGGCGGCGATAATAATGTCGGTTATGGCGTTCCTCGATCCATAATTATTTTTTTCCTTTGGTAGATGCCTTGATAACACAGTTTCTTCGGCCCTTGCCATGATTCAATCCATACTACATTCATATGCTTTATATTAGACCTTATTCGACGTTATATAAGTAATGTTTTATAAACATAATTCTAATTAACGCGTTGCCTCTCTCTAGTGTCTAAACCTTGACTCGTCTCAGTTCCCAGAGAAAGGATCTCTTTGTCGTCCAACCGACTAGGGACTGCCATGCAGCACCCCTCTAGACCATCGGTTTGGATTCCTTTGATCCTACCACCCTTCAATATTCCTTCTCATTGGTCTTGTTCCTTTTATGGATCACTTCCCCTAGATCATGACACATACTACATGTCGTAATGAGTCCTTCTTTTTGGGTACAAACCTTGGTATCATTTTGTACCAAACTTCACCGCCCTATATGGCTATGAGTAGTTATCGCACCACCACACTTTGTCAAAGTGACAGCAGTCTACCCTCTTTTAGAGTTGTTCTCCCATACAATCCAATGCCACCCAACCATTGTTGATTACTCACCTCCTTCTAGGGTATGTTGTAAACCTACCTATCATTGGGGGTTATAATTCAACATCCTGGAAATGTTACTCATTACATTTCTTTGTCATGATGTCATCTTTCTTTGTTTTGGCATTCCAAATGACTTGACATCGCATTTAAGCCATAGCCATGGCCTAAGAGCGGGTGAGCCCATTATAATCGTGAATTACACAGGTCATCAAGGTGCTTGCCTTGTACTTTGTGACCCTTTCTACAATTATCTATGTTGAGACAACACGGACTTGTATCCATGTTCGAGTCCTATATATATATCCTAACTTATACCTCCATGTAACCCATGGCGTTACCCTACGCTTTGATCCGGTATGGATCATGTGGGAAAGCTAGTTTTAGGTGTCTACTCAAGATACATTTTAACTTTTAGCATGTAACTCCTATTTGATACCTATACTGGAATTGTACTATTGTACTAGTCAACCCCACTACCTTAAGCTTTATTCTATTGGCCGTTGACATTTATTTCAGGTGCCAACTACAACATCCTACCTTAGCCTACAACGGAGTGAATGTTGTCTTTCTCTCCTTGTGTCGCCACTTAGATTACCTCTCGGCATGTTTATCATTATGTGTACATGCTATGTACATAACAAACATATATCCTCATCCCACAATGCTAGAGCTCTGCTCTAACTTAGCTGAAATGTAACCTTTGTAGTTCTTATGATGTGGCTGTACCACCTACTTCCCAAATGGGGCCAACTCTATGTTGGACTTGTACATGCTGATGTATTCACATGTGCAGGCCAGTAAGCAGTACGTGACCTGCCCATGTATGGAGGGTTGCTGATGGCCCGACTTTTCCAATTTTATCTTATCTACATCTGTTACCTTTTTGTTACGGTGATGTTTGATATCGGACTTCGGTCCTTAAACCTTCTTATGATAAGTATGTCAAATGCACCTTGGTGCTTAAACTCTTCTATGTTTTAAGCTTTCATGCTAATATGTAGCATAATAACAGGGGGTTTTTCTTGTATTTTTGTACGTTTTTTTCTATGGTTTTCATATGATTTGATAGTTGTATTGCATGAGATGTACTAATGCGTACATCTAGAGTGCGCATACAATCATCTTTGATTTTTGTGCCAATTTCCAATGGTTGGCCCGTGTATTTCTAACCTATCCGAAGTTTACACATGCAAGGCTCGTGCAAACATAGTTTAGGGTTCTATGGTTTCGCTAAAGCAGGGTTCGGGGAAGGCAGGCATGGAATGCTTTTCCGTGGCCTCCTTCCAACTGTCGGATGTGTAGCAAGATCGGGATGCATTCCGAACAGGAGGTATTTTTTCAGTGCTGGCTTCCATTTCAATATCCAGGAAGAGAGGCCAAGCCATGGAGTGTAGCTATAAATTTAGCTTGAATAGTTCTGAAATGCGTTAATTTAGGTATGTTATACAGGAGAAAATTCGTGCTTTGGATGCATGGAATGTGGAGCTCCAATAGCAGCTTCCTGAAAGGTACAAATCTTCCATTTTTTCCAAATCATTTTCGAATTTGTGGGCAATCGCTTAGTCTTGGTTTAGATTTGTGGGCAGTGGCTTACTGTTGGTTTCAGATAATGGATAAAGTATCATGTTAGTTTCTCTGTAATACCCTTAATTCCTATAAACATCTCTATAGACAGCCCATTTAATTGGACCTCTCCTCTTGCAAGCATCTCTTCTTGTGCTAAACCTGCATTGGAGCGAGATCTTCATCCATGATCTTGGGAAGTATTGCAAGTTCTCTCCTATTCTTGAGGGCATTAAACCATTTCAAGCCTTAGGACTCTTAACATTTAAATCGCCCATCGAGCGTTTTTTCGTTATGGGGTGGAACTCAATACAATCTGTTTCATCCTCATTTGAAGCCAACTTCAGATTATTCTGCGATTTCAAAGCAGATTAAATATTCTCCTTTTCGTGAAAGTTAGCTTGTCATATTTACAAGCTTGTTCCTCTCATTCCTCATGTGCAATGTCATAGAAGAACTAAAAGCTTTTTTTGTTTTGAGCGAAACTTACGTATTCTTTGCGATTTCAAGCAGAATGTCTAGCAGATTAAATATTCTCCTTTCATGCAAGTTAGTTTATCATATTCAAACCATTGTTTTATTGCCTTAAAGCCTTGAGTTTTGTTGGTCTTCCGTGTCATATGTACAAGCTTGTTCCTCCCATTCTTCATGTGCAACGCCATAGAAGAATTAAAAGCTTTTTGTTTCTAGAAAAAATTAAGCACTACTTTTACTTTCTCAATCAGTCTCTATCCCATGATGCAGTAAGCAAAAAAGAAAGAAAGCTAAGGAGAAAGAAAGCTAATGCGATCTTTGTACAGTGATATCGTTGAAGGAACTTTACATGGCTCCTTGTTACAAACCACTTCAATACAAGTTTGTACAATCACGAATACTTTTGCTAGTTATATATATATGTGCTTCAACTTCGTGCTCAGTTTTTAAAATCTTCTGTGCTAGTTTAGTAGTTGGCACAGGAAAATCAAGAGCACATGCAGATGCAAAGGGCTGAACTCCACATGAACTCTATTCTTAATAAAAAAGATATAGCCTAGCAGTAATGTTGGATTTGTACCAAACTGGTGAAAGATATATCGCGGCATTTATCCAGATGTCATGCCCTTTATCTTTTCTGCAACTGGCTCCATACGAACAACTCCAACTCCACACAAACATTTCTCGTAGCATAGAATGTGGAATTATAGAATTTGGTTTTCCGTGCAAATATCTTGCTACATGACTTCATAGGAACATTATCCTTAATGCAGAATGTGGAATTATGGCAAGTTGTTGGTCCATGCAATCATCTTGGTACTTTATTATACAATAGTGGCACTTGAAAATTTTGATGTTCATATGTGGCAATATGGTGTTCCTCCGAGTTTTACGAGGCTTTGAGTATGGTCCAACCACCATCCTTTTCTTCTTTGATGCAACAGGAAATTTTAGAAATGCGATTACAGCACAAAATTTATGTTGTTATTACATGTCAATTTTTTCATTTTCAAATCCTAAATACTTTTTTTAATGCCCCGAAGGGGCAAAAAAAATTTCATAACACAAACCATTACCCTACACACTTATAAATTCCCCCTGAAAACCCCCTTTGGTTTGGGTGCATATTCACGCGGGGGGTGACGTAGGGCAGCGAGAGCCCCTCTAATCATATAATACAATCAATAAAAAAAGTAAAAAAATACATGTATAAAATCAACACCATTCACTAAATACCCGCAAACCTTATAGTATTTTGTAAACTTGAATATACCGTATACAAAAACTTGTACAAGCATACCCCACAAACGAGGATCTCTATGTACAGTCTGGATCGAGGAATAAAGGGCAAATATGCCCATCCAACAGCTCTCAATGCGCGGAGTCACCCTCCGCGTGAATATGCACCTTTGGAAATAAGGAATTACCTTCCTTTTTATGTATACTTCCTTCTATTGCAGTTTTCGATTAACCGTCATTTGTTTAACTAACCCCAATGCTGAGGACAGCATTATTTTCTAAGAGGGGGAGAATGTGACGTTCCATGTATTTATACGGTATATGTATAAATAAGCTGACACGTCACCCAATAAAGGTAAGCCACCATGGAGTATCTTAACCTAAGGGGTTGACCTAAAAGGGATGAATTTAAACTTATGGTACTTTAACCCCGTACATAAACTATAATTTTCCCATGGGATTATGCCATAGTTCCAAAGGTTTCTACCACAGTCCAAGGCCTTTTCTAAAGGTTCCTTCAGTTAATTTGCGTTTCGCCATGTTTTGTCACACCTAACCTATTTATATTAAGTTAGCATGTCAACCTCAACTTTTGATCCCTTTGAATGTTGTCGTCTTTGGCTCCCTCATAATGAAGCGGAGGCACTAAAACCCCCTGGTCTTCTAATAGGAAAATCCAATGTTTCAATCTTCGTTAGTAACCGCCATATGATTATCCAATTCCTTACCCTCTTAAGAGTTTCAAAGTCATAATCTCTAACGGGTCTATCTTTGCCAAGGAAATGGATCCTCCGGCTTCTATACGTACCTAGAATTGTTCACCGCGTGTAGGGTAACTCTTGATTATATGGACTACTTGGTCTATATAATCTTAACCGATTCGATCAATACACCTCGTCTTGATTTTATCGGGACTTGGAATTCCTATGTCCTGCCCTCTTCTTGGTATAATCGCCAAAGTCATCGTACTCCTTCTTATCTTCCATCAGGGGACGCGATATTCTTATATATCTTTTCATTCCCAAAACCAAATAAATGCTCTTAGCTTATAACGTTGAACTAATACATTGGTATCTAGAACCTTTGAGTAGTTAAGCTCTCATTATTGGTTATTCCAATACCGTTCCAATCATCCTCGGGATGTTTTTGAACGTAACATCACCGTATATGCTAGACTTACTCTAGCTATTCTCACTCATTTAAACTTTTCTCATCTTCCTTAGTACGATGTATCTAAGATAGTCAACTCTAACCATTCGGATAACTTGAATGCTTATCTACGGTAAAGCATACCTAACCCAATATCTTAGGTATATAAGCATATCATTATGCTTCTTACGTAAACATTGTCACGTAATATGCCACCAATACATGCGAATATTCTACCATCTTCCAATATGTCATACATCCGGATGTCACAATCGACATCCTTGATATCCTCGCTAGTGTAGTATGTAATACTACTAAATCCTTCAAACATCCGAAACCACTACGTTGTTATTATGAGATATAGTAACATGTGTGCACCAACCCTAACTCTAGACTCATATATAATTCGTTGACGTAGCCCCTAGCTGCTTCTCCTACATATGCTGTGGATTTCACACCACACCTTCTAGACTCTCTATCCTTAGGTTGCCTTGGTCCTCACGCTCTAGTCATAAATTCCATAGGGGCACATGCCACCCTAAGTTCCTAGTGGACATACTTAATGTCTACTATAGGAATTTTTATCTTCATTACCTCCGTATTCATATATGTGAACTAAAAGTTCTAGTATATATCCTATCTTTTTCTAGTTATGTTCCTAGTAAACGGTCCTAATACACATCTACCAACGCGGAACTACTCCTCGGGATGCACACACAATACCAAGTCCAGAGCACATCCTCCTTGGCGAGATGTTCATTGGATGCCTCCCTTCTTCATATTCCAGACTTTGGTCTCTTCAAAGTGTCCCTCCAAACTCTCTATATTTGAAACGTTGTTTACAACAACTTTCAAGCACCTCTTGTCTCCCACTTGTCGTGTGGGTACATTACTTGCCTCCCTAAGATATCATTCGTTTGAAGGTCAACTTTCCTTCATAGAATAAGCCGCCGAGCTCCAACATACTTTGTAGCTTTCAGACGGTTGCACCTTTTGCTAGCAATTGTCGTCTTCCATTCTAGCAGTCTTACAGAATGCTTATTCCTGCCTTCGTCCGTTTGATCTCAGCTCTCTTCACCTTGTGGAAAAACTACGTTCCACACTATTGTCGATCTCTTATCCGGTCTACATACCCCGGTGACATAGGATCGGCCATTTTCTTAATTTTCACCTGCATAAGGATCATGCATTTGACCAGCGTTATTAAGTGTATTCACGTGCCTCACGTGGTTCTTAGTCGTCTATAATCTTTGCGTCTTTTGTTTCACACCTCGGGAACATCAATCTCTTTACCAAACACAATATATGTGTAATTTTATAATCCATAATTTATGGATCAACATCCTCATACAACATTATTCTCTACCGTTCCACGAATCATACCTCGCTTCACGTAGCAATAGCTATACAATGTCGAAGTCGACATTCTATGCCCACACCATCATGGTGAAACCTACACTTTTAAAGTGTTTTCCCTCTCTCGAGTGGGTACTTATAATCCGATTTCCACCTTAGTATAGTACATGGTCTAGTAGATAATCATAAACCACTTCTCCATCAGATATATCGTGCTATATCTAGTCTCCTTCTACATTGAATAGCAATCTAGATGCCGCATCATACATCAATCCTCGTAATTTTTAGGTCCGGGCATACCAATTTTTTCTCGAGTATCCATCCAAAATAGAGACATCGCAACCTCCTTATTCCCAACATTCATCACTTCTACTTCAAGTAGGGCCGGGACTTCCTCGGTCATCACCATCTAACGTGCTCGAGGCGGACCACGCATGGTTTCAATGCTTCGCCCGTGGACACCATAGTCACAAACCGGCCTTACGTGATACAAGGCGATTGCATAGCCATAGCACTTGGGATAGCGGCAAAAGGCGGTACCAATGACGTCGAATGTATATGTCGCACTGTGCCCCCATAACTATAAGAGTTAATCACGTATGTGTGATAAATTTATGAAAATAACAATAAAATGAATAAGTATCGGGACTGGTAAATGATTATACATCTGTCCTCATATGACTGTAATCTATGCTAAAGATAGAGAGTGTGAGTGTGGAAACATTAAAGATAATCGAAAGGAGCAAGTTATTCAACACATAATCAAATATATATTAGAAGGGGATAAGTATGTATGTCTTACACAAACTCCTAAGGGAATAACGAGACTTAGATAATGTTATAACAAGGTTATGAGGAATAAATAAAGAACGTGCATGCGTAATTAATATTAAGCATTATATAGGTCAAAATGGAATATACAGTACAATATATAATTCTATAAAAGGGTAACTATAAATGTCAAAGGCATCTAAACACTCACAATAGCAATATATGAGTTGTTAAATTTGTACCAAAATAGGAAAAACGAAATTTAGATCCAAAATTACATTAAGCCTGGCTGTAATAAAATCACTTGTAAAGTGAAGGGAGAATATAATACATATATACACAGAAGTTAATATGATTAGAATGACTTTCTATTAAACAGTGCGAGATTAATAACTTTGTATTATAATATAACAACAAATGGAAGTTCTTTATATCTATACCTGTCTTTAATATATAATCAGTTACCTGTATCTATAGACAGAATGCTTTCAAAAATAGATAGAGTGTGAGCTCGTCACCACGGATGAAACAGTGAGACTTCCACAAACTTTGACTGTTCACTTTTGACAGTCCTAAGCGATGATCATGATGTGTTGCCCTGCAACAACAGTAGTCTTGATGCTGAGGACAGCATCATTTTTAAGGTGGGGAGAATGTGACGTTCCAGGCATTTATACGGTATACGTATGCACGCCGGGACACGTCACTAGGACATAAGGGGGTAATTGTCTAAGTGGGAGTCGACCACAATGGTTTTATTTAGCTATGTTAATAAATCCATTGTGGATAATTATGAAGTATATAGCCTAATTACCCTAATTAAGCTAAATTAGTTAATTAGCACCAACAAGGGGGTGCCACTTGGCCCAAATCGATTGGGCAAGGCATGGTTTCCATTTTGGACACCCAAATTAGGGCTTTTGTGCCCCAATTTGAATTAGGAGCAGCTGGAGATGGAGGAGAGGAGCTGCTGGGCGCCCAAGGAGGCGCTTGATTGGCCAAGGACTGTTGCTAAAGCCCCAAGGAGCAATTTGGCGCCCAAGGGGTATTCTTTGACCTCACCAAAATCACTGAACAACCTCTAGCTGTTGCTGCCACCCTTCGTACAACACCATGGAAGACCCCACGATAACGGTTCCAGCCGAAACACTGGTTAGTGGTAGTTTAGTTGTGAATTCTAGGGTAGCGCCCCTATTGGGCACTTGTTGTCTTTGATGCCGTCATTCTCTACGTGTTTCAATGGTAGAAACTAACCCTTGATTGTAAAGGTAAGTTCTCTTCATATCTCGATTCGGTTTGGTTCTTAAAAGGATGGATTGATAGTTCTTTGTATGGTATCACACGGAAATGGGGAAATAAGGGCGGGGGTAGAGACCTCACGAACTCATATCGTTAGTATGTTCCTAGATAAAACCCTGTAATTCCCAATATTGCGGCCTGTGCACAAGAGCCCACCGGGTCATAGACGCTATGGACTGGCTTAGCACCAGACAAGGAACACAGTGGTGAAGTGGGGGCGGGGTCTTGCACGAACATAAAAGGCTCCTGAGACTCCTACAGTGGGCTAGGCGATGGCCGGTCACGTAGGGGGCGGGTATGGGTCGACACTCCACGGGTGTAGTGGTGTGACCCGTAGATGGGGCACCTTGCACTTTGAGTAGATTTAGGGTGAGTAAGTCGAATGCGGATGCGGGGGTCGGCTGATGCGGCACGTATTCTCTAGCTCACCCATGGAACCACTGTGATTCTGGAAGGGGACGCTTCCCTGACCTGCCTCATCGGACGGGGCTTCATGAACCCCGGGTAGGCTCAAAAGGGTGATACCTTGAGTCTGCGTCTCAGGAGGAAGGCTATAAGCGAAGCCATAGCGTGAATTGACCCATCCAAAGTGTGTGCGGGGAGGGGCGGATGGAGTGGACAACCCTAGCCGATGTTCTATGCCAGCCAACGCCATGCCAAGACTCGGTCTGCTGATCTCTTGAGGCCCAACCGTCAGCCGATCCTCACTGGAGTCTGAGCCGGGGTAGAACCTGAGGTTTGGGTGTTTTCGTAGTTTTAGATGCATATTCTTTGCCGTTGGTATTTGGATGGATGCGCCACCCTTCGTGGTGGTTATTTATATGTGATTTATGCTGTGTGCTAACCCTTGTATTCATGCTTCCGCGACGTAGGAGTCCCATTGAAGGCGTGGGCCGAATGACCCCTTCGTGTCCTTCTTTCGGGCACCATAATATGGGTGGCCGGAATAGACGGAGGGCCCTGCTCATGGCGAGGTGGTTGCCATGGGAGGGGAAAGTCCCCGTATGTATACGTCCGGGTGTCGTATATATTCAGGGAGCGTCACAGCTACCTTCTTACCTTTCACTATAAATTTGTTGCCGTCCGGTGCCGTCATGGCTTCATTGCGGTCACAGTCGATCATGGCTTTGGCTGGCTTTAGGAACTCCATTCCTACTATAAGGTCATACCTTCCAATTTCCATGACCTCTGCCCCCATCGGCCACTTACTTCCACTAAGGTCTATGTCGAATGTGATCCTCCTCCCCTTAGTGTGCCGAATGGCGCCATTTGCCATAGCAACTGGCCTTGGCTTAGACTTCAATACCTTGTTCTTCATTAGGGCAGCCAGCCTAGGAGAGGCAAAGTTGTGAGAGCTACCTGTGTCTATGAGGACTACATATGGGTTGCTATCTATGATTCCATCAGCCACAATATTTGTCGTGATTTTTCAATATCACCGACTCAATATTTGCCGTGATATGGCACTCACCATCTATGAAGTCCCGGGCCTCATGCGGTCGCCGTCTTCATCGCTTACATTGGTGAATCCCAATCCCCAAGCTCCGCCAAAGCCTTTGCATGGCCGAATGGGGCAATCATGTGTTCGGTGCCTCGGCCGGAAGCACACTGAAAATATCGGACTCACTCTACCATTTGGAGCTGAACCTTGTCTTGGCTGTCCGGTGTCCGATGAACCGAGCTAGGTGGTATTGGTGTCCTTCGCTTTTCTCCTTTTCCTCTTTTGTTTAATCTCGACATTTCCCTGATTGTCCTGCCCTTCCGGCTGTGGACCTTCCTCCATGCCTTGCTGAGGTAGTGGTGGAGGTGGAGGTGGTGCAGGTGCATATTCTTGGGCATTCATCAATGGGGTGGCCCAATGGATCAGCTGATGCATCTGATTCCTCATCTGGACGAGCCTTGCGTTGATTGATTCCACCATCATTTCCTCGTTGTTGTCATCTTGATCCCGTCCAAATAGGTTTCTAGGTACCCACTGGTGATGTCGGCCCTGGCCTTGAGAACCTGAGCCGGTGTTCCTTGCTGCAAGGATTAATCATCAATACTTGTTATTTGGTTACACATTAATCATATTTGTTTACAATTGAATTGTTGTTAGGTACAAAAGAAATCATGTGAAAATTCCACTTACAAGTCAAGATCATGGTAAGACATTAATTAGTATATAGAAATACATTTCATGAATTATATGATAATAACTGAAGAGAGGGTTTTCAATACACTTTAATTAATTAACAAAACAAGCTTTCCATCAATGATGTCCCCTCATAGACTTGAAGAAGTTCAAGACATTCTTCAATCCTATCCCCTTGCCGACGTTCTGCAGGATTCTTGCCGCCGATCCTCCTTCCAATGCTCTTGCCATCTGTGGTGCCGGAAGTTCTGGTGCAGTTGCTGCCATTACTGACAAGTGTGCATCCCTGAGGTGGCCCCTTGCGAAGTCGAGAGAATGAAGGACTACGGATCTCTTGAAGAGGATAACATGGTCTACCCAATGCTCTATTCTGGCATGTTGCCCAAAACCTGAGAGTGCGATGAGGAGCGCCACGGACTCTTCCCCCCTTGGGCTGAACTCCTTGTGAAAAACTATCATCTGCCCTTGGCTAAGGACCGGAAGATAGTACCTGAGTGCTTTACCCTTGGCTGGGCCCGCGGTTCCCGTGCCTCTCCTCTGAGCTGCTTCACCGAAAACATTTAATGCCATAAGATCTTCGTGATCTCTCCACATCGTGGTTGCATTCTCCAAGTTGATGCTGCTAGAAGCTTCGCGCATACTCCTGGAGCGCACTGGTCTACTGGAGCTTGGGCCTCTTCCCGGCTTATACAACCTGCTTTGGATCTCCTGGAATTCCTCTTCTGGAATGACGGGTTGCTGCTGCTGGTACATCTGCCTTATCTGTTGGTAAGCTTGAATGTCTGACATAGTTTCCCCGATGTAGGAATGTCGCTCGGCTACCTCCCTTGGAATTTCTTGGTAATCATAGTCGATGAATTCACTGCCCTGTTCTTGTGCAGCTAGGCTTAGGAGCTCATCGATCCTGAGACCTTCTTCTTGACAATAGGGAAGGTTGAGGATGTCGGTGGCGAATATGTACTCCTCGCCGTCGATGATCACTGGGGTCAGGGCCGTGATGCCAACTGGCGGTTCGAAGTCTCGCCTTAGTACTTCCTGTTGCCAGGCTAGATGCCCCTCCATCCTTCTTGCCTCCCTCATTTCCCAACTTGGGTTCTCTTCCTCTTGCTCTTCATAATCCTGCTCAATCTGCAACATAGGTGTTCCTGATGTGGAGCCGTAGTATTCGTACTCCGTAGCCTGGATCTCGTGGATGTCTATCTGCGCCCTCCGAGTGTCGAGAGGTGCCAAATCCAAAGGTTGAATTGACGGCTCCCCTTGTTGGTTGTTGCCTTGTCTTTGCATGAACAAAGCTAAGGCTGCATGGGTGAGAGGTATCTATGCCTATGATGCTTACATGTCATGTAATCTCGGCATATTTACGGTTCTATCCCACAACCTATTCTTGCCCTTAGATCCCCATCTATGGCTTGGGTAAAGAGTCTGGGGAAACCCATTTCCCTCCCCTAGGTGGCAAACTAACTTCCGGGGTAGAATCTGCTTTGGTCATATTGGCAAATGATGTCGGTGTAATAGGGAGTTCTAGTCAAGGTGGCATGAAGATCAAAGAGATGATCAAAGACATGGAAGGCTTGCTCGGCAGGGAAATCACGGATGTGGTTGGCCTCATTGTAGCTTGATGGTGCCATTGAGCAGAGATAGCTATGAAAAATGGCTTGTGGAGATGAGTAGGAAGCTGGAAAATCGCCTGAAGTGCTGAGAGCAGTTTTGATGGGGAGAAAATGACAAATGAGGCCCCTTTTTATAGACTAGGGATGCCTCGGGTTCCGTGCACAAGGGTTCTCGATGGGAAAAACTTTTGTTCCATGGCTATAGATGTCCAAATGAGCTACCATGAAGTGTAAATCTAAGCAAAACAAAGCAAGAAACACTACATGGCAGTTTGTTGGATGAAAATTGGTCAATTTGGGCAAAAATGGGCGAAACTGGGTTGCTCCACGAAAATGAGCTCTGCGTGGCGAACGCAGACAGGGTTTGCGCGGTGCAACCCGATTTCGGATCTTTTTAGATTGTACTGAAGATTTCAGGAAAATTAGAGATGCTAATATGACTATTTGGACGATTCTAATATAACTAGGAATTTTTCTCGAGCAAATGGCTTGAAATGGGGTTGCTCTCGCGAAGGTCTAGCGTGGCGTAGGGGTTTTGCGGTGCAACCCGATTGGATTTTTCGAATTTTAATTAATTTAATTAGGGTATTTTACTATTTTAATCTATTTGAACATTTCAATTATGATGGCCAAAACTAAACTAGAATTTGAACTACTTAAGCACATCTTCAGACAGAAATTGAAGTCAATTTAGAAACAAAATTTGATATTTATAGGGGGGGAATTTATCAATTACATTAATTTATACAAAATGTGTATCCTCAAGGGTATTCCTTGCGGATACGGCGCCCCAAGTGTAGATCCTTGGGCATCACCGTTACCCTCTTCGCGTGGATCGCGCAGAGGTTTCCTTCCTCGAACAATTGGGTGAGCTTGGCCTCCGCAGCTACCTGCAACACCCTTGTCGTGAGCGACGTCACCCTGTAATCGGTGACGAAGTCCTGCATCACCTCTCACATGAGCCGCTCAAATGGTGCCTTCTTAATTAGGAGATTAGTGCACTGTTGAAAGTGCCTAATCTCCCGAAAAACTCGGGCATGCCTGGAATTTGGTCCGTGATGGACCTTCTTGGGCTTCTCCGGTCGTGGAGGCGGTGGCTTGGGCTGGTTCTTGCTGGCTCGGCCCCCCTCCACGTAACGCTGGACATTCTGGCGGCAGTACCAATCGTTATACCTCTTCCAACGTCGGAGGTATTCTTCGTACGCCTTGAGGCGGCGGTCACGAAGAGGCGCTCCTCCTTCAAAGAGCGGTCGCTAGCCGCCCCTTCTGCTTCTTGACCACCTTGGGTGGCTTGGGCCACTTAGGGTAAGGTGGTCTTGCGTCGAGGTTTGAAGATTCCCCGACGACTTCGTCTCCCTCCTCGGCTTCCTCCTCTTCATCACCTCCTCCTCCTTCTTCCTCCTCGCGCTGGGGAGGCTCCTCGATCACTATGGTCCCTCGGGGCCGATCGTTCCTCCTCTTCGTTCTCCTCTCCTTCTCGAGTAGCTCCCTCTCTCTTTTCTTTCGTGCTGCTCTGTCTTCCGGCCACTCCGCAACCTTATCATTGCCCTTCCTCTTTGCTGCCGAAGGGCCCGCCTCCTGGGTCTGCTGCTGCGGCTGTTCCTGGTTCTCCTCCTGTTCTTCGTCTTGGTGCTCCACCTCTGTGTCAGACGAGAGCCCAAAATGGCGAGACTCGTCAGGTTGGATTGCGTGCCCGTAGACGAAAGCTTCTTTCTATCGGGGGCCCTCCTCCTGGGAGATGTGGAAGGTATCATCGCTGGAGGAGAACACCTCTTCGCCCGGCTACGGTCGAAGGTGTGGCGGAATCTTCTTGACATGGCGACCTGCTGCTACGTGCGCCATCGAGAGTGTAGGCCTCTCCCAAACTTCCTAGGCATGCTTGGTGCGTGCCATACTTAATGGTCTAGAAAATGGATGACATAAGGCTGAGCAAGAGAGATATGGTGGAGGAAATGGTTTGGGAGGAAAATGAGGTGGGGGATATTTAAAAGGAGGGTCCAGGGAATATTCTCCTACCATTAATAGGCCTACTTATTAGCCCCCTTATTAATTACACCAATGTACCCTAATTATTATTAATTTTTAATACACATACTTAAATTCGTATTATACTTTGCGAATTTCAAATTTCCTAATAGTTTAAAGTGTTAATTATGGACCTCCATTTTCAACCTTCGGATCTCAGATTGGCATGATTCTTGACAAGGAACACAAGTTGAAATTTGATGCAGATGCATAATTTTCACTCCAAATTTACTAGAAGGTGAATTTGACTCCTTCTTCCTTAAAGCTAACACTTAACCCTACATTGCGGACCCACTACAGGAGAAAAAAATTCCTCCTATTTTCGAGGTTCGATGGTGGAAATTTTTATTTCGCACCCTATAGGCTTGTTAGACTACTTTCATGGTTATGGTCAGTGCTAGTTCCTGGTCAACCAAGAACATCACTGATACCATTGTGACGCCCTCGCTAAAAATATCACCGGTAATTACACTTTCGTGAAACAAGGCTCAACAACCGTCTTGCCAATGGGTCTACCAGGACTCGAGATGATAAAGAGAAATTGGGTAGGGGACAGGTGTCTTAATACGGCCCTTCCCTTTGGGTTCCTATCAGGCGGAAGCACAACATCGTCGTAACTAGCAATACAAGCAATACAACATACTACCTCGAAGGGTAGCTAATCCAGCATATCCATAGATGCAAAGAGAACATAATCATATACCATAAAACATGAGAGCTCCTACCCATGGCTCGGCATAGGGGAAGTGATCGTTGGATAGGCCCTCAAGGTAGATCTGAGCCACAGTCATAACAATGGCGGGCTGGCATAAGACAATGGCTAGGTCAACCATTACTCCATCAGCCCCTCCACGTGCATACTTTTGAAAGATGGGCTAGATCCGCCGTCTCGACATGACTCTAACCTTCCGGATTTCCCATGGCATTTGCCGGGACTACTCGGGTTGCATCTCCTGGAGTGGTAGAGGTAGGAAGGGTTGCATCTCCCCTTCGGGGTTAGAGGCTCCGGAATGCGATTAATCAGAGAATCGTGGCGAACATGCATTACCGACCCGGTGACCCGCCAAAACAAAGCCAAGCATTTGACACTTGCAACTCTTGAGAGGCCGGGGCAACACCATCTCCCCGGGATTGTTGGGCCATGCCCAGCCCACAGTGGAGTGACCACCATAAAGCGATTGTGGTCCTTTTTCCTTCTTTTGGGGTTCTTCTTATTTCTTATTATTCATTGATGATTACACAAGGTATGCCTTTACCTATCTATTGAAAACGAAATCAAGTATTTGATATTTTTAAAGCTTTCCGCCAAAGTTGTTGAAAGATTTTTGTCGACAATGGTGGTGAATATAAATCCAAAGCTTTTTAGGCCAAGACTAACATGGTATTCACCATGATCTTTTACGTACACGACACATCCCAATAAAATGGTGTTTACGAGCGGACGCATCCATACAAATTTTTGAATTCAAGAAGATCTATGTTGATTCATGCAAATCCATGAAGTTTTGGACTGAAGCTATTCTTCTAGCTGGTTTATATTCAAAATCATCTCAAAACAATAGCACTAAAATCTATTACTCCTGTTGAGGCTTGGATAGGTATAAAACCATCCTTTTTCTCATTTTGAATCTTTGGATGTATTGCTTATGTACTTGTTTCTCATAAAGATGCGAAGAAACTTGACCCTAGGGCACTAAAAGGTTATTTTTTATTGGATATCAAATTCAAAGGCGAGCTGAGGTTTTTGCCTCTCTAAGGTGTCCATTAGTCATTGTCTATCTTTGATGAATGGTCAACAGGTGGGGATGCAAATCATCCCAATAGTATTCTAACTATTTTTCATGATGATGATTTTCTGGGGTATAACTCATGATGCTCATACTCAGTTTTGCATGTTGCTAGATGGAAGTGAGAATGTAGAGGCACCCCATGCCAATGTTGATGATCGCCGGGGCGTTGATGCTCTTGGCGTTTGTTGATGAAGTCATTGGGATAATATTGAGCCTAATCCGAGAGAATAGTCTAAGGCACACAACTCGAACTTGGGTTCCTACCATAAATTCTTGATTGTCAGGCCTTATTTGTTTCTCATGATCACTTACATATGAGCAAGCTATCTCTTCCTCAAATCATGAGATGTGGAAAATTGCAATGCAGGATATGAATATGATTCTTGGATTTCTAAAGAAGTTAAAAAAGGGCTTTATTAAGATTGAATATTGTCCTTCATATTGAATCGTCTGATATGTTTCAAAAGTTACTTCCGAGAAGCCATTATCCAAAGCATAGAGCTGCTTTGGAAGTTACACTAGCGGCCCCTATGTGAGTATACTCATACTTGGCGGATGCTCGGATTTTTCCTTTGATTCCCATGGACAAGATTTTTTTACTCGAGCTAGAGATTGACATGGGGACACATTTGCAGCATTATGCATTTGATCTCACCCTCAGTTTGTGACATGCTACTTATTTTGTTTTACAAAGAGACAAAGATTGTAGGGGTTTTAATTGGAATAATAAAAATCATTCTCATTCTCATTCTCATTCTTACTAAATTTTCATCCAATAAATTTGAACATCCAACACTATTTTTTCTTATTCAAATTCATTTTGGTTCTCAATGGTTTTCTCTAAGCATTTTATAACCCTTACGTTAAGGTACTTGGCTTCTTGAAATCAATTCCACTTTCTTTCAACAATTGGTTTCTTCCTTGTAACCCCTTTATGATCTTGCTTGAAAGAATTCCCATGGTCAATTTTCACGGTGGGTGAATTCGTTCTCCTTTTTCCCTTGCCTTCATCAACACAATAAACTTCATTTTTGGCTTTTGCCTTTGTTGTAAAATTTTTTTATTTTCTTGGGTTTATTGTTGCAACCTGTTTTCTCATAATTCCCACCAATTTTCTCTCCTTCAAATTCCTGACTTGACCCCTTTTCTTATGAGGCCTTTATTTAGTCTGGTCATTTTCTTTTAATTCCCCATAGGTATTTCTTTGTGGCGCCCCGCTAAATATCGGCGTGGTACCTACCTCGGAAATCCCGTCCGCTCAACAACCAAGACAGGGCCCCTCGTCTACCCGCGCTCACGAGATGACCGTAGTGCGGGTAGGGGACCACGAAGGTGTCTTATGCGTGCCCTTCCCTTTGGGCTCCTATCACGCCCGAAGCGACAACATCGTCGAGAATTAGCAATACAAACAATACAACATACTACCTCGAAGGGTAGCTAATCCCATATATCCATAGATGCAAAGAACATAATCATAAAACTCCTACCCATGGCTCCGGACTCACAGGGAAGGATATTTGGATAGGCCTCAAGATAGATCAGGTAGAGTCATAACAATGGCGGGGTTGGCATAAGACAATGGCTAGGGTTGACTACTCCATCCGCCCCTCCTATGCATACTTTGCGGATGGGCTAGATCGAGGGCTCGACATGACTCTAACCGGGGATATGCAATCCCATGGCATCACCCGCCGGGACTACTCGTGTTGCATCTCCCCGGGTCCAGTAGAGGTAGGAAGGGTTGCATCTCCCCTTCCGGGGTCTAGAGGCTCCACAGGCGACTAGAGAATCGTGGCGACACCCGGTACCCAAACCCCCCAAAACAAGAGCCAAGCTGACACTTGCAACTCTTGAGAGGAGGGGCAACACCATCGCCCAGGAGGTGTCAGGACCCATGCCCGGCCCACCACAGTAAGTGAGACCATAAGCCTAGCCCACTATGGGATCCCCGTAGCCCCCACTCGGCGAGGGATCCTCCCTCCATCTTGCCTCTAGCCCCGTTGTGTAGTCTTTGAGTCACACCATAGCATCCATAGCGGTGGGTTCCTATGCAGGGTAGCATCTAATAGGAACTAAGGGATCTACACTAGGAGCATACTACATATGGCCCTAGGTCTCTACCCCTTCTCAACACAAGAGGAGCAACATGATCAACCAACAACACATATATCACATCATGAACAATATCATATGAACATCTTAACCTAATCATACATATCTAACTAACGGTTAGGGTTCCTTGATTAGGGTTCAAGATGTTCAACAAAAGGTTCTAGGGTGGCTCTACTCTAGACACGAAATACTAACCCATCACAGGTGCTAACTTCGGATGAACTATCATGAACTCTACTCAACCTACCTCCTCGAGGCGCTTCCCCCCCCCATCCACGGCGTCTCCATGCTCCTTGGCGTGGTTCGATGGCTTGCTCCCTCAACGATCATACACACCTCCCGAGGGCTTTTTGCTCCAGGCTAGGCTATGAATGAGCGGTGCTCGAAGCGGGGTTTCGAACGCGTGATAATGAGTTCAGTGCTGGAGTGGGGAAAAGGGTCTAGGGTTAGGGTTAGAGCTAATATAGGTGTGGGTCCACATGGGATACGTGGCACCACTAGGATGAGGCCGTGTGGCGGTTACCCAATAGGATAAGGCCATGTGGAAATGGGCCTTATCTAAGGTTATCTAAGTTAAACAACTAACTTAGATGTGCACCCCTTGCCACTTTCTAAGGCATACAAGGCTACTTAGGCGGACTTGTATGGTGGTCGAATCGAGGAATATCGTATTTATAGCGTATATTCCCCGGAACGTCACACTTCCTCTATGGGGTTCTCATAACAATCCGTTGTCATGTCCGAATCTTCACTCATCTCCATGTTTCTCATGGGTGTTTTCTTCATGCGATTACTTCCTTTGCACTACTTTCACTCTTTTTCCATCTTTGCTTAGCTTTCTTCCCAAGCTAGCAAGATTTCCTGAAGTATATTCTTATTTTCTTTTTTGCTTGATTATTACCTCAAATTGGCGACGACGACTTTGCCCTCTTCCTTCGATTCGACACCCCGCACCAACACATCAATGGAGGTCGGTGCTTTTTGCCTCGATTAGTTTTGTCTTTGCTTCCTTGGCGCTTACAAGGGTCGAATCAAAAATTTTGTTGCGAGTTAGGGCGGGGACTTGATTTTTTGCTAATGAACAACTTCGGTCCTAAATCACGGGCAACTCAAGCAATTTGTTGTCAATCGGGTCAGCCTCACGAGGCTTTGAAATTTTTATAGATGGAACTTCCATCTTCCTTACTTCGGCATTGGTGGCAGCTATAGGAATGCGCGGTGGGGTGCTCGTGCTTATTTCTTTGTCTAATGCGGCTTGTCTCTAGGATAATTTCGACATTCCAAAATAACAACTCAATAGGACCCTCCCCCTCCCCCTCTTCCCCTTAGGGAACGAATAGCAAAGCTGAAGTAGCAACAATAGATGCATGGTTGAAGATTCTACTAGAAAGTTTGAATTCAAAGTAAGCACCCGGGTCCAAGTAGTCAACATTTTAAGAATGTACACCTTGTCCTAACTCAAGTTGAAAATCAAACTCAAAATTAATTGAAATCAAACTCAAGGAAATGCAGTCAATAAGTCAAGGACAAGTCAAATAAGTATCATTTTGGTAACAAAAATTGCTTTTAGTTCTTAAAGTTCCCTTTGCCAACTTTCCTATACCAAGAAATACTTGCTTTGTCCATTTATTTGCAAAAATGCCGAGTCATCATCATGTTCACATCATCCATATCTTGCCATGTCACCAAAAACTTGCCATATCACTCCATGAAAAATCAAAGTTGTGCATTTTTTTATTTTTGGTCTAGTCAAAAGTTGGCATTGCTTACTTGGCATGACGTGTTAGCACTGGCGTGCCACATCATCTTGTGCATGTCAACTTTTACAAATTTCAATTTTCCCCACTCATTTCATGGAGATTGCAAAAAATACCCTTCGCCACATCATCATGCCGGTTTAGCCATGTCATTTACCATATTTTTCATCTAATTGGTACATCTCACATTGTTACCCATTATTTCTCATATTGGTTCCATTTTGGCCTTGAAAAGTTGAAGACATTAGAAATGCCAATGTGGCACTTTTCAACATCTAGGCACCTAGAAAAAGAGACGCCCATATTACCCCAAGGATCGTGGAAAGTTCTTATGGTTACTTTGTCGGGTTGAATATCTTGTGTTCGGATTGAGAACCTTCCATTGGCTTAATAAAAAGCGATAAGCAAAATTGTCACAAGATTCCAATATATCTGAACTTCACGGAGATATTCAACTTCAACCGGTTGTCCCCAAAATTGTTCCAACACTCATTGAGAATTACAATAAGAACTTCTTGAGCTTATATAATGAAGAGGTTGTGGGCGGTTGGTATAAGCACTATTGCGACTTGATATGAGTCCGATCATCTCATGTCATGGGAAGTATTTAGAACAAAATTCTTATTATGCGGATGGGATAGAGTAATTTGGACTTCGTATTCTTTGCATTGTTCCCCACGAGTCGGGTCCTGATTGAAGTAGCGGTGTGGGATTGCCATCGGGGGTATCAAGTCGAGGCGCTTTGTTTCTTTTGTGTATAAGTTGCTACGCATTCTGAAATCTTGATGTGGCAAGTGATCCATAGATGCCTCACCGGTCAACAAGGCTGGTCCATAAAATTGATAATTGGATTTCAGAGCTCTATCCTTTATATAAGCAAAGGGTTGAGAGTATTGAGCATTGTTTGTTCTTGTGTGGCGGCCAAGTGGGCATGGTCTTGGTTGTTAACCTTATTTGGCAGCGCGTCACAATCTAGCCCGGCCAAGTTCGCTCGCTTTTTATCTGATGCACGGCATAAATGGCGAGAAAGCGAGCTCTTCATGTTGCGTGTGGGGCTTTTTTATGGTCGATCTAGAAGAGAAGGAGACTATTTATCTTTAAGACCATGGATATTGGATGAAATTCTTCTTGGTGGACACAAAATAAAATTATTATGGCTTATAATTGTTCTTCTCTTGATCAAGAGAAGAAAGTATTGATTTGGCATACTTATCTTTGGGTTCATTGTTATGCATAGATAGGCAGATAGTTGTGCTTTCGGTTGGATCAGTTTTGATTTGGGTTTATAATCCTCTCTTGTATATAATTTTGATTGGAAAATAAAGCTTGTCATCCTTCCAAAGAAAAGGAAGTCACGGTGCATGTTCCGACCATTTTGGCTATGGCCATATGGTTTGAACATAGCAGGATCTATAGAGAAAGATACCCTTGATGGAACATAGTTTATCATAGGTTGAAAATTAAGCATGAGAATTAAAATATGTGTGGAAAAAGTGCCCCATCAAATGGTTGAAAATTACGGTCAAATTTGATCGAGATGAATGGCCTAGATGGTGATCCCGGTATTGTGCTCCTATTGGACTATTACTTTCGTCCACTCTCGTGCTTCGGATTATGTCCTTCACTTGCCACATGCCACGCCAATTGCCCTAAACCATGTGCCCTACTGGATTGTCCTTCACTTGCCCCTGCGCTTCTGCCCATTGCCGTGGCGATGGCTTTCTTTCTTGGCAATGGCGATGATAGGCGCTCAATTTTCTTCTTGAAAATTGCGCTCACCCTTCAAAAAATGAAGCTGGAATTGGAAGCTTGAAGCTCCAATCTTGCCGTCGATCCACTCCGGTGCAATCATTGCAAAAACTAGAATCAAAATCGAAATGGAAGCTTGAAGCTTCCAAGATGTGAACGTTTATTCCTTTTGTTATTTCCATCTTTAATTTATGATCTAAACCTAAACATGACTCTTTTGCTCCTCTTTGTTTAGCATGGTGAAATTTTGCTCTTGGAGTTCGCAAAGGGATTTTTGCTTCTGTTGGAGCTTAAGTTTGAGAAAAGGACAAAAACCCCATGTTCTGTATATTTTGTAGATGATTTTCTTTACTTTCTGATAGGACTTTGCTTAGTTGGACTCCATACTTTCTCTAATTGTAAATCTGCTCCTTTCTATACGGACGAAGAATTAGCTATAGCGGCTATTAGGCAGAGATAAAGCTCAAAGATCCACCTTTTCCCATTCCTTGTAGCATTAAGCTTCTAAGGCATGCATAACATACTTTGTTGAATCTATAATGATCTTCTTGACTGTTTTAATATGTGATTTTTAATGCAGGTATGATCTGTGATGGGCAAGGAATTAAAAATGATGCTCCTAAATTCAAGTGAAGTGGCATGAAAACATCCACGGTATATGTGGCATTTCTTTTTCTCACGGGTTTGAGATTTCATTCATGTTCTCACCGGACTTTCTTCATTAGAATCGTGGGGGAAAATGTTGCAATAATACGAACCTATAAAATCGGACACTTTTGTACACTCACTTAGATGCTATTTCTTTAATAATAGGCAAGCCATGTTTTGTTAAGATTTTAAAATTTAAGTAGTAAGGCCTTTTGCAATTACTTTGGCAAATGGTTTTACAAGTTTTTTGCTAGGAGAAAAAGGTTTATTCAAATATAAGGGTTTTTTTGTGCGTGTTGAAACATTGAGAGTTTATACAAATATGGAGGAAAAGATGTAGCTAAAATGGAAAGGAAAATAAAAAAGCTTATATTATTTTATTAGTTTATCTTTTTAAGGGCTTGTTATTTTAACCTAAGAAGCTTTTTTAGAACTTTTTATATTTTTCTTTTTAATGCCTTATTATTTTGAAACCCTAAGCAGCGAAATGACTACCCATATAATTGCGTTGCCTTCTGACTTCGGATAGATTGTTGCGGGGTTAATGTAATTTACGGACTCATTCGTTTGTTTGATCTTCATAAGCGGCGTTTTTGTGAGTGAAGCTTGAGCTTGTTCTTGATTACGAGCGTAAATTTTGATGGCTCCTTTGGTAGATTGTGTTGAATTGGCTATAACTTCATTTTATCACGGCTTTCGGATGTGCATGGAAAAATTTAGGGATGCTTTTGGCTTCATCTGTGAGCAGGGAAGAAGAGAATGCAGGGGAGAGGCTTGGTTACTTTCAGAGCTTAGTCGGGCTGAATAAGCCAGAAGATATACAAAATGCAACATTCCAACAGTAAGCTTTTATGAAGATATTGAAACGAAGACAGATAGGTTGAGCAATTTATTTTTGGGTCTCTTTCATTCCTTACTTTGGGGATAAGGTTATAGTGGCTACGTTTTGTATCAGAAAAAAGAAAATTGAAAATTTTGTTTTGGCATATTATGGGATTTGTGCTATATTTAATGTTTTATATGTGATTTTTTGACACCTTAATTTTTTTTGTTTTTACTTTTTCTAGACCAAAAAAAATAACAACTCCCAGACTTTGGTACAATTTTAATCTTTCAAGGAATGCATCCATTGGCATCGTACATTGACGTATGTTCTGAATTTTTCTCCCAAAACAATAATCCACTTCATGATCCAAAAGATAATAACAAGCTTCATCTTCTCCATTACCTGATTAATTAGTGATAAAATCTTAGAAATTGGATTGCAATCTAATAATATTATGCCTGGGTTTGTTTGGGTTCAAATCCCAAAAGGCTTTCTTATTTTAAAATAAACAAAATCAATAAACAATTCATGCTATATATTGACTTTTAAATGATACAAGAAATTTATCGAGAGGCATGCATGAACATTTCTCTTCCCAAAGCTCACTTCTTAGTTTTTGGTATGTTTGAACGTTTGAACTTTGTGGTAGAGGAGGATTGTCCACGATTGCGGTGCTGATTTGTGAAAAAAAAAAAGTGTTTGAGACTCGGGCCGTCGAAGAATCTCGGAAAAACCATCATTCAATTAAATTGGGATTATGTCTTAATTTTGGGACAAATTTCATATTGCATGTTTTTTATAGCATATTCAAATTCCACGATTTCGTGTCAAAATTATGAAAATGTAATGCCATATTAATTAGAGAATAGACAATATTTCACAATATACCACAATAAGGGACTCAAGCTTTTCCTTCGGAAGAAGAATAGGAGAAAGAAAAGTGCATATTGCAATTCCATCTGATTTCAAAGTAGATTAAAAAAGTAACAAACAATTGAGTTATATAATGTTGAGCATGGCATACAAGAAACATGCAAAGCTAGAAACATGCAAATGGAGCGAGGAAAAAAAAAAACCAAATGAAGCAACATAGCATAAAAGGTATGTCTAGTTCAAGTTCACAAAGCGATTCATTGATAAATTATATATCGATAAAATCTAGGTGTTAATCCACCTATTATTCCAACAACATTCATATATAGTTCCTAATGTTGAGCTTTCTGGTCCAAACTAGAAGACATTCCACCTTGCCAAACTCATTAGTTATTTCCAAGAAGCTAGAAACATGCAAAAGGAATAAATTAAAAACAAAAATGAAGCAAGCTTAGCGTATGTCTAGTTCACCTTAAAAAAGATAATCTAATAAGCTCGATTTCCGTTTAGCTTAGTTTAATGCAAAAAATATGCCGGGTTAGGAAAAAAAAGGGTTCATCCAAAAGGTAATTCCAAAAGCTCGGTTCAACTTTCAAGCGAAAAACTATATCTTGAAAATCTTTGAAAATGATCCAAAAAGCTAAGTTTAACTAAAGAACAAGGATTTTTTTTTGTCTAAATGTATCAAATCAAAAATAGACTAAAAACAACCCCGAAACTGCGCTTGGCGTGGCAAAAACTAAGAACAGTTAGGCTTCAATCTTGCATTTGCCATGTATTAGATTTCCTTAAATGCTCAGATGGCTCAAGCTCATCCGTGAAGCTGAGTTTTGAGAACTCTTTGATCATTTCTACATCCACAATTATAATGCATTCTTTGAACCATTTTTTTAATAAAAAACCAGCTTGATTTCATTTTTTACCTCTTTTCGTGCTTCCTTTTGTAGCCGTGCTTGATCCTAACCCGGCTTTTAGTCTTTCATCTTTGTGATTTGCTTTTTGGATTAAATCTTGGTTGGTTTGATGCATATTCAAAAATTAGATAGAAAATTAGATAAAAGACTCTTGAGCAAATTCAAATTCTATCTTACGCTGTGCTTTCTATTTGTGCTTTCTCTTGCAATTTCTTCCTCGATCCGAGGCTTTTCTTCGTCCTTCCATCTTTGCCAAATGTGCTCGTTGAATTCGTTATGAAGACTTTGATTCATATTCTCGACTTGTTTCTCCAAAAAAACTAGATTCAAAGTGCATTGAACAGATTTAAACTCTGGAATATACAAGTGCAAGATCGCCCATTTTTTGTGCTTTGCTCCAACTTCTTGATCGATCCACGCTTTACATTTCCAACTTCTTGATCGATCCCTTGTTGGACTTGATGTTAGATGTCATAGAAGAGCCCGAAAAGGCGGTGCGTCGGCAAAAGTAGATAAGCGGCTATTTCAAAACCAAAGGTAAAAGGCCGGATTCGTCTGAGAAAAAGCGGAAGCGAGAAAAATCTCTAGAAGATCGGAGAACTCAAGCTTCTTGGTTGCACAAATCACGATTTTCAAGGCTTATTTTCGTCGGAGAATAAAGAGCAAGTTTCGGATGGGAAGAAGGTAGAAGATAGAAGGTTTTGTGAGCGACACGCAACAAAGCGACACCGCAAAAATGACTGCGCGACAAGCGACGCAACAAAGTAAGGAAGGAAGGATTTTTTGAGCTTAGTAACAAAGTAAGGAAGGGCCGGATTTTGACTGCTACAAAGGAAGGAAGGGGAAGGATTTTGAAGCTTAGTTTCAATAAGAAGGAAATAAAGCGAGGAAAAAAAGGGGTAAGTTTGTGGCAAAAATGCTCTTCATGCGGAGATGTGGCGCCAGAAGTGCGCCAAGGTAGATGTGGCGCGAGAAGGTAGATGTGCGGATGTGGGAGGCATAGAGTCTTGGCCGCGGAGGAGTTTCTGTAAGGAAGGGAAATAAAATAGAAGGAAAAAAGTTCTGAGAAGATTTGTGGCAAAAATGCTCTTCATCTTAGGAGATGTGAGCGCCCGAGAAGTCTTGAAGGAGATGTGAGGCGCCCGGAAGCTAGATGTCGCGGATGTTAGGCGCCCGGTAGATGGAAAGGTAGATGTGCGCCGAGTTTCTTCCATTGTGATTCGTGAAGGCCCGGTCGCTGGTGAGGCAAAATCCGTCCTGCCTTGCCTAATGGTAGCAATTTTTTAAGCGGTAACACTTTTGAATAGCTTTAGAAGATATATTTGTCTTTAGTATTCTCTTTGAACCAATATCTTGGGTTGCATAGGAGGGTGCTAGCTTGATTTGCATTCAAAAATTTGTGAAGGATAATCTAAAAGACACTAAGCATGATTTAGAATCAATGGGTTGGGTGCATAGGAGGGACCTAGCTTTGATTTGCACCAAAAGTTAAAGTCAAAGAAAGGGAATCTGAAACACGCTAAAGCGTGATTTATAAACTAGTGAATCTTTGCATTTGATTGGCCACGTGCTCTTTTAGCCACTCATTCTTAGCCTATTTTATTGCTTTATCTAGCTTTAGTATGTTTTGAATCCTTGAAATGGAGGATATTTTGTTTTAAATATCTTGTCTAATTTAAATATGTTGCTCAATAATAAGTAATATTTTTCATGGGTGCATTAACATTAGATTTCAAATCACGCTTGGCGTGGTTTGTTTACTTTATATACCAATTCTTTTGCAATCCTTTACATTTGTAGGTTCAAAAGGGCTATTTATTTAATCCTAGTGAAACACCTTTAAAACTTCTCGTTACTTTTATTTGGCTTTTATATGCAACATAATGACCATTTTATTTTATTTCTTACTCTTATATGGCTACACCCCTTCACAAAAAATTATTTTGAATCCATGTATACCATTGACATGTGTACAAATCGAGGCATTATTCAAAGGAAGTTAAAGGGCTTCCGGTGGCAATTATTTTAGGGATTATTGTTTTTAATCATCATTCTTATTTGTTGTTGTATCAAGTTATATATTATTTGTTGTTGTGCGGTTCTATAATCCGAAAGATACCACGAGGCAAGGCTAACTTCAATCGGGGATGATATAACCATAGTGGATCTTGATGCTCTTGAATGCTTCTACAATCAAACTCGGGGCCCTAAATCACCATCTTATGATCCAAAAACTTTGTGGCAGATAATTTTCTGGTCTAGTTTATACCTATTATGAATAATTTGGCTATGGGTATGACAATACGTGAAGTGTTAGAATCACATCTAGAACCAAACAAAATAGCTGACATGGAACCACACCTTGCTATGTATGTGAAAAACATGGATTGGCCCCTTAATATTTTATTGGAATATATGATTGTTTTTAATGATATTCGTTTCATGTATCCATAATTTTGGGGTTGTTCTCACACGGAAAATAATGTAATATGTTATCGGATTATACATTATTTTCGTCTTAATGTTCCAAGATTTTGATGTCATGAATTTAAAGAACTTGCCCTTCTGTTTTGCATATTTCAAGTCACATCTAAAAAACACATGGGAATTGCAATGTTTATGTGACTTATCAAGTCCAAAAAAAACATAAAAAAAACAAAAAGCCCCTAGGAAACTAGAAAATTTACTGTGATTGGCGTAATTTTGGAGTTGACATAATCCCAATTTAATTGGATGATGGTTGAAAGTTCACAGAATCACGGCATCCTAGTTTGCTTACTCACGCTTCAATTTTTATTGCCCTAGCATGTGAGAAGATCAAATAGGAGAGACAAACTCTCGGATGTTTCCCACCAGGATGGAAAGAATACTTATGGAAAATCCTGGAGAGAAATGGGGTAAGCTAAAATGTAAGCTAAAGAGAAATCCTGTGTCTTTATCAAGTAAGCTAAAAGGCAAGATTAAGAGCTCATATCATGTATTAATCACGGAAAGCGAGAGGAGGAAAAGCGAGTCCTATGATCCCGGACTAGCATAGTGTATTAATCACGGAAGCAGAGGGAAAGCGAGTCCTATGATCCCGGACTAGCTGCCGGAAAACTCACGAATTTGACACATTGCACATTTTTACATAATTGAATATCTACGAAATGAGGGATTGGCAAAGGCACCTTTCTTGGCTCATTTTAAAACCATTGGTGGCGCCGGGGTATGGTAAGGGCTATCTTGGTGATATAGTCCATTACGTTGTCTTAAATGATGAAATGGCAAAGATGCATATCGCGTCCTTGTTGGGTTCCACAGGGTATCCATTGTTATATTGGCTTAATATAATGACTTACTTAAGTTGATGGATAATAAGCGGCTCCCAATTATACACTCTCTCGGTGCAAATGGCGACACTTGTGTTGCAATGGAAAAATGGGTTGTTCATCCTAATGCAAGCACGAATCGGGCGATATTTTACCACGTCTTGATCAAGTAAGGCGTTATTAAAGCGGCAAGGATCGGCCGGTCTCAACGGTGAACATTGTAAACCGAGGCATTGTCGGAGTCATTGCAAATGGGAACTCTTTAAACTTTAATCAATCGGGCCTCTAGTTCCCACACTTTGCAGCCCATATGGATCCCATATGGATCCCTCCAGAACTACAATGGCCGCATATTGCGGCGGGGCCGGGGTGACCTTGAATGGCCTTGGTGAGGTATATTCTTGGGTTCTTCAGGTTTTACAAACATGGCTGAAATTTATCTCCTTATGCATTCTGAATTGGAAGAGTTACATTTGCGGTGGGGAACTAGGGCGGCTCTACATACCGCTGGCGGTAGATTGACTCAAGACTTCTATAATCCGGGTGCAAGCTACGGCGATTGCAAAAGGGTTGTATTTTAATGTTCCGTTCCTCATCAGGAGTTGCAAAGCTGTGAATTTGTCAGGTGAAGCGTTTGGACCATCATAGATCATCGATATCCCGGTTTCGAGAGAAAGTTCGCTTACGGTGATAATGGATTGACTTGGCTCGATTTGGTGGTTCCATGTTCTCTATATTGTTTTGGATCGTTGTTTTTCGGAAGAGGTATCGGGATCATCCGCATCATGATGGCAAATATACTCAACCTATTTACCATGGCAATGCTCACCATAATCCACGATACTAATGTATCATTCTTGTAGATAATAATGTAACCTATAAGTTATTGTGGACCATCTTCGGCATGGAGGAAAAATTATTGCTCCTCAATTATTCCTTTTGTTCAAGCAAAGTGTGTGCTTTATTTTTGTTGTTGTAAACGAAATGATATAACTTTTGGTACTGATAATTTTGTACATCTTAGTGTTTATGTTAGGAACTCTATCCCTATATATTCTTTGAGCATTTTTGAGCTTTTAGCGGGATCGGGGAACTCCATTTCGATAATAAATCCGGTAAAATAACCCCCAGCGATTGGATTGAAGCTCTGTTCCAAATACATTCGCCCCTAAATAGTACTTCTTGAATTCTGCCATAACTCTGGGCATGGATGTGAGCACATATTTCCGAAGCTGACATTTTCTGAAAACCTCAAAAGATTTAGAATGGAGGCCTTCAAGGAAAAATTTAGGAAGCACGACTACGGATGAGCTCTTGAGAGCCACAAAAGGCAACAAATTTGAAAATATGGAGATGTATATTGCTTTCGACGAGATGCTCATGAGAATCATGGCTATAGGCCATACTACCGTGAGAATCAATGCCCTAAAAGGCATCCCCCTTCCAAAGCCACCGGCATGAAGAAATGAAAAACATCTGCGGATCTTAACAATCCGCCTTCCAATTCAATCACCACATCTTGATCATCCCTTGGCTTCTCGGCATTTTCAATCTTATCATACTCAAAAATCTACCGCGCTTCTGACATAATTTCTCCCAAATTGATACCGGCTTGACATATGGGGATCCGGCCCATCGGAATCTTGGTCACTAACGAAAGATGCACGAAAGCGAGTTGGATCGCCATAGCGAAGTTTAAGCGAGGGTCAAATCCACGGATATTATTTGCGATGGCGCCCATTTGGATAGCTTCATTTGGAGCAATGCGATTGTAGACATAGGGAGAATTGCCTTGCCTGGCTAGCGATTGAATATGGAAGTTATATTTTTTTTTGGATTGAAATGCCAATACCTACATTCATCCCAAGTCTTTGCTAATGCGGCCACCAAATGGCGAGAGAGGAATGGGAGGCGGCGAGCCTGAGAAAAGCCGCCATAGCCCGGTCAAAGCCATAAATGCACATTAGGTTCTAATATTGTTTGCACACGCGTGTCACTACCAAAATGCTTCAAACAAAATAGCACCAAACAAATAGCTTCAAACAAAATTGGCTTGAATTATATATGGTGATATACTATTTTTTTTTAATTGTGCTACGTGTTGATATTTAATTAGTTAAAATAATTCTTGTTCATATGAAAGTATGCCACATGTTAATATTTCAATCGTTATAAAACACATTCGAAACAATACCTCGCTTTTTCTATGTATATTAATAATGTTTTTGACATGTCCTTATTTTAGAAAAACAATAGTTAGTAGCATTAAGAACAATAGTCAGATTTAAGTAACACATGTGGTACTTTGTTAAATGACATGTAGCTTTTTTTTTAAATCATGTTACTTGACATTGTAATTTTATTTTTCACGTCTAGTAATATCTAAACCTGGAAAACAATGCATGGTTTCGCTAAAAGCTACAAGTAGTGAAAAAAAATACACACATAGAAAAGTGAAAAAGAGTTGTCTTTTTCAATTTTTCCGATGTCTTAATATTCAAACCTACATATGCTATAGTGAAATTGCTAATTTGGTCTATGACAAACAAACAAAGAAAAAACGGGGACATTATACGGTCTGGAGTAAGTGGTTTTAGCAATTGCTTACACTCTCTTTGACAAATCTGCGGACTCTCTAATAAACATAATGATCATTTTGGGATGATGTATGCTTATGCATTTCTTTGCTTTTTGTTTTCAGAAGAATAATGCTTTCTTAGCCAGTAAGTAGGTAAAGAAACTTTGATAAACCCAGTTGATCTCTGCGATTGCATTGCCAAAACGCGTTAAGGCTGAGGAAAAGAATAAACACTTTCATACCATGATAACCCAAATAGGACATGGACAGGGACTTAGATTTTGCAATGTTTTTGGTCTTCCAAACTACAAAAACCCAGAGCTCTACAAGGGGTGATTGCTAGTGCCTATGCCTTCCATCAATTACAACAAATTCA
Source organism: Isoetes taiwanensis (assembly GCA_021234155.1). NCBI lineage: Eukaryota > Viridiplantae > Streptophyta > Lycopodiopsida > Isoetales > Isoetaceae > Isoetes > Isoetes taiwanensis. The sequence goes on from JAJEKV010000801.1 coordinate 68,174, forward strand.
AGTGCCTATCCATTTCTGTTTCTAGTTGCAGTGTTAATTGTTCGTTATTTGCACAAATCACCATAGATGTAGCATAGTATGCCATCATAAAGTTTAACTGTGAAGTGTACTAGTAGTACTATCATTTTGCCTTGTCCTATCATTCTTTCAAGCTCTTTTATAGGGTCTTTAGTACATTCTAAAAAGGACGTGGTCAAAACACCTTCTAATAGCTTGAACTGGATTGTCCTCCCCATCCCCCCAAAAAAAAACACTTCTCATCCTAATCTTTGCTAGCTCGCTTTTTTTTTTTTCCTTCTTAAGGAGTCCTATATCCAACAATAATAATGCCCGGGTGCAACTATTGTAAGATACATAGGGCATGTGCATGCACAGGATCAAGCAAAATTATCCTTATATGGAATTTTCAAATAAATATTTTATATAACTCCTAACATATTATTATATATGTATGGAATTCAAGTCAGAAAAAATCTCCTCCCTCGTATATATGCATGGAAAAAGACTAACAAAAAAAAGAGCCCTCCATACACATGCTTTTTCTTCGTTTTTTTTTCTTTTCTTTTCTTCTTTTATTGAACTCACGTGTTTTATATGGTTTTCATTAGCTGAACCTCTCGAACAACAACATGATAGGCAACGTCGTGCAACCCATAGTGCGATAACGTTTTGGACCTATGAAGGTGCAACTCTTCTATTCGGGAGGGTTTTGTCATTTTATCTTGACTCTATTCTAGAATCCCATCGATCCAGAGCCATTGGATCGAGATTCTAGAGAGGGCGAACATACATGTCTCGCTTGCATGTATTGCATGCTTTCTCTAGTTGGGAGATCGCTATATTAGGCGAGGTTCTTCATCAACATCTCATCGGCTCTTCCTCTTCTCTCTCAAGCGGTACCTTATTCTCTATTCTTTGAAGCCCACCCTCCCCTCCCTTAATTGTTTGTCGCTGTACGCGTGGCCCGGCCCCTCTATTTGAAGAGGGCACGTGATCGACCCCTCCACTTTGGGAGGTTTGTTTTTCACATTTGTTCTAGTGTTGGTGATGTGCAGTGCAGGGTTGGCAAGCGATTGCGGCCGACTTCTCCATTCGTGGGTTTTTGGGGCGATTTTTCAGCCTTACATTTGTCCAAGCCCCTTAGAAGGCTTATCACAAAAGGGTTTTTCCTCGAAACCCAAAAAGGGCGAGGGTTTTTAATCCGTTGATAAGCTTTGTGGTACACAAATAAACATGTATTAGCATTGTATTTTTTGGGGTCCAAGTTGTATAATTGAACATTAGTTTATTTTTTCGTGGGTAGTTCACATATGTGCGACTACCCTTGTCCCTCATTGTATAAAATCTGCTGAGATGAATGAGAAGCCTATCTACGAGAGGTTTTTGTCGTTTTCATGCGAGCCCTATTCTAGAATTCAACACCATAAAGTCATCTAAGAAAGTCATTCAGCTTGTTAGAGGCTCAGATTCAAGAACTTTCAAAATTACACCAAATGCAGCAGGAGATGAATTAAACTAAAGCTTTAAGGCCAATTCCTTGGGATCTAATGTCATTCTCCTATGCAAGAAATTGATCGTGAGGAAATTCTCAAGTCTTTTTCCCACGATTAGAGCTAGGAACTAGCTAGGAGTAGTGGTAAATAGCTAACTTAATGATTAATTGAAGAATCGCCGCGCTCGTTGCCAGCAAGCTTTTTCTAAAAAACTTTCTAGCCAGGAAAGTTTCCCCTTCCATTCTACCAACTTGAAGCCCTCAAGGCCACTTCAAGATCTGAATATGTTTTAAAAGCTTGTACAATGGAAAACTCTATATACATTGGCTATTTTCAACTCATACAAAATTGGCCACACACAAAATGGTTCAGAGAACAACTTTCTCTGAATTGCTACTTACAACTTCTTCAAGTGGAAAAGATGACTTCTTATCAAGTCTGCTTTCAGTGTACAGATCAACAGAACATAGAAACAAAGAGAAAAGAAAACTCAAGATGATACTAAACCCAAGTAGAAGCTTGAAGGAGAAGCAAGAAAAGAATTTTGGAGGAAACAACATTTTGTTCTTGTAATCGATGGGATTGCCCATTGCAGATAACAGGGCGTCAGCCATTCTCTTCTATGGAATCCACACACAAAACCAATTATGATTAGATCAAGCAGATGCCCAAGGCATATGTTGAAAAGCTTGCACAAAAACACCCCATGCGACTTCTTGTTCTGCTGTTCATGATGAACCATTGGAAATAGTGGACCTAATGTGAGAGGCTCACATAAGCAGAGGAAAGGCACAAAAATAATCTTTCCAAAAGCATCTGTTGTGCTATAAAGTGCCCAGAAAACTATAGAAGGCAGTAGTATTGCTAAGAAAACATAAACATAGTAATATCTGAAGCTGTTGGAATTATGATAGAAACCTTCTTCAACGATCACCTCAAATGCTAAGCATCTCAATAGAAGTGTAGAAACTGTGTACCAAGCTGCATAAAAAAAAAGTGATTCATTATGGGAACATATCCTCAAAGTTATAGTTCTTTAACCAATTTTATATAAATTTCTCTCTCCAGACATAAACAAAAATTATTTAATTACAAGTAACTTGTATCAAAGATCGCCAAAGAATCTCAGATTCAAAAAAAGGTCTATGAGCCGAGAATTTGATGATACAATAACATAGGAAAAAGTAAAGAACAAACTCATGACTAGAGTAGATCAAATGCTGACCTGCTGCAATCCCAATGCATGTTCTTCCCATTACTGTGGGTTTTGCAGTGGCTATCATAATAGCTTGCGCTCCATTATAGGCACCAGACAAGAAAAAGCTCCCAATGAGAGCACAAGTATCTTAGGTGGATTTGGAGATAATGAAAGATATCCCAATTCTGAGAATACATGGAACTGTAAAATCAACTGTGGCCCTGTTTCAAGGGCAGCTGATAGGATATTGTAAATAGCATCCACTTCTGAATTCGAATATCTTTGACCCTACATTATAACATCAGTTTAAGCGTAAGATAACCTCCTCAGCTTAAAAAGAGAACAAGCAACAAATTATATAAGTATGAAGTCATAACATACCCTGAAACGTGCCTGTTCTCCATATTAAAAGCACAAGGCGTCTAAAATAGATGAAAGGGAGGAAATACGCACATCGAACCACTTCCTTGTTTGTACCAAGGCGCAGAGAAAAAAATAAGGCATTCACTGTATGAGCTAGAAACATGAGCAGCAAGATGGCAGGAAATATTCAGGGAACTCTGATCTTTCCCCTTCCTTTATAATCCGAACCTCGGAAGCCTTATTATGGTATTCCAACAAATAATATTTCCATGCTGTGGCTATGTTGCTAACGAAATCAAAGAAATATGTCGAAACAGAAAAGAGGATGCTAAATGCAACCCAAAACTCTGATGCCTGCCGTATTTTTTTTTTCACAGGGTTTTCAAACAGGGGCAAAAGTGAAACTAGGGCTGTAACACTCAATCTAAAAAACTGCTTATCCATTTGGATTAGCTAAGACGTGACAGAAAAGGCGAGATCTTGAAACTCTAGCATAGCCCTGTTCAAATTAAAATGTTTGTTACAAATAGAGAAAAGAAGAGGCAGACCTTATGGCTTGATCGTTACAGAGGAAACTGGCCGCAGTTCAATGGGCTTGTTAAGGAAGAAACCAAAGACTAGGACAAACCGAACCATTATTTTGACTGTGTGCTTCAATCGTCGAGGTATGGCTGGGATTATTCACAGTTTGCGTGATGCTATAGCTGTGCTGTGATATGGCCATGGCGAAGTGCGATTCCTGGACGGACAGGCAATTTGTACCTGCTACCACATTTTTTCCTACTTCTATCTTGTGACAGACTGAAAAGCAACCTACCCAAATGGACAGAAACACGCCTGGTCTAACACGGTCTTCTTTACATGTACCATATCATGGATTTTTTTTTTTCTCATAGAGGTCTTTTTATGTAGGACCAGCATTACGCCGTATGCGGGTTTACCCACGGGTGACCTCCGACACCCAGGGATGCACGCGCCTGAAATTCCCTCAACAGATCAGACATAGCCATCTGAACAACACAAACAAGGTTCTTTTGAATAATAAACCAACAAGGTAATTTTCAGTATTTCAAGGGCCCACTGGATCACAAGGTTTCGATCTTACTATTGGGCAAATTTGGAACATGCTAGGATAAAGATTTGTTGGGTTAAAAATGAATGTTTTGGTTCAGTTGAGGGTAGAAACCAAAGGGTTGAAATTGAAAATCTTTTGGTTTTGGGTAGAAACCAAAGGGTTGAAATTGAAAATCTTTTGGTTTTGTGTATCCTAGAAAATTTTTCTGACAATTTCTAGGATTTTTTACTCAAACAATGGAAGTTTCAGCTCTAAATACAAGCTACCCGACTTGCCAAAGTAACAATAGAAAGTTTTCGATGGGCCCTAAAAGTTTGCCCAACACTATGGTTCGTGCCCCCACACATTGTGTGATCCATTCTTAATTCATTGAGCTTGCTGTATGGAGGGGCCAAAGGTAGGTTTCAAGTCTTTTACTTGTCAAAGATTCTTTTATATTGTCTATCCATCTTCTTGACTATCTGTCATGTCACTTCTGCAAATGGATCATCCTTCCTTTCCAACTTGCAAAAAATTATTCTCTTTTTTCTTAAGCGGCCTTAAGCTCCCTTTTTGACATTTTGCATTGTCAACTCAAAGATTCTCATCCACCTTCTCCATTGGGATTTCGTTATGGTGAACTACAAAGAATAAATCATCATTAAGAAGACATTAAACACTAAATTCCAATATAAGGTGCATAACACCAATATCGATGCATCTATCTAGGGTCTTTCCTGTGAAGAAATCATTCTCATCAATCCATACCCCACCATAAAGTTCGTCAACGTGGCTTTGACAACTTGCTATGTTGATCCCCTCTTTTCATAGGGGCTCGCATGTGCTTAGATCACTCTTTTGTCATAAGTGAAAATATTTTAAATAGGCAGATAGGCAATTCTATAGTCCGTGAAGCCGAAAAACAAGGATCTGATGTTAATCGCAATGGAATTAGCCTTACGTGTATCTTAAATACCATCAATATATTTTGCATTTTGTTGGAGGAATAATTGAGTAAAATATGTTTGGTGAAGAACTTCTACCCTACAAGTTCTATCATAATTGAACTAGTATTACCACCTCTCTTCCTCCTTCTCCATCAAAAGTTGGAAAGTGCTAAATTGATTAAGTTTGATACATGATGGCTTTCATGTGTTGTTGATGAAAAGTGAAGACATTTTTACGATTCATAAGGTGGTCTATGTCCCCCATGAGATACATATACAAAGGGGAAGGAAAGGCATAGATCCCGTAAATTAGGAACCAGAATCCCTTATTGGCAACTTATTAGTTCCCATACATGGACTCAAACTATTTTCACAGGCATTCGGTTGTGGATAGGATGGATCCATGTGTTGATATATATCATGACATTTAGTAGTACATGCAAGGGTATGTATGTTAATTGAGGATTTCAATGTCCTTGCGGTTATTGGAGCAATTGACAACTTTCACCATCAAGTTGCTACAACTTCAAACTCTGAAGTTCTCACGGGCATGCCGCGTCGGCTTGTGCAAACCGTCTTGTGACACAATTTTAAAGACAATTGCTCCAAATATTGGAATATTGTTGTCTTGATTATAATGGGCTCTCCCTGATATCCATCCTCCAAGTGTTAGGATCTAGTGTTGTAGATTATGTCTGATGGGTGAGCAAGATTCTTCATTTTTACAACACGAGTGCGGATAGGAATAGATGCTTGGGATGAGGAGATGGACTCTTATTATCAAATTCTCTCTTCCACGATAGATTGGCAATCAATATAAGTCTAATATTAGCGACTTCTTATATTCCTCAACTCGGTTGGATTCACGATCAAGAAGAGGCTATGCCCAACTACTAACGATAGAGCCGTTTAGAATTTTCAACTTCCTACATTAGGCAACAAACTCCCAAACTTGCCCTTTGTGCTTCTAGTGGGCGAGAATGATGTTTTAGGAGAAGACACACTAGGAGACCTTTACACATACCATGGTTCCTCGAAATGCATGGTTTGATAATTAATGCAAAGAGCTAAAATGACAACTTGGGCTGGTACTTGGCCCTGCTCTTCGTGTGATAACAATCAAACAATACATAGCTTTCCTCAAGGAGAGAAAGGCACAATACATAGCATAAACATCAATAGGATGTTTTTCTTCTTAAGCACCACCCGAAGACATTTTAAAGGCGAGTATTATATAAACCCATGTACCCTCCTAGCAATATATTATGATCTCTTTAGATCTTACCTGAAAAGTCACAAACAAACACAAGAAAAGTAGCAGTAAGGGAGAGTTGGGGCAAAAGGTTAGGTTAATTCGGTTGGTTGGTTTGGATGTCTCTTGAGGTAGTTGTTGTAATTATTATCTTTGGGTTCTATGTGTGCTTTTGGTTTGCTAGCTATTGTGTAATAAGAAGCTTGGAACATGTGATACGAAATTGAATTTATGTGCAGCCAATAATAATGGATGATGATACTCATCCTAAACCAACAAAAGTTTCATCGACATTAAAAAAAAGGCAACCTAATAATCTAAAGCTTCTTTATTATTTGCATTAATATCTTTGGATTTAAGAATGGAAATTTTTCAAAAGGCGTGTTAACCGCATGACCATATATCAAACGCTATCCATAGTACTCCAACCTATGCCAACCCTGAATCTTGTCGCAATATGATTTATGATTATTGTAATCTTTTTTATAAAAGAAAATTTTATATTCACAATTCCCACCCACCACTACAACAAAATTAACTTTGGAACTACAAATGGCATCATTCTGAATTCATAGTGTTCAAAAGTGGTTCTAAAATTGTTTTCTTAATATCTGACTCCTTAATCCTTGTTTGATGATACCCTAACTTAAAGTCTATCTTGCTGAATATGCAAGCACCTCAGAGTTCATTAGACTAATCATATGCTCTACGAAATGGAATTTATCTTTGATTGTCGATTTGTTTATAAGGGCCCTGTAAGCCACACACATTTTGTATCCTTTGTCTTTCTTTCTAGGCTGCCCAGAGGGCAAAACCTAGTGATGGTGGTTGTGGTTGTGGGATTTGTCCTTCATATTCAATTCAAGGGTGGAAATTATCGGATTATAGTTTGAAGGCTCAAATTAAAAGTTAGAGCTAATTATAAGCCCGGTGTATCTTTCTGGCTACTTGATGAATGAAAAGCTTATCTATATTAAAGTGGTATTTTAGTGTGTGTATATCTCGAGTCCTCATCCGACAATTGTATTGTATAAAATTTTAATGTCAATTGTAGTCGAGGTCCCATGACACGATCTTGTGGCGTCCCCACTGCAGGTGTCATTCTACCAGGTCTCCCTCGGGGCCTACCTAGGCTGCGGGCGTAAACATACATGTCGGTAGCACATATATCAACATCTGCGACCATCTCGAAGGATGGTCCTCCTCACTATCTGCATGGACAAAGATCGGCACATCACATAGGGGATCCTACCCAAGGCTCGGACTCAGGGTGGTGGCGGCTTGGGTCTCAGTTCGATCTTGAGGAGAATTCATGGCAATGGAATTGGTGGCATAAGAACATGGCATAGGGTTGTCCACTCCATCCGCCCCTCTGTGCACACTTTGCGGTAGGCTGAAAAGTGTTGGGACTGGCCTTGTAGCCAGCGGGATGCATAGCCAAAGGGGCTATTCACGGGTCTCATCCTCCCGGTTCAGATGGGGCGGTAGGGATCACTCCCTCGAGAGATCTACATGCTGACTCAAGGTGACTAGAGGGCCCTTTGCCGTATTATTTGAACCCGGAAAGTGTACACCACTTCGCGGTGTCGAGCCCATGCCTTACCCGCTTTCGGTGGTAAGCCATTAGACCTAGTCACAATGATCCCGGTGGGCTTTACACACCCGGGGGATGGGTTAGGAGTCGAACATGAACCTCCTTCTTAGCCCGGTCGGCCCCTCCACCCACAACCGGTGTGGCTCTTGTACCAGGCGAATCTACAGGTGTGCTAGAGAGGCTACTCTAGGAGCATCAACTACAAGCTTTAGGGCCTCTACCCCCTTCCCAATACAAGGAGTTCTGAGAAATACATCATCCAAATACATCCACGGAAGAACTAAAGAACTAGATCCAATCATAGAGTTAGGTTCTTTGGTTAGTATCGAGATCTAAGATCTAGATAACTACTATGGGCAATTTAATAGTCTAAACCTCTTGATTCTATGACTAGAAGGCGGTTTAAGCTATTAAATTGACCAAACTCTGATCCTTAGTGGCTCCTCGACTGAGTTCAACCATCTGGCGGTGATCCGGTTGAGGCCCGATGGCGCAATTAAGCAGGCGGCGTCGGGGGGCGGTTTTGGCTCTGGGGCAGCCAAAGCGAGCTCTAAAACCCTAAGGGCGAAAACTAGCAAGCTAGGGTTTTCCTACCCTAAATAGACATGGGGGTTTAGGCTAGGGTTTCCAATTACCCAATTTGGCATGTGGGATAATTGGAAGGCCCCACTTGCCTTTAGTGGCTAGGTGGCAAAATATGCCAACATGGAAGGTGTGCCCTCATTAATGTGCACATGTGCACATTAATAATATATGAACACTCTAGTAAGTTGCCCCCTAGGGCTACTTACGGCTATCGTTGGCGTACCGTCAATCGGGGTGGCGTGTGCGGCGTGGCGATGGCGATTACAATGTGCGTTGGGGGGGTATCTTGTCTTTGGAGCGTCACATTCTCCCCACCTTGAAATGATCTTTGTCGCGACATCGTGGGTCTCCCCACCTTGGGATCTTCCTAACACGCAGCACGCAATCAGCGTGATACCTACAATATAATCTTTATACATTTATCGCGATTACTCTAAGGTAATTACTTTTTAGAACATTATTACGTTATTATATTATGGAATACTTATCAATTCATAACACCATTAACAAGTTATTCACTATGTTAAGTTAGACAAAATTTCAACATTTCATATCTATAATTCTTTGTCAGGGTACTCTTCATTCCTTGCAACACATTCCAACAAAACTTGTGTTTGCAAGTCTTAAATCTTCGACCTCCTTGCCCTCGGGGGCTCTCGCGGCTGCGGTCGACACTACGTTAATACCGTTTTAATTATTTAATAAATTTTGGTTATATGGTGACCACCCACCTATCTACATGAATGCATGGCTAATCTCCGTGTAGGAAGAGGATGAATCTTCCATAATGGCGGGGAGGCGGCCTATATGCCTATATGCGCTCATGCCTACACCTCTAGTTGCCCGGCGTGGAGGATATCCTTCGGCGTGGGAAGCGTGAAGGATGGATTCCTCCTATCAAAGCATATATGGGGCTAAAGGTGCTTTCCCTATCAATGCATTCCTTAATGACCTCTTTTCTCGAGGTAGTCTCCTTAGGTGGGACAGTAGACTTTCTAATCTACCTTCCACTGCTTAAGCGAGCAGCGGTCATGCCTACATTGACATTACACCCGCCCTAGAGATCACCGTAGTGGTCTCATCATCGATAACGGGCATGCGACCCATACCAAGCATAGGTTGCATCGTAGATTAATCTATACAAGAATTAACCTCGCAAATCGACATGCGAGCGATTTCTTGGAGATGACCTTGCTTAGTCCCATTGCTCCATAAATTGTGGGTCTTTGCTTTACTAAATCTTTCTTAAGTACCCCGTGGCGTCTTCCAGCGGTAAGTGTTTCCCTTGACCAAATCTTTGGAGGAATTCGATCTCCTCGTTTTCTTGAAAGCTTTATCAAGAATCAATTTACGGGACTATTTCGGTTGTTCCTCAGTCATTTCCAACAAGCGTTGGAGTGTCCAAGACCGTGCGGATTTGGAGTATGCTTCTTCAACAAACTCCGCGTGGAAGACCTTATGAATCTTTAGGTGTCTTTGGCAAATCCAACTTGTAGGATTGATTACCTACTCTCTTGATTATTACGAAGGGTCCAGCCCACCTTGGAGCAAGCTTCTTGCAATTCCCAATCTGAGCCGCTGCTTTACCTTGATCTTGAGCCAAACATCATCTCAACTTTGAACTCTCTTCTGGTTCGATGCTTATCGGCGATGCTCTTTTGTCGACTTCTTGCGCTAGCGGATACCCTCGAACCTCTTCCACGAGCTGCTGCATATCGGCCAACATCTGCTGCTTGAAACTTCTACTTTTTTGACGGGGGGTTGTGCCAAATTAATGCGGAGTTAGGCAGCGATAGCCATAATTGATCATAAATGGCGACATTTGGGGCGATTCTGCTTGGTGCTATTGTATGCAAACTCCACCAAGTGAATAAATTCTTCCCACATACTTTGCTTATTCGGACATAGTTTGGTAGCATGTCTTCTAAGATCTGTTGGTCCGCTCCGTGCGGCCATCCGTCGAGGATGATCGCCCGTGCTCATGGATAGCTTGGTCTGAATCGTCATAAAGAGGTCTTGCCAAAGGCACTCATGAACCGGATCTCAATGGGAGATAATCTCCCTTGGCATGCCATGAAGCACGAAGATCTCTTTGGTGAAGAGCTTTCTTTGTATCCATAGGTTTGTATCGTGGTCACGCAAGGCACAAAATGTGCCATCTTTGACAACAATGGACCACTACCATCAAGGCATCCTTGCCTCTTAATTTGTTCTTGGGAGTCTGTGATGAAATCCATCTTTGATTACCTCCCACTTAGCGTTTAGCAGCGCTAATGGCTCTAATGCCCACGGAATTGAAGCTGCTACGCCGCCGTCTGGCGGCATAAGTGACATTCCTTGATGTAGCGAGCTATTTGCTTCTTCATTCTGGCCAATAATAGGCTGCTGCGCTTTTGAAATATGTTTTCATGAATCCGCATGGCCCGGCTATTGGGCTGTTGTTGTCGCGTGTCATGGAGGATCAACTTCCTTACACGATGATTGAGATGCACGCACAACTTGTTCTTATGGTATAACGGGTTGCCTTCCTTCTTATAATGCTTGAAGGCCTCCGCTCTTTATCGTTCTAGCCTCCTTAGAGGCTTGCCCATACTTCCACGAAATCCACATCCGTTGGCAAGGACTCTTCAATCCTCTTACCAAAGTCATTTGGAGGCGTCGAAATTGCGTTGCAATGCACTCTAGTTGTCGGGGATGCCTTGGCGCATCTGCTACCACATTGAGTTTCCACGGCTTGTAGACTATATCAAAGTCGTATTCCTCGAGGAACTCCATCCATCTCCGTGCCTCAGTTGAGGTGTGGTTGCGTGAATACATATTGGAGGCTCGATGGTCGGTATCAATTGGAACTTCCTTCCCAAGAGGTAGTGCCTCCATATTCTTAGCATACGACAAGCGCAAGCAATTCACGATGCGTGCGTTGGGTGGCGGCGTCTGGCGTCGTTCATCTTCACGGAATCATCGCTACCACCGCGCTCTTCTTGCATAAGCCTTTGCACTGTAGCTATCTTACTGCATCGTTGCTACAAGCTTATCTTTCTCCGGTCCGGTGGGGTTAAAGGCTGGGGCTGTTGTTAAAGCTTCCTTCAACAATTCAAATCCCTTTTGGGCTTTCTTGTGCCAATGCTCTACCCAATCTTTCACCTTCTCGCCCTCGTCAGTGCGTTAGCGGGGCTGCTATCTTAGCAAAGTTCTTCCACGAACTTCTGTAGTACCACTGCTAGGCCAGAAAACCGACCTCGTGCACATTCTTGGGCCGACCCAGCGAATCCTTTGCTTCAATCTTGGCGGGGTCCGTCGAGATGCCTTCTGCCCGAGATCACATGACCAAGGTATTCCACCTTCTCATTTGCGAAGTGGCGCCGACAACTTGGCGTACAAGCGGTGCCTCCTCAACTTCTCTAGCACCCTTCTCAAGTGTTGCCGCGTGCTCTTCAAGGGATCTGCTATACACCAAAATGTCATCAAAGAAAACAATCACAAAGGTGTCGGGAACTCCACGAAGATATGGTTCATGAGCCTCATGAGCGTTAGGGGGGGCATTTGATAAGCGAAAGGCATCCTTTGTGAACTCATAATGCCCATACGGCGTCACGAAGGCGGTCTTGTGGATATCCTCCTCCTTTATCCGTATCGATGGTAACTTGGACCTTAAATTCGATTTTGGAGAAGATCTTTGCTCCTTGAAGCTGATCCATCAAGTCGTCGATCTTGGAAGCGCATACTTGTTCTTAATGGTGTGCTTATTCAAGCTGTCTATAGTCTATGCACATCCTCAAAGATCCATCCTTCTTCTTGACAAAAGAATGGAAGCTCCAAGCGGCGAGACACTAGGTCTAATGAAACCTAGGTCGAGCAGCTCTCTAGCTGCTTCTTTAGCTCGGACAACTCTGCGTTGTCATTCTATATGGGGCCTTGCTTGTCGGTTTTGTTCGGTTCGAGTGCTATCTGCTTTCGACTCCCTATAAGGAGGAGGGCTGCTTGATCTCATCACGGAAAGAGATCGTGGAACTCCGTGATCAACTTAGCTATTTGCCTCGGCAACTGGCGAGCATCTTGTCTTCTTTGCTTCCTTCCAATTCCGGCTCACTAATCTCAAGCTTGAAGATGTATGCTACTGCTCACTCTTGATGCACTTGAGCGGTAGTTTAGAAGACATACAGCTTTGCATGATGGGGACAACTTCTTTACTGTTATCTCAATGATCTTGCCGTCAGGGTGTTGGGAAGGTCACCTTAAAGCTTTCCACAATCAATAATGGCCCCTGCTGGTCCAAGGTACTCCATACCTATTATCAAGTCATTACTTGCCAATGCCCATTACTTACGCCCCATCACGGATCTTAATCCCGGCAAGTCGATGTCAAAGTTGATTCTTTTACTGCCGTGCGCCTTCTTGCTCCACTTGCTAAGACAGCGGGCCTTGGCTTTGACTTTAATGGTTTCAACTTCAACATTTGAACCATGCGGGAGATGCAAAGTTATGGCTACTTCGAATCTATTGGGACTATAAATGACTTGGCCTTGGCCTTTCCCCTTTGTGGAAATTACTTTATCTTGGCTCTCTGCTTTGCTCTGTATCTATTGCGGCAAAGATATGACACTCACCACGAATGTAGTCGCGGGCCTCCTCGCCCGTCGTCGTCGAATAAGTGTCCCAATCTCCCAACTCGCTAGTTTTTGCACTCATGACATATGGGCGGGTTCTTTGTCCTATGGCTGGCTGAAACACACGAAACAAAATTTTGCTTTTCTATGCACTCTGTCTCTTTTCCTTGGGCATGGCTGCTTGAGAAAGGATCGCCTTTGCTTTGGAGTAGTTTGACCCTTCTGTTTGTCTTTGAAGGACACTGCTTCTTCTCCTCTTTGTTTCCCTTGATTGCCACTATATGGGGCTCTAGGCTGGTCTGGTGGTTTGTTCTCGGGCTAAAAGCGCTTTCTTTGCCTTGCCTTTATCTTGGTAATCTTGTTGCCTCGCCCCGCTATTACGAGGTCTGTCCCTTGCAAGCTTATTGCCTTGGACTCGGCTTCCCGATACCGTTCTAGGGTTTATTGCCCTTACAAACTGCGGATCTCCTCATTCGGACCTTCAATGTAGCTTTCCTTTGCATGCTTCTCACCTAACTTTGGCACATCTGACCTTAGCCTCATAAATTCCTCACGTGTATTTAAATGCTTGACTTGTTGCCTTCTTTGCAGCTTTGTAGAAGCTATTTGCATCATCTTTGGACTTGTGCTCTCTTGGAGCGTAATGGCTTGAAGGCTTTAGCAAACTTCTTGAACCTGCAAGCATCCACTGCTTAAGCCATGAGCCTTGGCATAGCCCTTCCACCAAATGCGTCTTTGCTCGCCGGGTTATTTGTTGCCACCACGCCTTTATCCTTATCCTTCATACCATAGGCATTGCCGTATTAAGCTCATCTCGTCAAGCCAAGCCTCTGCTTCCATGCGACCTGTTCTCGCTGAGAGAATTGCTCGAGCTTCTGGCCTTCCAAACATTTCCCAATGCGAGTCTACTTTCTTACGGTAGTCGAGAGGGTTCTTGTGTCCCTTTGTAGTCCCTCAGGGGTGGTTCCTCGCCTTTAGATGCGCTCCGGACTTGGTTACGCTCTTCTTCTTCCTCGGAATCGGGTCGAATCGAGCTTGAGTCGGAGGAGTCGAGCTGGGGACCTTCCTCTCTTGCTCCTCTTCTTGTCTCTACTTGTTCTCAGGGCTGATGCTTGCGGCGGTTGGCGTTACCCGCCGAACCTGCTCACAGCGTGCGGCTAGCAAGGCCTTTATCACGTTAGAGTGCGTCCTCATTTGCGATATTTCTTCTTACGGGTCATTTGTCCAAACTCTTCAAGCGGGTTCCTTGCGGGCGTGGCACAGGCGGGCTCTGTTCCCCAGTAAGTTCCAGCGGTTAATCGTTCTCTCCTGGCGCTCGGGCCTCTAATTTTGCATACACAAGTGGTTCATATCTACATGGTTAGTTTTCCTTGCTTTCTTGCATTATTTATGTTTGTTGGCATGGTTGAGGGGACACAAAATATATCAACAAAACATTTATAGTGCAAGAGAATATTATATTTATATTTTATATTACACTAATACAAGAACTTGCAACTCTGCTAATCATTTATTGTTGATGCGGTAAGATGGATTATCCTCAAGAACTTTTTCACTTGGGCTGTTCCCCTTGAATGGCCCAAGTTCCTAGAACATTGGCTGGAGATCCACCCTGTAATGCTCTTGCTAAATCTTCTATTCTGCGATTGGGAGGTATAAAGCTGCTGTCGCGGCAGTCTTGCTTGCCCCTTTGTAAGGTATGGCGAAGTCGAAGGCGTCGAGTGCTACCGCTCTTTTCACCGGGGATTGCATACCGGTGTTAAGGGGTAGCCGTGCATGCCCCGGCCGAATCACGAGTGCAATCGACAGCGATACTCCTTCCTGCGCCTACGGGGGTGAACTGCGGTGGATAACGCTATTCTTCCATCCATCGGCAATGGCGGGTAATAAGCGTAATGACATGTCGATTTGCGAGATGGGTCCTCGACTACTTTCGGTATCCAGCTCGATTATGCGCTTCGAAATCATCAACCTCGCAGTGGTGAGCTCCACTGTAGTCTCACTGTTCTTTGAAACCCTCACGAGGTGGTGCGCTGTCCTATCGGGAGGTCTTTGCGGATGAGCTTTCCGTTAGGATGTTTGAGAAGTCGCATAAGCGGATCCCCATCTGTTCTGGAGAGCAAGGAACTCTTCCTCGTCGGTAGCTTGTTCTCGGCCTTATGCGCCTCCATGATGCGATGTTGCTGTAGGCTTGGATGTGGGAGGTAAACTCTCCCGTGTAAGTGTCGGCTTCCCTTACTTGGAGGGGAAAGTCAGGACTCTCCTGGGACGATGAAGTCGTCCAAGTCGGAACCGGAGTTGGTGCGGCAACTCTTGGTCGGTACTCCCTTTCCACGCACTCAGGGAGGTTTTGAATGTAAGCTTAGGAGTAGAAACTCCTCACCAGCCGATTATAATGGGGGCTAGGCTTGTGATGCCTAACTTGGGGGTGTAGCGACTCGAGATGCTGCCGGCTTCTTCCAATCTTGCCACTCCCGCTCGCTTGTGGCTGCTCCTCTGGCGGGTCGAGCTCAACATCGTCTTCCTCCTCCTCAGTTCTGTTCATCAGGAGTCTTCTTCCTTCCCTTCCTGCTCTGTTCATGCTTGTGTGAGGGCCGTTGTTATGCTGCTTCGGCTAATGGATCCCGTCCATGGGGGAATAGAGGTTTCCCCACAATGTTCTCGACGCGGTGGGTGAGAAAGATTGCCGAGGCGGTGTTGAAAGAAGTACTTGGTCTGTTGGCGGTTAGGACCATTGGCTCGGTGTCGCGGTGCGCTTTGTTTGTGAGGTATTTGGCGATGTTAGGGACATCGTCTAATCTTTACTGCGAGGGGCTGTCTAGGAACAAAATATCCTACACAAGGGGGAGTTGCACTAAGCTGGTTCTACCCTAGCTTGGAACTTCAGTCAAGACTCTACTATAAAAGGCTGGGGTGGCGTGCAAAAGGTTGCTTGGGCGTCTACCTCCTTCACGAAAATCACGGAAGATTTGGTCGGCGTCGACCTCGGCGACATGTATTGGTATTTGTACCATCTCTGGAAATCGAGAAGTTGCCATTGATTAATTGCGAGGAAGAAGGTAACAAATGGTTGCAAAAGCCTCGGGGAGTTAGGAAATCGGCTAGAAGGGCAGGGCAGATTTGTAGGGTGCTATGTGAAGTGGCGGGTCTATTTATAGAAAAGGGGAAACCCTAATTTTTGGATGACTTGAAAATTTCCTAGGATTGGGTAATTCTAACTTATCGAGGTCAAAATAGGAGTTTGAGGACTATAGGAGATGCTTGAACAAGGCTAGGTTACCTAAAAGATGCTATGCGATGGGTTGAAGGTGACTTTGACAAGTCTGGTGAAAATTGGTAAGAGGTCTCACGACTTGCGCCTCGCTTCAATCCTAACTTTTTGTTTTGCGACGGACGCTGTGAACATCAGTCCCATTTTAATCAAAGATGTCCAACTTGGGTAAACTAATGGTGTAAAGGGTGATGGGCTCATCAAATTAAGAGAATCGACCCCTTATTTGGTCAATTTGGGCTGTTTTGGTCAAGCATGGGCGAGGTCTCACGGCTTTAGCCTAAGCTTCAATCCTAACTTTTTGTTTTCGGTGGCGAGCTGTGAACATCATGTCTCTCGGCTCCCAAATGTCTATTTCTTTGAAAATAAAAGCTAAAACTTATTAATTTGCTCTAATTACTCAAGTTTATGTCATCAAGGTACACAAAATTGCTCTATATTACAAAATTTTTAATTATTTACAACAAAAAGTTTCTAAAGGCGTTCTCCCTTAATGCGGGTCATAAGACTCATGTCTTGTCGCATTAAGGTTACCGCTGGCGTGGATAGTGCGGTTGTTGAATCTTCAAAATGTTGCACTATCTTTGCCTCGGCCGCCTCTTGCATTGCCCGGACGCCTCGTCTGTCGTGACTCTAAAGTACGTTCTATAGGCACGCATAACTTCCGCACCAGCCAGAAGGCGAAGGGGGCCGCGGGGGATTAGGAGACCCGAAGGCTGCTTATTTGGAAGTGTCTAATCTCCCTTAGCGGCTCTTCTCTCCACCTCCTTCCTATCCGGCTTTCTTCACGGGTGGCGGCTTGGGACCTTGGGCCGGTGGTGGCGGCCTTAGGGTTTCTTTGCCGTTGGTAAGCCCTCCCTCGATGAACTTAACTTCTGTTTTTCTTCATAATATTTGTTATAGGCCTCCCATTTCTTCATGTAGGCCTCGTGCTCTCTCATCTTCCTCTCATAAATCTTCACCACAATGGGTGGCGTAGGCTTCCGGGCGGTCGTGGTTCTTCTTTCTATCCCATGCGGGGTATTGAGGGGGCTTACGCACTTGGTCTTGGTGGGGTTGCTTTCGGTGCAATTTGCTTTCGGGTACTTCACGCTTTCGTCGCTGGGTGCTTGGAAGAGCTCCCACCTGCAGCGTTAGGGTTGAAGTCTTCATCAGAAGAGTCGTCGGAAGGGTTTGGGGGTTCGTCAGGTTGCCGCTCCTTGATAATAATGTTGGGGTTCGGCCTCTTCCTTGGCGGGCAGTCCTTTGTTCTCCTTCCTTGACCACGAACTTCCCTTTCGCTTTCTTCTTTTCTTCTGCTGCCTTTTGTTCCTCCTCCTTCCTTTTCCTCTTTTTGTCTTCCCTTCTCTTCTGCCGGCGCTCGTACTTCCTGATGAACCTTCTAAGGTCTGCTACCTCCGTGGCTCGGACACATCACTGCTCATCTGCTTTCGAGGATTTCCGTGGGTCGCGTCTGAGATAGTGCGCTTGTTTCTGGCTGCTTTGGATCTCCCGCTCTATTTCTTCATTACACCTCCCTCGTCTCTTAGTCCATGGGTTGGTGATGTGGCCTCGTCCTCCTCCACTCTTTGGTTGAAGACATCGATCAAATCGGAGGTGTCTTCCTCTTCGTCCGAAGGCGAGCGACCCCCTCTTGCGAGCCTCTCGCGAAGCATCTTCGAATGATCTACGCCTCGGTGGTATTTGGTGGTTTCGCTGGCGGCAGCTTCCTTGCGGTCTGTTTGGTTCGGGCCATGTTTTACGGATCGTCAATCGGATAAAAGCGCCCGAAAAGATCGCCTAAGTTGGGAAGAAGCGGATTTCTAGGGCTTGGGCGAAAAAAAATGAGGGTTCTACATCTATTTATAGCTTGGGGGAATTTTTAGGTCAAAACTCAAGTTGCTCTGTTTAACATGCTAAGGCACCAATTTATCTAAAACTTATACTTATTTGGACTTTTTCTACCCATTGGTCTCCGCGACTTTAGCCTCGTTCCAATACTAATGTTTAGTTTTGCGACCCGGTAGCGGTATGAATCTTTATTTCTAGGGTTTTTAGGTAATTAAAACATGCTATTCTAACTAATTCCTACCTTAGAATTAGCCTTACCACATTATTTTTCTCAAATTCATCATGTTTTGGTGTTCTTGACTCGATGTCTCATAGCTTAGCCTAAGCTTCAAAACAAAAAGTTAGTTTTCGCGACCCGGTATGCGGTGTCAGATTCCACCTCACTGGGAAAATTTTGGCTCATTCTTTTTTAATCTTGTTAAATTCCAATTCCTTAATTGTTACTAGCTTAGCATAACTACAAAGGTGAAAAAATTTTCCCACTTTTGAGGCTTGAGGATCCTATCAAGTTAGTACTCTTTGGGAACATGGTCGGTGCTTTGCTCTTGGTCTCCAAGAACATTGCTCGATACCCTTTGGCGTCCCCTACTTCATTATCACGGTGCACTCAGGTATACAAGCGAGGGATTCTTCCCCACACCAGCTCCATCGCGTCTGGGGCCCTCCACATATCTTTGCACCCGTAGCGAGGTCCCGATTGGGAAGAGTGAAGGTGTCATTCTACCCGTCTCCCTCGGGGCCTACCTAGGCTGGCGGGCGTAAACATACATGTCGGTAGCACATACATCAACATCTGTGACCATCTCGAAGGATGGTCCTCCTCATATCTGCATAGACAAAGATCAGCACATCACATAGGGGATCCTACCCAAGGCTCGGACTCAAGGATGGCCCGGCGGCTTGGGTCTCGAGTTCGTTGCTTGAGGCGAATTCATGGCAATGGAATTGGCTGGCATAAGAACATGGCATAGGGTTGTCCCTCCATCCGCCCCTCACATTGCACACTTTGCGAGTAGGCTGAAAAGTGTTGGGACTGTTTGTAGCCCCCGGATGCATAGCCAAAGGGGCTATTCACGGGTCTCATCCTCCCGGTTCGATGGGGCAGGTAGGGATCACTCCCTCGAGAGATCTACATGCTAACTCAAGGTGACTAGAGGGCCCTTTGCCGTATTCGGTGAACCCCTTTGGAAAGTGTACACCACTTCCGCGGTGTCGGGCCCATGCCTTACCGCGCTTTCGGTGGTAAGCCATTAGACCTAGTCACAATGATCCCGGTAGGCTTTACACCGGGGGATGGTTCAAGGAGTCGAGGACATGAACCTCCTTCTTAGCCGGTCGGCCCCTTCACCCCAACCCGGTGTGGCTCTTGTACCGCAGGCGAATCTCTGGTGTGCTAGAGGCTACTCTAGGAGCATCAACTACAAGCTTTGGGGCCTCTACCCCCTTCCCAATACAAGGAGTTCAGAAATACATCATCCAAATACATCACGGAAGAACTAAAGAACTAGATCAATCATAGAGTTAGGTTCTTTGGTTAGTGTCCAAGATCTAAGATCTAGATAACTACTATGGGCAATTTAATAGTCTAAACCTCTTGATTCTATGACTAGAAGGCGGTTTAAGCTATTAAATTGACCATCTGATCCTTAGTGGCTCCTCGACTGAGTTCAACCATCCTGCTGAGCTGATCGAGAGCCCGATGGTGCAATCGGCGGGGGCGTCGGGGGCGGTTTTGGCTCACAGGGCAGCCAAAGCCCGAGCTCTAAAACCCTAAGGGCGAAAACTAGCAAGCTAGGGTTTTCCTACCCTAAATAGACATGGGGGTTTAGGCTAGGGTTTCCAATTACCCAATTTGGCATGTGGGATAATTGGAAGGCCCCACTTGCCTTTAGTGGCTAGGTGGCAAAATATGCCAACATGGAAGGTGTGCCCTCATTAATGTGCACATGTGCACATTAATAATATGAACACTCTAGTAAGTTGCCCCTAGGGCTACTTACCATTTATCTGG
Organism: Isoetes taiwanensis; assembly: GCA_021234155.1. NCBI lineage: Eukaryota > Viridiplantae > Streptophyta > Lycopodiopsida > Isoetales > Isoetaceae > Isoetes > Isoetes taiwanensis. Next base: position 88,379 of record JAJEKV010000801.1, read on the forward strand.
ATTAGTAAAATCCATTCGAGGAATTGGCGTCTCTGCTGATGACGCATTAAGCGTTACAATGTAGATCTTGCACAGGGTATCTTGTCTTTGGAGCGTCCAC
>JAJEKV010000802.1:0-88257 GCA_021234155.1 Isoetes taiwanensis
ATTAATGCATAATCACGGACTTAAATTCTGATTTTTGCAATGCCAAGCTAGCTTCCTAAGTCATCGCCAACTTATCTGAGGCCAACTTTCAAAAATTTTGGATATGGTTTTAGATCAAATAGTTTGCACTAGAGCGGTCAAGGCGGCTTTGTTGTTGAAGGCGTGGTAGCACACTTGCCCAAGTCAAACAAGGCCGGGACCTTGCAAGGCCTCCTCATTAAGGGAGAGTAGAACCAGGCCGAGCCCCAAAAAGCTTCAGAGGCGCCTTTCGGCGGCTTTCCGTAGGCGTCACGCTAAAAGACCACTCCGGATCTCGGTTCACGTATCAAGCCCACCGTTGAATCCTTTGTTCGGGGAACCTGGTCAGAAGGTTCAAAAAATCAACATCGTCCCAGGAGAACATATCAAACCATGAAAGCGTCAGAAATGCCGCGGCGGCGAATGTAGAAACCAAAGTGTTTTGTCGTTCCGGACATTGCGGAGGCTCTAGGAAATGCGATCCGACTTCATACATCGTCAGGAATGCCAAAATTACCTTAGGGACCAAGTTACATAAGGGCGGTCATTTTTGCAAAAAGAAAGAAACACTTACGCCCTACATTGCGGGATTCACGGGACCACCTCCTAGGCCAATTAACTTCGAGTGTGTTGCACATGAGATAGTTTGGCTTCTTCGAGAGGGGTGGGCTTACGGCCACAAAACTTGGTCCCTAGGGCAATGTCGGCGTTCGAGTCCATTGGCGAGCAGCGGATCGCGGATTCGGGAGAGGGAAGTTGCGTCGTCGCCGGGACGCCGGGAGAGAATTTTGGGGCAAGCTGCTTCGGGTGGTTTTAGGGTCCGTGCTCTGGCGTCAACACCCCCTCTCGTCAAGACACGCGCCAAGGTCCTAGTCAAATCGACAAGGATAGAGCCTCGAAGCGTAAACCCTATGAGTTGCGAGGTTCTAGCAAGGTTTGCGTTTTGGGTGCGAGTTTTGGTCTTTTGCACTTGGGGCGTGGCGATCACATGCAGTTGAAGCATGAAGCAAGAGGAACCAGCGGAATGGGTTTGGACTGTACTCCTCAGTTTGTGGCGGTTAGAAGTCAAGGGCCGCTTTTGCGGTAGCAAGACATTAAGTAAATTCGTAATTAATGCATAGTATGGGACTTAAATTCTGATTTTTTGTCGGCTAGCTTCTAAGTCGCCGCCAACCTCTGAGGCCAACTTTCAAAAATTTTGGATATGGTTTAGATCAAATAGTTTGCACTAGAGCGGTTCGAGGCGGCTTTGTTGTTGGGCGTACGGTGGCAGCACTTGCCCAAGTCAAACAAGGCGAGGGACCTTGCAAGGCCTCCTCATTAGGGGAGAGTCGAACCCGAGGCCGAGCCCAAAAAAGCTTCGGCGGCCTTTCTGGCGGCGCTCGTAGGGGCGTGCGCTAAAGACCACACTCCGGATCTCGGTTCCGTATCCGGCCAGTTGAATCCTTTGTTCCGGGAACCTGGTTAGAAGGTTCAAAAATCCAACATCCGTCAGGAGAACATATCAAACATGGCGTCTGCGAGCGGCAATGTAGAAACCAAAGTGTTTTGTCGTTCGGGACATTGCGGAGGCTCGAAATGCCGATCCGACTTAAGCCACATCGTCGGGAATGCCAAAATTACCCTAGGGACCAAGTTCAGCGGTCGGTTTTGCAAAAGAAAGAAACACTTCGCCCTACATTGCGGTATTGACCACCTCCTAGGCCAATTGACTACGAGTGTGTTGCACATTAGATAGTTTGGCTTCTTGAGAAGGGGTGGGCTTACGGCCACAAAACTTGGTCCCTAGGGCAATGTCGGCGTTACGAGTCCATTGGCGAGAGCGGATCACGGTTGGGAGAGGAAGTTGCCGTCGTCGCCCGGGGCCGCCGGGGAGAGGAATTTTGGGGCAAAATTTTGCTTCGAGGGTGGTTTTAGGGTCCGTGCTCACGGCGTCAACACCCCCCTCTACATCAAGACCGCGGCGCAAGGTCTAGTCAAATCGACAAGGATAGAGCCTCCGAAAGCGTAAACCCTATGAGTTGCGAGGTTCTAGCGAGGGTTTGCGTTTTGGGTCTTAGATTTTTTTGGTCTTTTGCACTTGGGGCGTGGCGATCACATGGAGTTGAAGAGCGAAGCAAAAGGGGCCCGGCGGAATGGAGTTTGGACTGTACTCCTCCCGTTGTGGCGGTTAGAAGTCAAGGGCCGCTTTGCGCGTGCAAGACATTAAGTAAATTCGTAATTAATGCATAAATGCGGACTTAAATTCTGATTTTTTGTCGGACTAGCTTCTAAGTCGCCGCCAACATCAGGCCAACTTTCAAAAATTTTGGATATGGTTTAGATCAAATAGTTTGCACTAGAGCGGTCAGGGCGACTTTGTTGTTGGGCGGCCCGGCAGCACACTTGCCCCAAGTCAAACAAGGCCAGGACCTTGCAAGGCCTCCTCATTAGGGGAGAGTCAGAACCCGGGGCCGAGCCCCAAAAAGCTTCGAGGCGACCTTTCGGCGGCCTTCATAGGCGTGCGTGCGCTAAAGACCACACTCCGGATCACCGGTTTCTGTATCCGGCCAGTTGAATCCTTTGTTCAAGGAACCTGGTTAGAAGGTTCAAAAAAAATCCAACATCCGTCAGGAGAACATATCAAACGCGAGGAAGCGTCTGCGGCGGCGATTGTAGAAACAAAGTGTTTTGTCGTTCGGACATTGCGGAGGCTCGAAATGTCGATCCGACTCCGCCACATCGTCAGGAATGCCAAAATTACCCTAGGGACCAAATTTGCGGTCGGTTTTGCAAAAGAAAAAAACACTTCGCCCTACATTGCGGTATTGTGACCACCTCCTAGGCCAATTAACTACGAGTGTGTTGCACATGAGATAGTTGGCGCTTCTTCGAGAAGGGGTGGGCTTACGGCCACAAAACTTGGTCCCCTAGGGCAATGTCGGCGTTCTGAGTCCATTGGCGAGAGCGAATCCGCGATTCGGGAGGGAAGTTGCCGTCCATCGCCGGAGCCCGCCGGAGGAATTTTTGGGGCAAAGGCGCTTCGGGGTGGTTTTAGGGTCCTTGCTCTGGCGTCAACACCCCCTACGTCAAGACGGCGCCAAGGTCCTAGTCAAATCGACAAGGATAGAGCCTGAAAGCGTAAACCCTATGAGTTGCGGGTTCTAGCAGGGGTTTGCGTTTTTGGGTCTTAAGTTTTGGTCTTTGCACTTGGGGCGTGGCGATCACATGAGTTGAAGCGAAGCAAAGGGAAGCTGAAGGAATGGAGTTTGGACACTGTACTCCTCCGTTGTGGCGGTTAGAAGTCAAGGGCGCTTTTGCGGTAGCAAGACATTAAGTAAATTCGTAATTAATGCATAGTCTGGGACTTAAATTCTGATTTTTTTGTCGGCTAGCTTCCCTAAGTCATCGCCAACATCTGAGGCCAACTTTCAAAAATTTTGGATATGGTTTAGATCAAATAGTTTGCACTAGAACGGTCAGGGCAACTGTTGTTGGGCGGCGGTGGCACACTTGCCCAAGTCAAACAAGGCCGGGACCTTGCAAGGCCTCCTCATTAGGGGAGAGTCCAGAACCCAGGAGGCGAGCCCCAAAAAGCTTCGAGGCAGCCTTTCTGGCGGCGGCTCCGGAGAAGGCGTGCGCTAAAGACCATACTCCGGGATCTCGGTTCCGTATCGGCCAGTTGAATCCTTTGTTCCGGGAACCTGGTCGAGAAGGTTCAAAAAAAAATCCAACATCCGTCAGGAGAACATATCAAGTAGAGGCGTCTGCTTGGCGGCGATTGTAGAAACCAAAGTGTTTTGTCGTTCGGACATTGCGGAGGCTCGAAATGCCGATCCGACTTAGCCACATCGTCAGGAATGCCAAAAATTACCCTAGGGACCAAGTTCTGGCGGTCGGTTTTGCAAAAAAAAAACACTTCGCCCTACATTGCGGTATCCGGCGTGACCACCTCCCTAGGCCAATTACTACGGTGTGTTGCACATTAGATAGTTGGGCTTCTTGAGAAGGGGTGGGCTTACGGCCACAAAACTTGGTCCCTAGGGCAATGTCGGCGTTCGAGTCCATTGGCGAGCAGATCGCGGTTCGGAGGGAAGTTGCGTCGTCGCCGGGAGAGCCGGAGAGGAATTTTGGGGCATTTTTGCTTCCGGATGGTTTTAGGGTCCGTGCTTCGGCATCCAACACCCCCTCTACATCAAGACGGCGCAAGGTCCTAGTCAAATCGACAAAGGATAGAGCCTCGAAATGTAAACCCTATGAGTTGCGAGGGTTCTAGCGGGGTTTTGCGTTTTGGAGTCCCGGATTTTGGTCTTTTGCACTGGGGCGTGGCGATCACATGCGATTGAAGCAGCGAAGCAAGGAGGCCCGGCGGAATGGAGTTTGGACCTGTACTCCTCCGTTGTGGCGGTTAGAAGTCAGGGCAGCTTTGCGGTAGCAAGACATTCATAAATTCGTAATTAATGCATGAAATACGGACTTAAATTCTGATTTTTTGTCGGCTAGCTTCCTAAGTCGCCGCCAACATCTGAGGCCAACTTTCAAAAATTTTGGATATGGTTTAGATCAAATAGTTTGCACTAGAGCGGTCAGGGCGACTGTTGTTGGGCGCCCGGTGGCACACTTGCCCAAGTCAAACAAGGCGGGACCTTGCAAGGCCTCCTCATTGGGGAGAGTCAGAACCCGGGGGGCGAGCCCCAAAAAGCTTTCCGAGGCAGCCTTTCCCGGCGGCTCGCCCGGGGGCGTCGCTAAAGACCACACTCGGGATCTCGGTTTCGTATCCGGCCGTTGAATCCTTTGTTCGGGGAACCCAGTGCGAGAAGGTTCAAAAATCCAACATCGTCAGGAGAACATATCAAACTTGGCGTCTGCGGGCGGCGGTGTAGAAACCAAAGTGTTTTGTCGTTCGGACATTGCGGAGGCTCCGAAATGCCGATCCGACTTCGCCACATCGTCCGGAATGCCAAAATTACCCTAGGGACCAAGTTCTGGCGGTCGGTTTGCAAAAGAAAGAAACACTTAAGCCTACATTGCGGTATTTGACCACCTCCTAGGCCAATTAACTTCTACGAGTGTGTTGCACATGAGATAGTTTGGCTTCTTCGAAGGGGTGGGCTTACATTACAAAGGGGTAAAAGCATGCTACGATTGTACCACTTTTGGAACCCTCAAAAGTACCTACACTAGGTACTTTTTAAAAGCTACGGTACTACGTTTTTTTTCTTTCCATTAAAATCGATCGAAATTTTTTGAATTGAAGGTCAGTAACATGCCAATCTATAGTACTAGAGGATAACAATACTATTAGAGACTAAAATAAATGAATTAACTCTCAAACTTATTATTTATTATGGCATTTATGCAAGTTCCTAGTACCGGTGTTGGGTAGAGGGGTAGTTTTGCACTCCTAAAAAAGTACTTTAGATGGTACACCCTAGCATGCTTTCACCCAAAACTTGGTCCCTAGGGCAATGTCGGCGTTCGGAGTCCATTGGCGAGATCACAGTTGGGAGAGGGAAGTTGCGTCGTCGCCGGGGAGGGAGAGGACTTTTGGGGCAAAAGATGCTTTAGGGTGGTTTTAGGGTCCGTGTCAACACCCCCCACGTCAAGACAACGGCGCAAGATCCTAGTCAAATCGACAAGCATAGAGCCTCCGGCGTAAACCCTATGAGTTACCCGAGGGTTCTAGCGGGGTTTGCGTTTTGGGTGCGAGATTTTGGTCTTTTGCACTTGGGGCGTGGCCAATCACATGCGATTTGAAGCGAAGCAAGGAGGCCCAGCGGAATGGAGTTTGGACGTACTCCTCCGTTGTGGCGGTTAGAAGTCAAGGCCGCTTTGCGTGTAGCAAGACATTAGTAAATTAAGTAATTAATGCATAATGCGGACTTAAATTACGATTTTTTGTCGCTAGCATCCTAAGTCATCGCCAACATACATGCATATTGAGATAAACTACATCTTCGCATGTTGGTAGGGTATTAGTTCTCATAGCAGGGGACAAAATTAAAAAAATATATATATATGTCGTCGTAACAAGCGAACACGTAGCTACATATACTATTGGTGGAAACCTAACCTTTTTAAATCTAACAAAATAAAATTTTAAGATAAACTACATCTTTGCATGTTGGTAAGGTATTAGTTATCGTAGCAGGTAAGGTATTACTAGTTATCATCATCGTATTATATACCTCATAGCTCAACGGATGTACCACAAAACATTGAACATTTTCATGGTGGTATATTTCATAACTTTAACGGGTGTAGCAAGTCAAATAAATTCCTATCCAGTTAAATAAACCCATGTATCAAATGTACATGCATTCTATACTATTTAATTTTTTTTTTTTTTTTTTTTTTTTTTTGGTTGTCGTAAAAAAAAAAAAACGTCGTTACAAACGTCGTTCAACGACGTTTTTTGTCGTCGTTTAACGGCGTCAAGGCGTCGTTAAACGGCGACTTTGTGATTTAAATTGAAAGCGGTGGCAATCCCGCCGCTTATTTTCGAGCAAGCAAAGCTTATGGAGGCGTTTTTTTGGCGATTTTTTAGGTCGGATCTACTTTGGGGTCTATTCTAAGTGTAAGACAAGCTTCATAAAGGTATGTTACGCGGATCAACCAACTTCGTTTTTTTGAATCTAAACTTGTTTTGGGTAGATTTAGGGCTTTTTGTATTTGTTGTTTGTTCTTCCTTCAACCTTCATTCTTCTTCTTCCATTCTTGCATCCTTCTTCCATACATATTCTTCCATTCCCTTTGTCATCTTCTTCTTGATTCTTCCTCCTCTTATACTACTTCTTCCTCCTCTTATTCAAATTCTTACTCTTAATCCTCCTCTTGCGCTTCATCTTCTTGGTATTCTTCCTCCCCATTTTCGGGTTCCTCCTATTCTTATTAGCCTTTTCTTCTTGAATTCTTCCATTCTTCTTCTAATTTTTTTCCCATCTAAGAAGGCGTCGTTAAAAAGGCGAGACCCTTCTTCTTTCCAAAATTTTTCCTTATTAGTTGTTTTATACTATTTCTTTCTAATCATTGAATTTTTGTTTTGCATGTACACTCCTAGCAAAAATGTGTTCTTCTTACCAAAACAAGTTGGCACCTCTTCGAGGGTAAGGATTTAATTTTTTCAATAAGCTAATAAAATACTAATGCTTTATTTAGGTTAAATTGTTATCCAAGAAGGGGGCGTCATTGAAACCACCCCTCCCCATTGATTTTCCATATTTTTTTTCCTTTAAGTTGTTTTATTTATACTAATATTTTACTAATCATTGAATTTATTGTTTTGCATGTACACTCCTAGCAAATGCGTTGTTTGTGCAAAACAACTTTGCCACCTTGTACCAGGTAAGCATTTAATTTTCAATATGCTTAATGTATTGATTAATGTATTTAGCTTAATTTATTGATTAATGTATTTAGCTAAAAAAATTGGGGCTTCATTTATTTTGTATTTTTTAATATATTTAAGCGACATCATTTAATGACATTAAAATCTTATATTTCTTTATTGGTTAAATTCATTTTATAGGCTTTAAATTAAATGTATTAACTTCATTCATAATAAATGTATTATTATTATTTTTTCAATTTACAAAAAAAAAAAAAAAAAAAAAATAAAAAAATTAATTTTTTTTTAATACGTAACGCCAATCCGTCGGCAACGCTTGTGCCGCCCGCCCGACGATGGCGCCTGCGTGTGCGTGACGTCGTTAAGCGACGTCAAACCGCGCAAACGCCACGTCGACAACTTCGCTTCGTGACGCCACATGCGCCGGCCAGCGTGGCGTACCGATAATGCGTGGCGTCGTTGAAACGGCGTCGCGTCCGTCGTCGCTTTAAGGCGCCGGCGGTTGCGGTAGCGTATAGCGGCATAAAGGTCGTTTATCGGCCTTTCGGGCGTCGAAATAGGCGTCGTTTATCGGCGTTTTGGCGTCGATCATCGGCGATCTAAGCGACGTCACGGGCGTCGTAATAGGCGCCGTAACGGGGCTTTAATTTTTGTAGTGATTGTCGGCCGGATTTGGCCAACTCTAGATTTCTTCTTTAGACAATGTGTCTTTGAAGCTTTTTGGGGTTCGAACATATTGCTAAAGGCTCAAGGCTTCTGCTTAGCCATGTCTCACGTACCTCAAGATCCTCGTAGCAAAGATGAAATTTTGGGGCTGCGGCCAGAATCTAAAATTTGGGAGGCCGGAATTTAAGATTTGGGTCTTGGTTCGTTATCGGGGAAGGTAGAGAACGTTTTGCCCTGATTGATCGCCATGGGCTCGATTAAGGTTTTGGACCTTCCATGTCGCGTAAAGTTTCTTTAGGTTTTTTTTTTTTTTGAAGAGCGTGTTTTACTTCATATTATACACTCAAAATATTACAAAGTACTTCCGAAGTAAGAAATGTCCTGAAGCATCAATCACTTTTAGATGATCACTCCATATTGGAATTTTAATACTGATGGGACCCAATTGGAGATCTCGAAAGCAATTATACAACTTCTTACGAATTTCTTGAAGCACCACACGAGAAGAAATCGCTTATCATAAAGACCTTTCTTCGCCCGGCTTCCATACACTCGGATTAGCCAAGACTTTGCCATGTGGAATGCAATCCTTTTAGAAGCCGATCCAGCGATTTGGATAAACACCCAAAAGAAAGTCTTGACTATCCAAAGATACTCCAAAAGAGAATGCGGCCGGGACCTAAGACTACTTCGACTCACGCACACAAATATAAACAATGCTCCAATATTTTAATGCACGCTCACACATTGGGCAAAGTGGGCTAACTCCTAAAGCTTAAAAAGCGATGAACCATCTCATTAACTCTCAAAGAGCGATAAATCACCTGCCAAAGTAGAACATTTACCTTTGGAGGATTATATTTAGACCAAACAAGATTCCAGATGGATTGCCATTGAGAAGGCAAAGTCTGTAAGTGCCATTTTCGAGGTGATAAAGTACTTGAGGAGGTAAGCAATCTGTAGCAGGAACTTACTAGCTTCTTGCCTTCTTTAATACCTTGAACAAAGTTTCAGCATCTCTTGTTACCCACCTTCTTAATTAGAGGAAGAGCACTTGCTACATAAGCCCATATACTGATATCTTTATCCAACAACCCATATGTCTCCTAAAACCATTGCCAAGGAGCAATGTCAATACCAAAATACTACTGTTCAATAGAAATAATACCCGTTCTCCTCCACCTCGCTTGGGAATGCGCATGCATAAATTCTACAACTGGGTGTAGTTGTCCATGAGTATACAAAGGCAACCACAGAAAGGGGGAAGATGCCTGGAGACAAGCTTCCCAATCAAATGTAATCACCTGCTGGACTACCTTCCAGGCCCGAAGCAAGCCTTTTAGTACTGGAGAGGCATGTGAATAAGCTTTCAATGGATATAACAATGCCCAAGGGAGCTCAATTCTCACACCTCGCTTATGAAAAACCATACACTTCTTTACTGATTATTCTGCTCCCATATTGAATATGGAGCTGACACGTGGCATTTATTCTAAATGGGAAAGTTGCCTAAGTTCTACCATTTACTCAATCGTTTTTTTATGTACTTTGTGAACTTTTAGAATGAATAGTAAAAAGATTAGAATGGACAATAAACAATAGAATGAATAGTAAAAATATTAGAATGAACAGTAAATAAAGTAGAGTGAATAGTAAAAAATACAAAATATCAGTAAGGTTTTGCATTTAAAATCAAGAGTCACAAATGATCCTTCAGATCAGTTACAATCAGTACATCAGTTTAAACACAAAATTACAGATCTGAGATCCAAAAATCATGTCATTAGTTTCGGTTTCACACACTTCCACCTCCGAAACTCGGCAAATAAAGCATAAGAAAACAGAAACAAGAACATCAAAAAGCCAGATTGTCGAAGCTTTACAACCTCAGCAACTTTGTCGACTCCAAAAGCTTCCAAAAGCTGAAGAAGAAAATGTTAGGCACTAGAGAAACATATAATCCAACAAACAAGTTAATACCTGCTACATGTTGGAAAAACTCGACAATTTCTCAACAAAACCTCACAATACTTCGTCATAACTCGGCAGAAGTCTTTAGAACTCGGCAGATGTCTTCAAAACTTGACAAAACTCTTCAGGACTCGGCAGATTTTTGCAAAACTTGCAAGAAACTCAGCAAAACCTCTACAAACTTCCAAGAACTCGACAAAAACTCGACAAACTTTCAAGGTCTTCCAAAACTTTGCAAGAACACGGTAAATCTAAGGCACTACACCATAAACTTAGGCGCCATAACCAGAAATGAGCTAAGAACAAGAAATGAGACCAGCGACATAGCAGAAACTTCGAAAAACTTCTAAAAACTTCCAAAAACATGGCAAGAACTCGAGAAATCTATGGCGCTACACTATAAACTAAGGCACCATAACCTAAAGATCAAGAAAAGACACGAGCACCATAGCCAAAACATACGCCATGGCGGACTCGACAAATCCGCAGCCATAGCCAAAGCAAAAGGAAGAACAAAGGATCGAGGCAAAACTCATTTATAATGGTGATGACCTGGGAGGGGGGGGGGGAATACATTATTTCCAACAAATTCCATTTCTAAAGCTTTGGCATTGAAGAAGCTAATGAAGCTATTACACTCCAGCTACACGGTGCAAAATCATCGTTGATGATCTCCAAAACTTCTCTCGCTTAACTGCAAATTGGACATTATTTCATAATGGCCCTTCATCACGTTTTGGCATACAATTGCACAATTCGAAAATTGAATAGAATAACTTAGTTACGAAAAACCTGGACAACAATCTTAAGTTTGAAATCATATTAGAGGCAAGGAGGACAATCATAATCGAGAACACAACTACTGCTGAGATAAAAAGACGATCAATTTGCGCACTTGCCGCCTCCAGACTCCAAATCAGCTTCCGCCTAGGGCTCCTCTTCTGGTTTAATGTTGAATAGTTTTCTACCACGACTTCATTTTTGGCATGTCACTCGAAACTTTCACTCTTATGTAATGCTCATTTTCTTCTGTCCTCCATATTTTATATTTTGTTTGCTGCATTTTCTTTGAAACTTGGCTCTGGCTGACACGTGTTGTGTTTCACTTTTCGTTTACACTTCTCACTTTTCATTTGCACTTTATTCCCCTTTCTTGGGGACTGGCATACTCTGTATCTAGGAAAACGAAGCGGATTGAAGCCATTGTCGACGGATTTGCCTGCCAACTCTAGATGCTGAAGCTTTTTGCGGGGTTCGCACATATTGCTAAGGCTCGCTCTCCTTAGCCGTCTACGTACCTCAAGATCCACCTTAGCAAAGATGGGGAGGAGCTGCGGCCAGAATCTAAAATTTGGGAGACCAATTTAAGCTTTTGGATCTTGGTTCGTATCAGGAAGGAAGAGAACGTTTTGCCCTGATTGATCTGCACAGGCGCAGTGCTTAAGGTTTTGGACCTTCCATGTCACGTAAAGTTTCTTTACGTGTTATTCTGCTCCCATATTGAATATGGAGCTGACACGTGGCATTTATTCTAAATGGGAAAGTTGCCTAAGTTCTACCATTTACTCAATCATTTTTTTATGTACTTTGTGAACTTTTAGAATGAATAGTAAAAAGATTAGAATGGACAGTAAACAATAGAATGAATAGTAAAAACATTAGAATGAACAGTAAATAAAGTAGAGTGAATAGTAAAAAATACAAAATATCAGTAAAATCAAAGGTTTTGCATTTAAAATCAAGAGTCACAAATGATCCTTCAAATCAATTACAATCAGTACATCAGTTTAAACACAAAATTACAAATCTGAGATCCAAAAATCATGTCATTAGTTTCGGTTTCACACACTTCCACCTCCAAAACTCGGCAAATAAAGCATAAGAAAACAGAAACAAGAACATCAAAAAGCCAGATTGTCGAAGCTTTACAACTTCAGCAACTTTGTCGACTCCAAAAGCTTCCAAAACCTGAAGAAGAAAATGTTAGGCACTAAAGAAACATATAATCCAACAAACAAGTTAATACCTGCTGCATGTTGGAAAAACTCATCAATTTCTCAACAAAACCACACAATACTTTGTCATAACTCGGCAGAAGTCTTTAGAACTCGGCAGATGTCTTCAAAACTTGACAAAACTCTTCAGGACTCGGCAGATTTTTGCAAAGCTTGCAAGAAACTCAGCAAAACCTCCACAAGCTTCCAAGAACTCGACAAAAACTCAACAAACTTCCAAGATCTTCCAAAACTTTGCAAGAACACGATAAATCTAAGGCACTACACCATAAACTTAGGCGCCATAACCATAAATGAGCTAAGAACAAGAAATGAGACCAGCGACATAGCAGAAACTTCGAAAAACTTCCAAAAACATGGCAAGAACTCGAGAAATCTGTGGCGCTACACTATAAACTAAGGCACCATAACCTAAAGATCAAGAAAAGACACGAGCGCCATAGCCAAAACATGTTGCACCATGGCCAGACTCCGATAAATTTGCGCCATAGCCAAGGCAAAAGGAAGAACAGTGACGAGGCAAAACTCATTTATAATGGTGATGATGTGGCAGACAGTTGATGACGTGGCAGAATAACACCTAAAGAAAACTCTATGTTTTGCGAAAGGCCCCTTGGGCCTTTCCCATATACAAGGCTACTATCTTCCGTTTGTGGTTCTTTCCATTACTTCGACCTGTCGATTGAGTTCTGCATGCTGTGGATGGACAGATTATCTACTGGAAACGCTTCAGTTCCGTCAAGTAATCTGCAAATGAAGCAACTCCGGATCTGTTTTACCCACTTTTGCACCCACAAACAGGCAAGATTAGATTTCTAAAAACTATAAGTCCGAATTGAGGCCTTCGTATTTGGGGATTCTGAAGAAGCCCTGTAAGCTATCTCTTGGAGTTCGCCGCCTTAAAGCATGCCCACTGCCATAGCTTCAACATCTGTGGCATAAGCACTTGCGGCCTCTGGCCTGTGGTATATAGACGCAGATGAATAATCAGATCTTAGTCTCTTACATGAAATACTGCTCTGGTTAGAACCACGAAATGGATTATGCCTTTGGGCATTTTGTATGTTGTCAATAGTGGGTCCGACACCTGCGTACCATGCAGAAATAACCAAGGACCAAATTGATTTCGTGCTCTATGTTAATTGAATAAAGTGCTTTAGATTGAGGATGGCAGAAACTGCACTTCTGATCGTGGGCAACTATCTCAGATCTTCATCAAACTCTTTAAGAAGTCTTCCTTATGCTGAAAAGTTTAGGAAGTTTTATTTTTAGAAGAAGACACTGAAAGCACCTAAAAGTAAGATTGTGTTAGTCTTGAGGATAGGCGGATAAGTTATCGTCTTCTATGCCAAAGAAATTATACACAATCTATTTGTGTAAATAAGACAGGCACCTTCTATATCAAGGTAAAATACTTTTTAGCACTCCTGTCTTAATCGTCTCTTGCATTTTGAACTCACAAGGTTGCATGTATATGTGCGAGCCGCCATTTTTTTAGAATAACTCTTCAGCTTATTGGTGAACAGGGTATAGGAGGAGGTTTACTATCTTCAAATTGTCCTGTTTGATTATACAACTGGTGCCATATCTTACCTATCAGAACTGAAAATCTGGTGCAAATCTATAGGGGTATGTCATCTATCGTGTATCATTCTGCATTTATGGCTGGTTATTATGAGAGTTTGCATATCTAGACAAAAAAAGGGCTTGTTAAAGAGAAACTAAATATTAGTTTCAAGACATGTTTTAATGGTGTTTGTTGATGGACACCTACAATCTGAATCAGATGATGAATATAGAAGCGTTCAGCACCTGCATATTCTGTATCATATGCTGCATAAAGACGTTAATTATTAACAGAATATGAACACATTAGCTTTGTGATCAGGATTTAATGTTGTTTGCAGAGGGTTCTCCATTTGGAACAACTTCAGATGCACAGTCGACATGCTTCACATTACCTTGCATTTGTTTACAAGTTTAGAATAAAAGCACATATGGAGATATGATTGCTATCTGGATACTAGAGACGTATTGGTATGCAAAATGTGGGCATCTGAGGAGCACGTGCAATATATTGAGCAATTTGCTAAATCAAATGTGCATGTACAATGTTTCAATAACATGGAACAATATATTAGACCAGATCAGACAATATATGGTCTATTTATTGCATGCAATAGTGCTGGTCTAGGAGATCGAAGGTCACTAACACTTTCAACTATATGACATGAACTACTGGCATTACGCTTGATGTGAAATACTACATGTATATTTTCTTTATGATCTGCATGCTGATTTAGTAACTGCACTTAAATTTTATTTGTGAGGGACAATGATTTGGCGAGGAACATTTACTCGGGTTTTTGAGTTGGCAAAAGAACCATAACGAATAGGCAAGGTTGTTTCTATAACGGGTGAATCGGCAAGTTTGAAGGTTTTAACATGTTATATATAGTGGATGTCAAGTTTGAGCATTCTAGTGTTGCAGTTCAATACCATGCCCTACATCAGCAGTTATTAATTGCTTAATTGAAACTATACATATAGCCATGTTTGTTTTATAGTAGAACATATGTTTCTTCAATGTTATGTTATGGAATCCATTAGTTGATCCATCCATAATCATACGGTCATGTTTCATGCTAGATAGTGTGACTTAATAGGGCCTTCAATGTGCCACGTTTCCCTTCCCATTGGTTTAGACGTTACAGAGATATATAGCTTTCTTAAAAGATTGAATATCATGTGGCAATTTTTGCAGTTAGACCATGAAATAAAAAGCAATGGTAACAATAATTTAACTACAAACCACTAACAAATGAGATGTAGAGCTCATATTTAGAAAGTTAAAGCTCAAAGACAAGGCTCAAAGTGCACTGACATCCATTGATGGTGGAAATAGAAAAATAAAAAATAAAAAAAGGGTGCCCGGGTGGTGGAAATAGAAAAAGAAGAAATAAACAAAGGGCCAGGTCATTGTATATGTATCCATGCAGGCATAAAACCTAGTGGCTACCATTGGGTGGGGTGTTAATGGAAAAAGTTGAGATTTTGAAATCTCTAAGGAAAAATGAGCTCAATAATGCGAATCCAATAGTTGCTATAAACAATGAGGTTCCAATCTTGCATGTTCCTAGATTGGCATTGAGGGAAATGTCAGTCTTAAAAAATATTCCTCTTTATTGACTCACTCCACCAAATATAGGGGAGGTGGGAAACAAAAATATAAGGCCGCCGCGATAAATTTCTTGTAGAATATAAAACATTATACCTTGGTCGTGGTTAAGTGCTAACTGGGGTAGCTTTGTGTGTTGCAGGTCGAATTATTGATGCATGCGGAAAACTGAGAAAATAAGACACCTCGTACGTTAATAATACATGTCTTATATCTATGAAAAACTAATTTCTTTACAATGTGTCCATATATGACATGGAGCCCAAAAGGGTGTCTTATAAAAATGTGACAAAATAAGATTGATATGGAAAAAAGGCTTTACACTTTAGAGAGATGAACTTGACTTGAGAGGCTAGAGCTCTGGAAGCTAGAGCTCTGGATTCGCTCTATCCTCTCAACTTCTAATGGACATGTTAAATACTGGCAAGACTTTCAAAAT
Source organism: Isoetes taiwanensis (assembly GCA_021234155.1). Lineage (NCBI taxonomy): Eukaryota > Viridiplantae > Streptophyta > Lycopodiopsida > Isoetales > Isoetaceae > Isoetes > Isoetes taiwanensis. The sequence goes on from JAJEKV010000802.1 coordinate 15,615, forward strand.
AACTCCAGAGTTGCAACTTCCTCCCCCTTCCTATAAGAATAGGCACTCTGTTACATACTTAATTGTACCTTTTTTCCAAAAGATTTCCCATTAATAATAACTTCAGAATTCTCTAGAAAAATTGTGGTGAGCAGAGATTCGATCACTTTGTTTTAAACATGACCCGTTATCAGCATTTACTTAATTTTCAGGATCTAAACTTACAATGGGATTTTAACTCGTAGTGGACAGCAATACACCTGTTGTGCTCTTATATTGTGTCCCATGCTGATTGGCCTCCGTGGACGATAAAAACCATTCAATTCAATTCAATTCAATTAAGGTTAACTTTAAGGCATGTATTTAAAATGGAGAGGCATTCAAATGATTATATTGGCTAGTGAAGTTACACAATTGTGCCATGTTGCTTATGTTCATCCATCAAGTCTCATGAACCTCTCTGCCGAGCTTGTATCATCTGGAGTTTGGCATTATGTACTAGCACCTTCATTGATAACCAACAAACCAAAGGGGGAGATCTTTAGTGGGCTCTAACTTCTCCAAGATTGGAGGTTTAGAGTTCGTTGTTATGTACAATCAACACATCAAAATACCTTTACATGCATTCCTTTAGGAAATGGTCATTAAAGTACAAGGTTGAAGTCCTTGTGATGGTTTTCACATGCTTGATAAAAATCAAATGGGGAGGAAAAATATGAATAGAATAGAATAGAATAGAATAGAATAGTTTTTTTTAACGGGGATGGCATCTTGGGTAAAAAGTCCTATGTTGCATGAAAAAAATGAGGACGAGCAGATTGAAATCCTCTTTGCTGGAAAAGGCAAGAGCAGTGCAAGTAAGATATTTCCTTGTTTCAATTGTAATATACACTTTGCAAGCAACTGCTCCAGCCCAAAAGAAATGGGACGTGGAAAATGCAAAGGCTTTTCTAGTAATGGGAGAAGTTCCAAAAATGTAAGAGGAAAGGGAAGAGGTAATATGAGCAGGGAGCACACATCAATTAATGTGGCAAAGGAGGCTAATATTGAAGAAACTGACCCTGATGCTGAGGTAACCATTAATAGTGCTTTGAGTACTTTGAATGACAAGTCTATTCATGAATTGTATGTCCTAGATAGCGGAGCTGAGAGAAACATAGTTAAATCTGTAGAGTGCTTAAGGGAAGAAGGTTGAAGACTTTACATCATGTGCAAATGTTAAATGGGGCGCTTCAAAAGGTGGAGGAGGTCGGACTATTGGAGCTTTATGATCTAGATGGAAATATAGTGAATTTAGAAGATATTTTGTGTATTCCTTCCATAGTCAGGAACTTGATATCTATAAGTCAATTGGTTGACTTGGGATACATAGTTTGCTTTGAGAAGCAATTCTATAAAGTGCTTTATGATAATAAAATGATGTTTTTGGCAAAACGTGTGGCCAAGTTGTTTGGCTTTTGCAATGAGAATATTACAAAAAATATAATTGTTGTTTCTTTACCCTCGGCAAGAATTTGGCATGAGAATAGAATAGAATAGAATAGAATATGATTTTAGCGCACACACATCAAAACAATGTGAAGTTTCTAATTAAAAAAGGAAGACTTGATACTTGTGAAGATGACCATGAACAATTTACACAACTTGGCTATAAACTAGGTAAGGACACTCGACTAGCATTCCCAAGGTCGAAAAAGAGAGCAACAATAAGTTTTGAAGCTGATACGTATTGACTTTGTGGTCCCTTGAATGTGAGAAGTCTTCATGGAAAGAGGTATACTATGACATTTATCAATGACTATTCTAGAAAGACAAAATGTTACACTCTTTAACTAAGGATCATGCTTTTGCATTTAAAATGTTTCAGGCAGAAGTATAAAGGGAAACAAATAAAAAAATCAAATGTATTAGGTCTACTCAGAAAAGGGAATTAAAAGGCAATTCACTTGTAGATATTCTCCACAACAAAATAAAAATGTAAGAATAAGCTATTTTGGACTCTGTGAGAGCTATGTTGAAGCATATTGGCCTTCCAAATTATTTGTGGGAAGAAGCAGTGCTCACAACTGTGTATATTCAAAATAGACTACCTCTAGCAAGTCTAGCAGAAAATTTAGCAGAAGAAGTATGGAATGAGAGAATAAGTGACGATTGAAAATCTCAGAATCTATGGGTATGGTGTGTTCCTAAGGAATTAAGAAGGAAATTGGATGATAGGGCAATATTGTGTTTGGTGAGATATGATGAGGTCTTCAAGGCTTACAAGTTGTATGATCATGAATGAGGCAGATTTTTCGTGCGTCTTAGAAGGAAGAAGGCCTTTTGTCTTCCTACTTTAGTTCGAATCATTGAAGACTCTTACAATCCCATACCAGTGGTTGAGCTTCTCAAGGAGACTGCTGACTTTAGAGAATTTAATTTCTCTCCACGTCCCCGTAGAGAACAAGCTATAAACAAGTTGAATGATCTCATCTTTCAACATCACATTAAGTTTTACTTGAAGAATGGAGAAATCTTTGTACAAGGAAAGAAATACACCACAACTAAAGACTGGAGTCCACCAGCGCTTCCTCAAAATATGTTCCAGACACTTCTTTGGTAGAATGTGCTGAACAACTTCCTTTGAAAAATTCAAAAGAATCAAGGCAGAAGAAAAGTACCCCAGTAACATCCTTGAAAGCCATTGAAAATGGAATTTCCTTGGCCTTTAAGTACTTCTTAGAAGAAGACCAGATGTAATGGAGAAGTTTCTTTCTTGAACAAAATATTGTTATTCAAAATCTAGCTTTTGAAGGTAGACATGAGTTAGAAATGAGAGCTCAAGGAAAGGGGAGAAAGTCCAAGAAAATGGATTGTAGGGATGAGCTAAATTTACATGAATTGAGTATATTGTGCTATGATTTCAAATTGAAATCGGACAATCATCTATGCCAGAGGACGATCAGCATGCTTAAGAAGGCTTGTAGAAGAGAGTGGTGGTGGCAATGCTTCACCCTCTGTTGACAGCGACGAGAAAGATAACTCAAGCACTTCCTCAAGTGACAGTGAAAGAAGTGAAGGTAATCAAGATGGCATAAACGAATGTGATGATATGTTGCATCACTCTCTCATCACTCCTCACACTTTTGCACATAACTGAGTCTTAGGAAAATATTGTAACTTTTGCATGTGAATATGAAGATTTTATCTTCAATTTTCGAAAATTCTACAATTTCAGTTGCAGACTTCACTTCTATCTTTTGTTAAAAGTTATATTCCCTTAAATTGGAGGTTCTCTCTAATACTTCAGGAAAATTCTAGTTGTAAGGAAAAGTGTCACTTTGATATAGGCAATTCTCTCTTTGCACAAAAAAAGTAGTGATTTTGGGAGGGAGGTGTTGACCGGATTTTTGGCAAATCCCGGTCAACATAGGAAAATTACAATCTAAAGGTCTAAAGGGGAAAAGAAGATCAAGGGTCCAGATTTATTTGTGCTTGTTGTTAGAATCCAAGGGCCCATATCAAGTTGTGTTAGTTGTTAAGCAAGAAGACAAATTTGGTTATGAAGAAGAAGAAGAAGACAAAAACAAGAGGATTGACGAGGTGTCAAAAAGAAGGGCCAAGATCATGCCAAGTGGATGGCCGAGATTTGTGAAAAAAATTATAAATATCTTGATGGGACTTGTTCTCCTCCTCTTTGGCTCTTGGATCTTCATGGAAAGAGGGTAGTGGCAAGCCCTAGGAAGAGAGGTGACATGGGGCGAGTAATGGAAGTCCCATGGAGACTGGATAGTGGGAGGCCCAGGGAAGGGTGGTGAGAGCCTCTTCCCCCATGGTGATAATCTAACACTCTCTTACAGAGTTTTTTGTGTTTATCCTCTTTGAATAAAAGTGGTCTACTTATGTTCCATAAAATTCTTATATTTTTATTTTTTCTTTTCCTTCCTTTCTTTACATCTTTCGTGCCTTTGCCCACTCCTTTTTTTTTCTTTATCATTTACCTCCTTCAAAATTGGCGAAAAGCAAAATCTTATTACCATTTCCTTCTCACAAAATTTGCCACAATTTGGATGATGCAGGGGAGATGGGAAATCCCCACATTAGGGGGAGAGGGGGATCAAATTGCAATTTTATGTTCCCTTTTTTTACCTCATTTTAGCCTTATTTTGTTTTTTTTTTTTAAAAAAGAATATTCGAGGAATATTTCCTTTGCTCCCATTTCAATGATTTTCTCCCGCTTAATATGCAATAGTGTTAATTATTAGCAGAGATGCGACTTGTGATGAAAACATTCTGTAATAAAAAAATAGGGTTGTACTAGATAGCAGGATGAAAATTGAAAATGAAGGAAAAGGAATAGAGGAGGAACTATAGGACAGACTTGTTCCAGCAGATATGATGACATGGAAGAGGAAACATGTCATAATGGTAATTCTGATATAGGAAAGACTACTCAATCTGAAGCAAAAGAAGCTAGGAAAAGAAGTGCAACAGAAATTGAGAAATTAAAAGGGGAAGTAAATTTTGATACAACTAAGTTTGATAGACAAGAAGGAAGGAAGGAAGGAAGGAAGGAAGGTACTTTTATCGTCCACAGAGACCAATCGGTCTATGGGACCCTAATAAAAACGCAAAGAATCGGACACGCCTGGATTAAAACCCCGCCCAAGGGTTTGAGGGAAACCGTGACAAGAATCCACCGACAAACCGCGGCTAATCATATAAAATCTGTAAAACATCCCAATATATCGGGTCATGCACCACCCCACAGTGCCTAGTCACGGACAGCCAAAGGGGGCAATGTGACCTCGCAGGTCCAAAAGACCTCTGGATGTATGACCCGGGGCCCGCATCGACGGTGTGTTCATCAGCAAATGCAAGGGCACGTCCTACGGCCGTGCAAGGCGTGTCGCCCGGATCCGACCGAACACCGGGCACTCGAAAGTGTGGGAACTCCATCCTCAATGGCACCCGCTTGATAAAGATCGACAGAGCTCGTTGTCTGTGGGGCTCCCCAATCCACCGCCTGCCTCCGATCACGTAAGATGGTGGGCACCTCAAAAGTAATGGAGAATGAGTCTGCTTTTTCGTGGGCGGGGGAGTAACGTAGAGTCAGGGCCCCGCTAACACACGGGTTGATGTGCTCCTTGTAATGGGCCATTTTGACTGCTCTAGAGCAATGGGGTCCCGTGAGCTTGCCAAGGAAACAAGCATCTAGGTACTCCCGCAGTCGCCGACGTCACGCGCCCAAAGAAAGATCGTGCTCCCGCACGCTCCATCCGCAAACCACCCATCTCTTACCCCTCCAACAGACCCCTAAGCCGCTGCGGACTCATGGCCACAAAGTAAGCCAAAGCGGAGCCGAGCATCACCCATAGTAACCACTTTTCGAAAATAGACGATGTGTCTATCGAGGGGCTGCCATTGGCGGCAGAATCCAGTTTCCGCAGCGAGAATCGATAGGGGATCGAAGGTTTCACCCAAGTGCCGTGCCAAAAATGCCTTCTGACTGCTCCAAGTCATTCCAGTCGCCAAGAGAGGCGACCGGGACCCCAAACCTCGACCCGTCTGAAGGGACATTTCGACCGGTGCGAACAGATGTGGACCGATGGCCCTAAATCATATAGCTCGCACTTTTTGTTGTTCTCGCATGGCATAAAGCTTTCCACCTAACATCACCATAGCGGATAGACGCCCCTAGCGAGGCGAGGGGGAACTCCACCTAGGTACCTTGTAGGTGGGCGTGACGTCCACAGTCATTCCCGATATGTGAGTGCGGGAGGCATGGGGTGGCGTGAAGAGGATATGAGAACCACCGGTCTTGGCAGTTGACGGCGCATGTCGTAGCGACAAAATGTGTCTAGGCATCGAGGTGAGACCGATAGCTTCGGGGTGTGGGCAGCCGAGGCCAACAACGCTCGTCGCATAGATGAAATTTTGGCGGATGACACGGTGCAAAAGCCGTATGCCATCCCCATGCTCGAGAAGCGGGGCTCTAAGCGATCAATGTAGAGGCCAAAAAGTGTTGGCGAGAGGGGCAACCTCGCAGGACCCTCGATACCATCGGGTGAATGCTTGGTCTGGCTTCGGTGATCTCGGCCAAAACAACTCTCATACAACTTGATATGGCATTACGCACGGCGGCAAGGAGCCGGTTGGCTGACGGTCTTAGCCATGGCTTTTCGGGGGCCAGTATCAAAGCCTTTTCGCGAGAAGTCCACAAAGCGACAATACAAGTCCGGTAGATGATTCGGCCGTCTTCAATCGATGCCGCTGTAAAGATATGGTCAATCGTTGAGTGGCTGGTCGAAGCTCCGCCTGTGTGAGGGGCTCGCGACATCGCCTCGCCAGTCCGGGTCAATCGCCTTCGAGAATGCCTGACCAACGGTTTGGCAACACCGGAGGCCCGACCATGATCGTCCGTGTATTGGCGGGGCCGGTGTGGTCGTCGCCTTTGTGAATGGGAACAACCCCGCTAGGGTCCATTGTCGGGAACCCTCCGCAATGCTCACATTGAGCGGTAGTGAGGACCGCACGTTTGCCGCCCTGCCCATTTTGAGTAACTTCGCCAAGCATACCATCGAGGTCACCCTTCCCATTAGCTAGCCGCAGGCCCTCCTCAACATCCTCGCCCACGAGAACCGGGGGGGCCATCTGCGGGGTATATGCGATGGCGTCCCCGGGCGGGTCATAGAGTCTGCGTAAGTACCGTTCTAATCGCCGGGTGTGATGTCCCCCAGAGGGCTGGGCTGGCCTTCAAGCACTCTGGCGTAAAAGGTTCGAGGATGAGTGTCCAAAAGAGCCGAACATCTCCCCCGATGCTTATAAGGTACCGCGCTTCTTTTGTGTCCTTCCGGATGGGCGCAGATCGTGGTGGTAACCTCCGAATTGCACGGATCGAATGTGGCGAGCCGCCGCTATGGTCTTTACAACCGCGATCAAACCATCGGTTACGCCGGAATGTTGTTGATTCCTCGACGGGCGACGCCGGGGTCCGGCTAAAGTCAGATTGCATCCCGTAATAGCGGTCACCGGTCCGGCATCACGCTCTAGTGTGGAGGTCCGCAGAATTCGGGAGGGCGCCCATGAGCATCTCGGCGTAGTCCTCACCGCCATAATCGAAGTCTCAACCGGACGGGCGAGGGCTGGCATAGTGGGGTTCGGGCGGCTCGCCAAACCAGTCCAAATAAAAGTGGGAGGTGATCCGGTGACCTCCTCATCCCGTATGCATTGCCCACCGAGAAAACCGGGATGAGATCATATCTTGCCAACTACAAACACATAGTCCACCACACTAGACCCTCCCCCCATTGTCCCCATGCATGTGCACTTTGCGAACGCCCTTGATGGAAAGGCCATTGCAAATTATCGTCAAAAATGCCACATAGCAGATAACCGGCTCCGCCAAAGCGAAAGGACTGGCGGCCATCCGACTCCGCGGGCTGGGCCGGGGCATTGGCGTGAATGCTAGACATCGGCACCGAGGGGGTCGCTTCCATGGGCTGCTCTACTCCCGTCTGCATTTCAAATTCCCAAGAAGGACGATTCTACCTAATCAAGCCGATGTCGCCAGATGTCATCATATAGATCGACATATCGGGGTCCATCCTATCCAAGACGGGGTGGCGCGATAGAAGGTGCCGTCATGGTGGAGGGAAATAACAGCGGCCAGAAAAGAGGGTTGCCACCGGTATTATGCACACACGAACCCGAATACCTGGGCCAGGTCCGTCGTTTTCCGGAGGGCAACCAATGTGCCATGGTTGTCCGTAGTAGCAAGCCACTCCCCATGACCCCATTGCCTTGTAGCTGTATTGAAGACCGAGAAATGTTGGTAACCCGGGCAAATCAGGTAGCTCAGGCTGCCAAAGATGCTCCCATGTCTCCATGAGGAAGATGAGATCCATACGGCTGCCACCGGAGTTCGACCGTCCCCCTTCGCCAAGGAAGCCTCGACAATTCCATGAGACCACCCGAGGCACAATCCCTATTTGTCGGGCCGGGGATGGTATCGCGACTGGTCGCCGGGGAGGGCCGGAAGCGAGGAGGCTGAGGAGAAGTAGATGGAGCGGAGGCAAAGATGTGGTCAGAGGGCGCGGGGTCATGAGGGCAGGAGTAGGAGCGTGAGAAGGGGGGCCGTGGTAGTAGAAGCGAAGCGGGGGCCGCTGCGGTACCGGTGGTTGGGGCTTGCCGCGGGTCCGCAGCGAAGCGGGCTGTCGGAAAATGTGCATCCCGGCCGAACCAATCCTGCGGGCACCCCGCTGGCGAATGCCCTCGACCTCGACAAGCTCTGTCTGCCGCGTGCCTCTGTTGCAGGTGTGAGGTCGGTCCACGCATGAGGATGTCCCCTTCAACATCCGCCTGGCGCAATATGGCATCACGCACTGTGCATCCGCAACCGTGAATATGACACGCGGCCACGGTCCGCGTGGCGAGCCCCATGCCGGCTGCTCGAGAAATGTGAACTGCCTCGGAATGTCATCCGGACGAGAATGTGTGTTAGGATGTGGTGGCGGAGACTCTCCCCGCATTGCTCGCATGCCTCGAACTACCGACAGGCCTCTCCGCCAAGGCCTCCGAGTTCCCGCGGCCCGCGGGTCCAAGGTGGGCTAAGGCCGGGTCCCGTGGCCGGGGTGGTGGTGGTGGGATGGCGTGGAGTGGCGGGAGTGTGGCTGGGATGGCATGGAGTGGTGGAGAGCGGCAGCGCAGGCGGGGCGGGCTCACGGTGGGAGGCCGTGTGCGGGATAGCGGCCCGAGCCGCCGCGCCCCCAGGAAGTCGGGGAGGACAGCTCTTGCAGCCCGCTGCCGCTTGGCCATCTCCTCGCCCGGGTGACCGGCTGCGGTGACTATGAACCCTAGGGAGACCGGCTGCTTTGTGGATGGCCGGTTGCGCAAACCCCGAGCTCCGTGCTCGAGTAGCGAGACGTGCTCGAGCCCCCGACACGGGGCGCCGAGGGGCGGGCTTGCTGTTCCGATCTTACTCAAGATCCCGAAGGCGGGTACATGCGCAAGAGCAGCCCAGGCTCGGTGCCATGGTGGTGGTACGCCTCTACCTCGGCCGAGGATGCGGGACCATCGTCTCACGCATTCGCAGCCCTCCCTCTCTGTGTCATGGTGTCGAGTGATGAACACGAAGTCTAGGCGGGCCCGCATGTCGGCGACCTCTGCCTGGCTTCTTGCGCCGCCGGTGTGCAAGGCCAAGGCCATCTTCCACATGCGCGGCGGCGGGTCTCCAAGCTGTGATACGGGGTTTCTTCGACCGATTTGCCTTTTGAGCACATGGGATGCCGAGGACTCCATCTCCACTGCCATGCCCGGCCAGGCGGGCTTTGTTAGCCTCAATACGAAGCTTGTTCGTTAGCCTCCATTCCCGCTTTGACGTGGCTCCAATTCTCTGCCGAGGCGTGAGTTCCGGCGTGGTCTGAGCAATTAATCCCTTCCGGGCCGGGCCTCGGCCGAGGGGGCCTTTAGCCTTAGCCCGAGCCTCCTTCTTCATGGAGGATGACTCTCCCCGCCCATGATGGCTGATCGGGACCGTTTGAAAGGGGCGGGCCCTCGCCTTTGGGTTTCCTGGCCGGCCCATCTTTCAGGGCCATGACTCCCAAAGTTTGAGGGGTCTCCGGCTGAGAAAGGGTGCTTAGAATTGAATTTGGGGACTCAAGAACTGGCGAGCACCTTTGGGTTAGTCAACGAAACCCTAAGTGGTGGGCAGGGGGTGTCGGTGTGTTTCTAGCGAGCCCAGCAACACCCGGGTAGGGGGTGCCCACCACCTTTGACTTTGACTTTGACCTACCGCCACTGCTTCTCATAGGTCTTTCCAAAGCTTTGTATAACACGACACCATTTAACATGCCTTTGCTTCTAATCTATCACATCGCTTCTCATAGATTAGAATAGAACTTCACTCACAATTATTGCAGGCCAACTACAGGTGGGGGTTTTGAGGGCTCCAAAGTCCGAGGGGTCTCGGCCCTCTCAAGGGTGCTTAGAATCCAGTTTGGGGGGCTCTGGAAGGCGGTGGAGCTTTTGTGGGTTTGGGGGGTTTTGGGTCTAGAGAGAGATTGTAAACCCTAGAGAGAGAAAGCCGAAAGGGCAAATCAAGGGGGTCTATGCAAGGGAGGAGGGTTAGAGAGAGGGAGCCGGGCCGTGGGGGGGGCTTAGAGAGAGGGAGCCGGGCCGGGGGGGCTTATGGAAGAAGGGGGCAAAAGCAAGAGATTAGAATAGGAAGACTTGCTTGCAATGCTGGCCATTATGGAATCAGTGACAACAACCTCATTTGATGATGCTTTGAAATGTAAAAATGCTGAGCAATGGAAGAATGCTATAATAGAAGAACTTAACTCTTTTTAAAGAACAAATACGTATGAATTGGTAAACAAACCTGCAAGTAAAAATATTGTTAGCAGCAAGTGGATATTTAAATTAAAGAATAGAGTAGAATAGAATAGAATAGAATAGAATAGAATAGAATAGGATTTTTATCGCCCACAGAGACTAATTGGCCTATGGGACCCAAATAGGAGGCACAACAATCGTATTACTGTCCATATTAAAAAACCCTTTGTATTTTGGGGGAAAAATCGTGACAGGAATAGGTTTGCTGTCAAACTGTACAAATACAAATATAGACAAAAATATGTACATGTATCAGGTAAGTGTCCGAGGACCGAGCTGATCTCGGCGATCCATGATCTCTTGAATGTATGAGCCCAACCTTCGTACCGAGCTCGTGCTCAGCATCTCATGCAGAGGCTGGTCGGAACGAACTAGCTCAGCATAGCGTATTTGAATGTCATCATATGCCAGACAACTCTGAAGGGTATGAAGGGAAGTGGCGGATTAAAAAAAGACAAGGCGCAATTGGTGGCACAAAGGATTTACTCAAAGAAGAGGCATTGATTATGAAGACAAATTTTCATCCTTGGTTAAATTAACAAGCATAAGAACATTATGGGCATATGCCAACACTCATGATTTAGAGATACATCATATGGATGTAAAAGCAGTATTTTTAAATGCAAATGTAAAGGAGGAGATATATGCAACAAGCAAAAGGTTGTGAGTAAATGGAGATAATGTATAGAAGCTCAAACGAGCTGTGTATAGCAGTGAACGACAAACTTTTATACAGAAAAGGAAAATTTTCTACTAAGTGCAACATCAACAGGTGAGGTTCAAAGCTGGTCGGAATCTTCCTCTTACATTGTAAAACTGGAAAATTTTCTACAAACTTTCAAGGAAACAGAAAGCATTGAACAATTGAATTTTATCTCACAATAAAAGACCAAGTACTGCATCTATTTCAGCACATATGAAAATCTGATAAGTTGTAACATACAAAAATCTGCCATGTCCAAATTGGAAATACAAATTTTAGCATGGCATGAATGACACAAAATAGAATTAATTTGCAACTTTACTCATCAAACTCGCTATGAGAATCATCATCCACTTCAACAACATGGGCTGGAATCTCGACAATCAAATCTTCTTCTTGAACTTCACACCTTTTACCTTTGACATGTCTATATGCTGCGCTAGATTCCCAATGCTCAATGCTAGGTTTGAAGTCAAAACTCTCCAAATTAGGGCCTTCAAGTGCAATTCTTACTAAAGCATCCATTGCAGGTGATTTTAGTTTATTCCGAAACTTAACCTTAATGTGGTTCACTTTACTAAATCCTCTTTCACAAGCTGCTGACCAACCCAACTTTCGCAACTATAAGAAGCTCTGGATACTTTGAAGACCATGTTTCACTACAAGAGATCATTGTCCATGTATCTGCAAAGCTTTTTCCAGCCCATTCGGTACTACCTTGTAGTCTAAATCTTGGAAACTCCTTTAGAAACTCATGTCTATCAATTAGAGCAGGAAACACTTTCCCATTAACTCTTTTATCAACACCAAAAAAATCAGCAAGTTCTATAATTTCATTTGTGCCAAAGTTCTTCAACTCTTTAGCTCTGGTAGGAAGATTTATAGGTGCTAAAACTTTCAGACATGATACTATGTGTCGTTCCTCAAGGCGCTTCTTCAATGACTTTATTACAGCTTGTGAGAAGGCCTCCTGAAATTCAAGGGCAGCATTCAAATCGATACCAATGCGGGAGCGTATCATCTCTATTCCTCGGTACACATTCCCTTTTACTGCAGCCAACATTCCATCTTTCTCTCCATGATCGGGAATAATAGGATAGCCCTTGCTATCTAAATCAAACCCATTCAAGTCTATTACTTTGGTCTGCAAAAAATCATGTTCAATCTCCCTTACTGTTTTGTTATATAAACTTCCAATGGTTGTTACATCTACAAAATTTTTCTGGAAATCTAAACTCAATTCAGTCATATGTTGAAGAATATCTGCTAGGAAGTGTAGAATGTAGACTATTTTAAAGTCTCGCAACTTGTCATATAAAATCTGTTTTTCCTCTTTCAAAACTGCCAAGAGTGGTTCCAAAATGTTACAAATCTTTTTAATAGCACGATGACGACTAAGCCATCGCGTCTTTTGTATGCCCTCTGCGTGGAGCTCATCATATTCAAGTTCTTTTTCCATTTCAGTAAGAAGATTTAACCTATTTGTACTTCTTGAAAAGAAGGATGCAACTTGATTTACCAAATTATCAATAAAATCAGAAATCTCTATACATTTTGGATCTTCCGAGGCTCCTTCAAGGCACAAGTTAGTGCGATGAGCTGCACAATGCAAGCTGATAAGAAAGGGATTTATTACCTTAAATCTAGTAGCAACACCTGTTTTGGTACCAACCATAACTGAAGCTCCATTAGATCCAAATGCCACAAATTTCTTTGTGTCTAACCCACATTGTGTCACCTTTTCCATAATGGCATCGCAAACTGATATGGCAGTACCATCGACAACTTTACTGATACCAAGAAAAGTTGTCACACTTTTAGGACCCTCCAAGAATGTGGCATATAAAATCAGATGCTTTGTAACACTAATATCAGTAGATTCATCGGTCATTATTCCAAAAAAGGGACTTGCTTTAATACGCTCACATATAGAATTCTCAATTGACTTGCTAATACTTTGCACAAATTTTGCACAAGCCTTTTCATGTTGATAATGACTAGTCATATCTTGTACACCACATGCCTTTAGCAAAGGCACAAGAGTTTCGAACTTTGCAAATGGTAAATCCTCCTTTGCTATCACATAAACACATCTAAAAAGATGTAGCAAAGATGTATTCAGAACAATTTTACTTTTCTTGCTTATTTCCACAAGGGAATCCTTGCCCTTTGTTGCTAACCATGATGTATGCTTATGACCCTGACTACTTGCATGCTCAAGAAATGTCGGGTTCTAACATTCCAGCTGCCATACTTCCCAAATGGACTCTTAGTCCTTGCATCTTGCTTGCAAAGCTTGCAAAAAACCCTCCCTAATTCATAGTTAAATTCCAGCCAATCATAGTCCTTTAACCACGCATCTTGCCATAGCTTCCTATTTTTCAAACACTTTTCTTGCGCCCCATCATCACTTGAATATGTAAAAACATTATCTGGACTTGCACTGGATACATCAGCATTGTATTGTACCTGACTGAAGCATGCCATCTGAAATAATGATGGCTCCTTTGCTTCTTCCTTTTCCCAGACATCTACTATAAAACAAGGCTGCATAGTTAGAGATTTCATTTGCAATGCTAAAAAGGTAAGAAATAAATGAAAAGCATGCATGTTTTCAGATGATTTATGCATGCATTCTCCAATCAGATAAAAAATGCCACAAATAATATCTAGAATGATATGCTTAGCATGTTCCATGCTTGATAGGATCAAGTATACAGGTTTTTGCACTGTAATAAATGAGAAAAGCAAAGAATCAGTCAGAATGCCTCCTCATGAAGTAAGGTAGTAATGCAGTAGAATGCCTCCTCATGAAGTAGAATGCCTCCTGGGATCATCAATGCAGCGTTAAGAAGACTTTGGATGCCCTGGTATGAAGACTTTGGATGCCCTGGGATCATCTAGGAATTGATTCAATAGTTTACACAGCCTTGTACAAACCATAGAAATCATCTTGTTTATGCAAAATGCATGGCAATGCAACATAGTTGTAAAAGCAAAATAGAAGCTCTGATCTGATCCATCCGGTTATCCTCACCTCTTATTTGCTTTGCCTCTTCGAATCGGTGGAGGCAGTAGTGTTGGACGAAATCGAATGCTGCCAGTGCCGATGCCTCCAAAAAGCCCTTCACATCTTCTTCTCTCACTTTGTGATGCCAAACAAGAAGCAGGAGGGAACGATTTTCCCTCCTCCCCGCCGCCACCGTCCATAATTGCCGTGCAAACAGAAATCAGAAATCGTATCTCAATTCCATCGTGTGAAAATTTGTGTACGAAATGAACTTTTCCAATAAAAGCACAAACAAATATAGAATTACATGATATTTTTATATATATTATATAGATATGAAAAAGTAAGAGAGAGAAATTCCTAAAAATTCTAATGGTAGCCGGTAAATTTCCTGCTAATAAATGTTGCAAGGTAGATTTCCTACTCCGACATTTTTTCTAAAGGAAGCAGTTCCTACAAAAATTCACAGTAACAGTAAATTTTCAATTTCAACAGGTAGGCTGCAAGACTTCCCCGGTATTTGTCGTTCACTGGTGTATAGGCTGAGGCAATCACCAAGGCATTGGTATTTATGCATTGACAAATTCTTGAAAGAGCACAGTTTTGAAAAACTAAAAAATGAATGTAATTTGTATAAATTCAATTTTGGAAATGATTATTGCATCATTGCCTTGTATGTAGATGATTGTGTTATGGTTTTTCTTGAACAAGTATAAAACCATTTTGAAGGACAGATTTGAGATGGCAGATTTGAGAATATTAGAAAAGTTTTTGGGAATGAAGGTTACAAGAGACAGAGCAAGAAAAACATTGACCTTGACTCAGAAGGAGAATATGTAGCAAAATAACAGGGGGTTCCAAGGGGATTTGATATGGATGTAAAAATAACAATTCCTGAAACCATAGACCATATATCCCTAAAACAATTGAATGGATTGTTATAAATAAAAAACATAGATTCGAGATAAAAAAATAATCACATTAGCTCGCTGGGCACATTGGTTAAAGTAGTCTTATTATTAGGACATTGAGTTATTTTTGTTAAATGGTGTCATGTTATTTTAATACAAGTCAAAGCTATGCAGTTGAATGGGGGAGACCTATGAGAAGCAGTAACAGTAGGTCAAAGTCAAAGTCAAAGTCAAAGTCAAAGTCAAAGGTGGTGGGCTAGTGTTACCCGGGTGTTGCTGGGCTCGGTAGAAATCATCAGACACCCCCTGGCCGCCACTTAGGGTTTGTGTTGACTAGTCAACGTCAAAGTCAAAGTCAACTAGGGCCGAAATTTAAGGACAGCAAGTCTATCTACTCCGGATTTTTAGGCAAGTTGGAGAACTTTCTATATGAAGGGGATGCACAATTTGACAAGTGGATGCACCCAGATTGGAAAGAAAATATAGATATAAATGCTGGAGTGATGGATAGACAGGGCACGCTTGCAGGTCGTGATATGGAAGCAGGAGATTGTTTGAGCGCCTGATTGTATAATTGTTATTGACTTGTATATGATCATGTGAAAATTAGTGACCACCTTTTGGCTTTTCACTAAGATCATTGGATTGTAAATCTTGCTGTCAGTTTATTGAGTAGATTATCTTCAAATCTTAACAGTGGTATCAGAGCCATGTCAAGCAGGTTTGGAGCAGGGTTGTTGAACTCTATTGCAGTGTATGAAGGGGGACCAGGCTTTCAGATTTGGAAGGAACAAATCAAAAATGTTCTAGAAAATGAAGGGCTTTGGGAATTAGTTCAAGGAACTAGTTCAAGTGGGGATGCAATCTCTATGATTGCAAGAAGAAGTTCTACCTCTGGAAAATCTGGTGAAACTTCTGGAGAGTCTGGTGAAGTAGAATCAAGCAAAAGTGGTAAAGTTGAAGTTGTTAAACTTCGTGAAGCGTATGGTATTCTGACTAGCAAAGTTGGGGCTTCAATTTTGCTGAAGATAAGGGGAAAGTCCCCTAATGATATTTGGAAGTTCTCGATAAGGCACTCAGGATGCTGAGAGTAAAAGAAGGTGATGACTTACCAAAGTTTTTCTCTAAATTCGATAATATTGTGGCACTTAGAAGTCTGCCGGGTTTTTCGACCGAAAGCAAAGCAAAAAATTATTGCATGTGGCAAGAGCAGTTTGAGGGGAATAAGCGGTTGTCGACTCTTATTAGGGAATGTAGCCAAAACCGTGAGAGGCAAGCCAGAAGAAATGATCCGAACAGAGTTTGAACAAAATAAGGTATTGTATGATGATGATATTGAAGATAATGTTGAAGTATTGTATGCAGGTAAGGGAAAGGCCAAGTTTTCAGGAAAAAGTTCTAAAGATAAGAGTGAAATAGATCCAGAGCCATCGCAGAAAGCCAAAGGGCATTTAAAATAAAATTGCCCTAAGTTAAAAGAGGTTGAGTGCTTTAACTGTGGAGGCAGAGGTCACTTTGCAAACAAGTGCTCAAGCAGCAAAATAAATAGAGGCAGACCGAGTAGAGGGAGAAGTTATTCTAGAGGTCGAGAAAGAAATCCTGATGCACAAAGGTCTGCTGTAAATTTGGTGCAAGATATTGAAGAAGAATCAAGTGAGAAGGATGAAGATGCTGAGGTAAGCAATTATGACATTTTGGTTGTTTCAAAAGAAAAATCTAACAATGATAATGAAATGTTAATATTAGATAGTGGAGCAGAAAAATCCGTGACCAGCACAGCCAAATTATTCAAGGAGGAAAAAGAAGGAAGAATTAAGCATATCAAGTTGGGAAATGGGAAATTGCAAGATGTTCAATTTTGCATTGGATAGTGGTTGTTTGCCCTGTGTTAATTCTGTTATGATTCCAGATATAGACACTTGGCATCAGAGGTTATGTCATGTCAATCTTAGCACAATAGATACTATGATCAAACAGAAAGTAATCAAAGCAAAAAAATGGAGTTGATGAGCCAAGAATCTGCCTGGGTTGCATGCTAGGAAAACATGCAAGATTGCCTTTTAAAAGGGCAAAGAAAAAAACCAAAGGAGTATTGGAGTTAGTGCATACTGATCTCTGTGGACGTCTTAATGTTAGAGGAATATCAGGAAAAAGGTATTTCATTACCTTTATTGATGACTTTAGTAGAAAGACAACATGCATGTGTCTTAAAACTAAAGATCAAGCTTTTGAGGCTTATAAAATGTTTGCTGCAGAAGTGGAATTAGAAACAGGAAAAAAAGTGAAATGTATTCGATCAGACCGTGGTGGAGAGTTCATGTCATCTGAGTTTATCAAGTTTTGCAAGGTAAGGGGGATAAAAAGGCAGTTTACATGTAGTTTTTCTCCACAAACTAATGGCATTGCTGAAAGGAAAAATAGGACAATTTTAAATGCTGTCAGAGCTATGATAAAACACACAGGACTACCCAATTATTTATGGGAGGAAGCTGTCTTAACAGCAGTGAAAGTTCAAAATATGTTACCAAATAGAGCAGTCAGTGGAATGACCCCAGATGAGCTATGGTCAGGAGTTAAACCAAACTATGAGACACTGAGAGTTTTTGGTTGTCTAAGCTTTGTTCATGTACCAAAGCAACAAAGGTTAAAGTTGGATGAACGAGCAAGAATAGCTTTTCTTATAGGATATGATCAAGAATCCAAGGCATACAGGTTATTTGATCCACAAAGGAAAAAGATTTTGATCAGTAGAGATGTAACATTTGACGAATCTCAATCTTATAAAAACATAAAGTTTTTCTCTGTTAACCCTAAAGAAAAGGAAGTTCAGAAATTGAATACGAACTTTGTTGTTGATGATGATGAGCAGGATGCCAACAAACTCTCCTCTCAACAAGTTGGTACTGAAGATGCTTCAGATAGTGTGGCTGATACTATAGAAAAGGAGATAACACAGCCAAAGGCTGGTAGAAGAACTGCAGCTCAGATCTTGCAACAAGAGGCTAATGTTGACCATGAAAGATTTGGAAGAGATAACACAGGTAGAAGTAGGAGAATACAAAGTGAAGTAGCAAGTGTAAACCTTATTGAAATCCTTGCCTTGCTGGATACTGAAGTACCAAAATCTTATAGAGAAGCTATAAGTGTTGTTGATGCAAAAGAATGGAAAATTGCCATGAATGATGAGCTGGATGCATTTAAAAGAACAGGGACGTATGAGCTTGTAAACTTACCTGAAGGTAGACATGCAGTGGGTTGTAAATGGATATTTAAAATTAAGCAAGGAGTACAACCTCACTCAATTAAGTATAAAGCTCGATTAGTAGCAGTGGATACACGTAAGAAGGGAATTGACTATGAGGAAACTTTTTCCCTTATAGTAAAAATGACAAGTATCGGGATGTTGTTAAAAGAAGAGTAGCAAATGCAAAGAATTTTGAGGTACATCATATGGATGTCTCTCTTGCTTTCTTGAATCTTCGACTTGAGGAGGACATCTTTATGATGCAACCTCCCGGCTTTGAGCAAGGGAAAGACAAAGTGTGGAAACTTAAAAAAGGTCAGATATGGGTGAGACAAATCCACCAAGACAATGGTATATTTGCATGGACTCATATTTAAGGGAACAAGGTTTTATAAAACTAAAGGATGATGGAAATATTTATTTGTTTAAGGATGGGAATGAAGTATGCTATATTGCACTATATGTGGATGACAATGTGATGATTAGTAGCAATCTTGATGTGCTACAAAAATGCAAAGACATTCTCAAGAATCGGTTTAAAATGACAGACTTGGGCGAACTTAAAAGTTTTAGGAATTGAAGTCTTCAGAGATAGAGACAAATGTGTTCTTACTTTGACACAAGGCGCAGAATATTGCAGGCATGCTCAAAAGATTCAACATGGAAGATTGTAAGGTGGTAAAACTCCCATGGTTCGTGTAACAAACTAACCTTTGAATTTGAATGATGACAGGTCGAAATGGAAAACATTCCATATCAAGAGCTAGTTGGTCGCTTACTATATTTATCTAGGCATGACGAGACACGATATTTCATTTTGCAATCCAATATTCTAAGTAGGTAATCGTCATAACTTTGAAAAGAGCACGGCAAGTGTGCAGCCAAGAGGGTTCTAAGATATTTGAAAGGAACTGTAGATTATGGGATACAATTTAATTCTGATAACATGGAGTTGCTATCATACTGTGATTCAGATTGGGGTGGAGACCCTGATGAAAGAAAATCAACTTCAGGAATTATTTGCATGCTAGGAGGAGGGCCCATTTCATGGAAATGCAGGAAGCAAAAGGCAATAGCACTTTCTTCTGCAGAAGCAGAATATGCGGCTGCAACCCTTGCTGCTAAGGAAATAGTATGGAGTGAAAGGTTGCTACAAGAAATAGGTATAGAGCAAAGAAAACCTTTGAAATTGTTTTCTGACAGTCTCAGTTGCATAGGAATGACCAAAAATCCAATACAACATGAAGGGACCAAACATATCGAGCTGGAGATGCATTTCATAAGGGACCTAGTGAGGAAAAGAATCATTGAACTGCAATATATTCAAACTGACACGCAGTTAGCAGATATTTTGACAAAGGCTTTGACAGAGTTAAAATTTAGTAGACTGAGACAAATGATCAGTTGCAAGGAAAAATAACATGAAGGGAAAGTGTTAAATGGTGTCATGTTATTTTAATACAAGTCAAAGCTATGCAGTTGAATGGGGGAGACCTATGAGAAGCAGTGGCAGTAGGACAAAGTCAAAGTCAAAGTCAAAGTCAAAGTCAAAGTCAAAGTCAAAGGTGGCGGGCTAGTGTTACCCCGGTGTTGCTGGGCTCGCTAGAAATCATCAGACACCCCCTGCCCGCCACTTAGGGTTTGCGTTGACTAGTCAAAGTCAAAGTCAAAGTCAACTAGGGCCGAAATTTAAGGACAGCAAGTCTATCTACTCCGGATTTTTAGGCAAGTTGGAGACCTTTCTATATGAAGGGGATGCACAATTTGGCACAATTTGACAAGTGGATGCACCCAGATTGGAAAGAAAATATAGATATAAATGCTGGAGTGATGGATAGACAGTGGCACGCCATGTGTCGTGGATATGGAAGGAGAGATTGTTTGAGCGCCTGATTGTATAATTGTTATTGACTTGTATATGATCATGTGAAAATTAGTGACCACCTTTTGGCTTTTCACTAAGATCATTGGATTGTAAATCTCGCTGTCAGTTTATTGAGTAGATTATCTTCAAATCTTAACAATTTTGGTAGAGGCTCAATCCCCGTATTTCATATTCTAAAATCTTAGGCAAAGTCGTATAGAGGTTCAATATTCCCTCAAAACCTTAAGCGAAATCGTATTTCATATTTCAAAACCATAGACGCCTCCAATCATAAATGACTATAAACGAAAAGAGAGGTGCCGAGAGGCCCCAACATACGATCTGGGTCGTAGGATCGACGAATCCGACGACTGTGGTAGTCCAGGGTGCACCTCGTTTAGAATATACAAGGAACACCTAAGAGGTTTGGATTGATTTCATGCAACGTGGCAAATACACCATTAGTGCAAGGTCAGAAGTTTAGTGTGGACTTATATCCTTCAAATGAAACCGAGCTGAAACAAATGGCAAATATACCTTTCAGGGAGCTAATTGCGTGTTTGTAGATGTTTCAAATTGTACAAAGCCAGATATCACATTTAGAGTGAATATGCTTAGTAGATACTTGAACAATCTAGAGAAACAACATTGGCAAGCTGTCAAGCGGATCTTGAGGTTTCTGAAAGGAATACAAGACTATGGTATCATGTATTGCAATAGTAATCTAACATTGATGGCATATTGTGATGCAGGCTGGGTTGGAGACATAGATACTAGAAATCCAACTTCAGGTTATATATGGATGCTTGGAGGAGGATGCATAGAAGCAAGGAAGTATAGCAATGTCGACTGCAGAAGCAGAATACAAGGTTGCATCTTAACCCCAAGAGAAATCTATGAATTAGAAGGCTTTTGAATGAGTTAGGTATGTTGCAAGCACAACCTACTGTCTTATTTTCATATATAGTGAGTTGTATTTCTATCACTAAAAATCCTGTGTTGCATGAACGCAGAAATCATATCGAATTACGTGTTCATTATATTAGAGAAATCTCTATAGAATATGTTCGTAGAGATGAATAAGTTGCAGAAATCATGACTAAAGTAGTCTCAGTTGCAAGGTTTCAAAAATTGCAAAGATTACTAGGAGTGGCAGATATAAAGAATATTGTATCAAAAGTTTTAAGCAGGGAAGGTTGGAGCCATAAATCCAAATAATTGTGTCGTTGCAGATTTCACGACTAAGGCAGTCCCAGTTGAAAGGTTTTAGATATTGCAGAGAATACTAGAAGTTGCAGATGTGAAACATATTGCATAAGGAATTTAAACAAGGGAGGTTGCAGTCATAAAGACAGATAATTATGTAAAATAACATTAAAGAATAGTTGCACAATTCAGCATAGGTCCATAAATTATATTGTTACATTACCTAGATGATATGTGCGGTAAACAGAAGCACAAAATTTTATACATGTAGTAGCAGGTCTGAAATGTGACTATGATGTATACAGTGTAGACAAAATTCTACACATGCAGTAGCAGGTCTGAACTGTAAATATGGTACACATAGTAGTGCAGATGTATGTCACAGATTCAGTTGAGCAGCTACGAAGTTTTGAAGTCGCAGACTACTTGAATAATATATTACAGTTGAATGGTTGAATAATGTGCTGCAGTTAAATATTAGTTCATGAAGGGGAAATGAAGAGTATTAGAATCATGAAATAACATTTTGGAGGTTAGATTGTGATCAAGCATGAGCATGATGCTCAGAAGACTGAAAGATACACAATTAACCTAGTTGGTCATGATTGAGGTTATGTAGTGGGACCACTAGGTGAAATCATATCATGTTTATATACTATAACCATAAGGTCGAATATTGGAGGCTATTTTTTGTTCGGTTATAGACCATATAAAGGAATGAAATATTTGGTCGAATGAAACAGTGCCATGTTGAAGAATCTTTCATAGAATAGAATAGAATAGAATATGATTTTATCGTCCACGGAGACCAATAGAAAGAAGGGTGACTGATCATGAACCGATAGGAACCATGACGAGCTATAAGAACAAAAAATAAAAATGAGTAGATTGAGTCAAGAAGGAGCCGGATTTATTCTTAGGGGGAATATGTAAATATAGTATTTCTGTGCTCGTGAATGTGATTCGAATTCAAAGCTAAACCCTCATTTTCCCATTGCTACAATATATTGCACTATTCTATATTCACATTCGTGCATTATTTTAAGTTAAGCAATGGTTTATGTGACATTGTTTTAAGTTGCAAATTTGTATGCTTAATTTGCATCTAGTTGATAACTTCTTGGAATATTGAGTGTAATTGTTCTAAAAAAATCTTCAATAGATAGATAGATATTACGTTAACAAATGGTTTTTACAAGTTTTAGGAAAAAAAGTTTCATAAGAAAATAGTGGTTTTTTGTGCATGTTGAACCATTGACAATTCATATCAAAACATATATAAAGCAGTTTGTCATTTTCCTTTTTTTTCCCTCGCTAATATTTTTGCGCCGCAATTCATTTCTTCCTTTAACTGCCATGTTTTTCTGAGCAGCATCCATAGTTGTTTCTGGCGCCACGTTCATCTCAGCATTCTTCTATATCTTTAAAAAATCACAGCTTAGATCACAGCTTGCCCATCATTTTGCAAAAACTTTGCTTGAATTGGCTTTGCTGCGATTCCTACGAAACTAGAAAGGAACTGAAAGATCCAAGATACCGCTGCCGGTGCATAAACACCTGCACCACATCAAAATCAAAAGAATCTTGAGGTATCTTCCTTTTCTCTGTTTTTTTTCTATTCCGAGGCCAGCCACATGGTGCAGAAAGCTTGAAAACGAGGAAATTTATCCCCATCAATCCGATTTTTCTAGCTTTATGGCTTGGTTTCAAAATTTAGATTATCAGATGTTTAATAGTGGGCTTATCAGAGGGTTAAAAATCGGCTTATCCAGTCTTAGGTAAATCCTTATTGTTATTTGTTTGAGAGATTAATTTTTTATCTTTTAGTTTAGGGCATCCATGTTTGTCTGTATAGGATTGTATATCGACGCCTCAAATATAGCCTGTAATGGTTTAACTTTTTCCTGCATTTGCCCAAACAAACAATGGCATTGGTGGATTACAGAAAACAATTGCCTTCACCAAGATAATAAATCTTCATGAACGGTTGCTTCGCCGGCAAGCAATGTGACAACAGAACCACACCATTTTCATTCCATGTAACATAGAAAGGGTAATGAAGTGCAAATGAAAAGTGAGACACAACACTTGTCAACCGGAGGGCCAATTTCAAAGAAAATGTAGCAATTGAATTTAGGAAAGCCGAAAATAATGTACGTGTCAAGTTGTCGGCTCTTCTCAGCCCAGAAATATTAGACATCCATTTTTTTTAAGAATAGAATAGAATAGAATAGAATAGAATAGAATAGAATAGAATAGAATAGAATAGAATAGAATAGAATAGAATAGAATAGAATAGAATAGAATAGAATAGAATAGAATTGTTTTTTATCGATCCATGGAGACCAATGGGCCTATGGGACCCAATATAAAAAGCGCTAAAGAAATCACATTCTTTTGGGATTAAAACCCCCGCCTCAAGGGTTTTCGAGGAAAAGCCGGCGATAATAAGGCTAGCGACAACAATTAAATGGTTGACTAAGGGCATATCGAGCCCTCAAGTCCGATACTTCCTGAATGTATGATCAGTGGAAAGTGAGAAGTGGGTGCCCGGTATCATGTGTAGCGGCTCATCGAGGTCTAATCAAGCCGAGCATAGCTTTGTCCGAATCGATCATATATCGGGCGACTCGGGAAAGTATGACACTCATCCTCAACCGGCTCCGTCTGGCGGCATTGACAAACCCTATCCGGCGTGGCTCCCCAATCCATCGACTGTCTCAATCCGGAGATGGTAGGCACCTGTCTTGAATGGAGGCGATATGCTGCGCGCCGCTTTTCATGGGCGGATGTGAGCGTAGGTAGCTTATTTGTAGGCCTCGTTCTAATGTGGGATTTATGTGTTGCTTGTAATGTCTTTGTTTTGACTTGCTCCGGGGCCCCTGGAATCCCAAAGCTTGGCCGGAGAAACAAGCATCAAGGTAACATCTCAGTTGTCGATGACCGCCTCTGTTTCTACACGGATGCACATGTGCTCTGGACATTCCATCTAGTTAGCCACTACACTCTTTTATCCTTCCAACAATTCTTGAGTCGTTGTGGTCCCATTGCCCTCGCATAAGCCAAGTCGCGGTGAGCGATCACCATCCATATTTACCACCTTCTCGGAAATAGATGATGTGTCTATCAAGGGCCTCCATTTGAAGTGCTTGAGGCTTGTTTTCTGCAACAAAATTGATATGGGACCGTGGATTTCACTCCGAGTGCAGGTGCTAGAAAGCCTACGCACTTTTGTTCTAAAGTAAGCTCCAAGTAGCAAAGGGACACCTGCGGGCCCCGGACTTCAACCGGTACAAAAGCGGGCTCTACCAATACCACGAGCGGATGTGCACGATGTCCCCAATCATACAATTACGCTTTCTGTGGTTATTATTACGCATTGCATAAAGTGCTTTCAGCCTGTTTGCTACCGCAATCTTATGGAAGTGTCGGCATAGTGTAGAAGGAAACTCCACTCCCGGATACTTGTAGGTGGGTGTCACCACCTCCACTTGTTGCCCTCGATAAGTGAATGGCGGGGGCCTTGGATGGCGAGGATGAGATTAGGACCACCTTAGTCTTGGCGGATTGGCGTTCATGTCACGTGGCTGGCGAGAATATATCGAGAACATCTAGGCGAGGCATGCATATCCTGCGGAGTGTGAGCTAAGAGGTCAACATCATCCGCATAGATGAGTTGCCCGATGACTGATACAAAAGTTGGGTCGCCACCCCATTGTCCATGAGCGGTGTTCCAAGCTGGTCAATATGCGAACCAAACAATGTTGGGGAAAGAGGACATTCTGGCGAACCCCAATCTGCTAGTGAATGGTTGTCAGATCATACGCATCTGACTGAACAACTCTCGTACAACTTTGTATCTTGCGCATTTTACATATCCCCAGGGAACCTCCGGTTGCCACAATCTTTCCCATAACTTTTCAGGGATACGGTGTCAAAAGCCGCCAAAGTCAACAAAGCAACAATACAGGTCCCGTAGGCGATTTACGCTATCCTCAACCAAAGTTCTCAATGTGAAGATATGATCAATGGTTGAATCGCAGGTCCTGAATCACCGCTGCGTGAGCTCGCTTTTACACATTTATACGCCCACTGGTCAAGCGTTGCTCAATAATGCCAGCTAGCAGTTTGACAAACACCGAACTGACCATGATTGTTCGGTAACAAAATAGATTGCTTTCTATAGGTAGTGAAAAATACCCTTTCATGAGCTAGCAAAGCATAAGCTCTCTTCCAATCCAGCGCCCGATGTACCTGATATTTTTTTCGATTTGGTACTATTTGCAATTATGTTGCCTCCTTTTTTTGTAAGAGATTATGCAATGTGAAGAAGTAGACAATAACTTAATATTCTCCATTGTCAAAAAAAAAAATCAGATCTAAGGGTTGTGTAATCCATCCCATCACTACAAGAGCCTGGAAAAACATACATCTTCTTTTTTGTTTTGGGATGGGGCTGGGAACCGTGCAAGGGAACGCCGCATGTTACGCCGCATGCAGCGTTCCCTTTAAGTTTCCGTTTCCCTGCGTTCCCTTGTGGGACATTGGTTGCGGGCATTCAATGTCGATTTTGAATCCTCAAAATAAAGGAGGCATTTTTGAACCGCCTATGCAAGGTAGTGCGTCATGGCTATGGCGGTGAGGTATCTCCGCCCCCTCTACCAATACGTGGTATTCTCTTATATTCTTCTCAAGGCTTTTGTTATGCCCGCTCATAACTAAGAGAGTTTTTTCAATTATCCATGTTTGTGCAGGTTATGGTGGAGGCTAGAGCATTTCGGCAACCTTCCTAGGCACAGTATAGGTGCCTGAAATGTTATAAGCAGCATTTACTCAGCTTCGAAGAGGCCCTTCGCTCCCCTCGGTTATTTGCAAATGGATTCCTTCAAGAAGGCATGATGGTCATTTTTCTTATTTCTTTGTTGCCCAGGCCGTACATTGGACATGGAGATCCATGAGTTTTCCTTTGCAGAGTAGCAACGAGTTATGGATTTGGGCGAAAAGCTTAGTTCTATTACATGCCAGCTGGGTTCTCTGTTTGCTGCCGGAATACCCAATGTAGTGCCAAAAGTGGACCCTTGAAGTTTTTAAACTAGGCCAAACAGGTACTTTTCTTAAAGAAGATTTGTCGTTCTATTGTATTGTGCTTTTGCGTGATAGGAATGAAAGCAAGAAGCTTTTTTTTTGTAGCAACTGAGTTTTTGTGGAGGTAGAGTGATGTAAAACATTCAAAAAATGGTGAACAACTTTGAGAGATTTGTCGAAGATATAAATAGCATGGCTAGCTTCACTCTCTAAAATCTACCGAACCAAGCCTGAAAGTGCAAAATGATGTATTATTAATTTCCAAACAGACGTCTGACGAACAAGGCATCTTCTGAGGCTTGAATATTTTCTGTCTCCTGTTATCCCAAAATATTTCTGCAGGATAAAGCAACATGGGTCTGAAACACAATCCCAAGGTTTTTTGGCCTTCTTTTACATTTGATATTTTTAGCTGATGGCTTCCAACAAGATTAAAAGCTCTTCATTCTGTGTGCAGGTGGCATGTAAGGAAGGATGTGGCATAGCTATATTCGTCACTTATCAGTTGAGCAGTCTATGACAGCTATGACTGCCAAGCCCAATCAAGCAAAACATCTGCTAAAAGGTCGAACTGCTATTTCCGCAAATGGTTGGAGTTCCCATGGCTTTGCGCTAACTTTTGACTCTGAAATTTGCAGGGAGCTTGCAGCAGTTGTTACAACAATGCTTTCAAGCTTCTGATATTTGGAACTAGCAATGTAAGAATTAGATCCATCTGCTATCTTTAGAGGAACATATCCCTTGCTTATTATCGATCTGCCTTTTCCAGTGAATCCCCTTTTTCTCCAGCTATGTCCAAAGAACTGCACTAACATGGCAACCAACTCCGGGTTCGATCGGTAAAGATGGGGTAGAAGAGTTTTGAGAGGTGGGCTGGTTAACAATGAATGTGGTTGCCGCATTAATTATAACTGGAATACTTTGATGTGGTTATTTCGAATGCACTTACTCTCTTAGGCCACTTCTATTATGCAGATTATTTCGTTATGTCAAATACCTGCGCAAATGCTAATGGTGAATTGTCGAGGTCAAAACGAATGATGATTCTGCTTTCTGGGGAGTAAGTACCAATGCATGTGTTTTTGAAGTTGCTAGGCAAGTTGAAGAGGTGTATGCCATTTCTTTTACTCAATACTTGATGAACTAGGGTGTCTAACTACAAACATTAATGAACTGCAAGCATCGATGAACCAGGCCAAATATATGCATGAACTCTTACGTTCCTTTTATTCCTTTTGAGCAGGAGGAGGAGACGAAGGTGACTCTTGATGTTGAAAAGAAGCCTCCAGGAGTATCTTTCACATGGTATACATATATATTAGAACAAGTACACGTTGTATGCATCTAGATGATTTAAAGGAGCTAAACTCGATTTAATGTAGAAGTGTTTCTTTGAATTCCATGCTTCTTTACATTTTGTTTTTTTTTTTATCTGAGGCATTTGAACTCGGTTCTTACATGCTTCTTAGTCATCCTTGCAAGGAAGGAATCTAGAACACATTTTTGAGATTTGGTTGTGCCATTTTAAATGGATATAATATAATCCTATGAAAGATGGAGCCTCTCTTATTAGGTGATTTTATTCATGAAGGGGGTTGTCTAACTAAACATGATGCTTGCTGCCTCTTTCACTTCTCTATGAAAAAGATGCCCTATATTGAAAGATTTGATTGTATGCTACATCTATCTATGAAAATAAAATGATGCCCTATATTGAAAGACCTGATTGTATGCTACATCTATATTGGAAATAATTTAACTATATTCTTTACCCTGTTTATTGTAAATAGAGGAAAGGTGTATTGCCAAAACACATGCCACAATATAATGGAGTCCTTGCACTATCATTGAAGCACATGTACAATAGGGTTAAAAAGTCCATAGCTAGCTGATTCTAAATCTAAAATTATAATCTTTTACACTTTAGAAGTTTCAACTTGACCGTTGTTTTTGGGTTGCCCCTAAGGGGGAAACCCTCGTTTATGTGGGTATGTGGAGATATTCAAGTATATGCTGGCATATACCTAGCATATGCTGATGACTGCTAAAAACTGGCTGCTGCCTGTAAATGGTCGGTCATCCAGCCCCATTATCAGCTTGCTACACAAACGCTATCCGCCGGACTTGGCTATGGCTTCTGCACCTCGGATTCTGCCCTCCCTTCTGCCATATACCATATACCTCGGATTCGTGATGATGTCCAACCATATGTTCATGATCAAATTGAGAAAACTCTTATATCCTCTACTCTGTTTACTGATCACCTATGCATATGCTCAAGACATTACCTTTTCCTACAGTTCATTCGATGCTTCTTCAAACCTAACATTACATGGAGACTCCATGCTCGGCAATGGAAGCATAGAGATAACTAAAGACTTCTGCAGGGCATAAGCCGCAGGGCGAGCATTGTATTCCCAACCTATCGGGGCTCTTCTACGAGAAGACAACTTCACACCCTCATTTTCTACATCTTTTTCCTTCTCCATTATAAATGAAAACTCTATCCTTTGGGGGGCGGTGGCTAGGGTTTTTAAAGCGGAACTCAAGATGCGGATGACAAAATGCAGTTTTGCGGTTGAGTTTGATACATTTCGAATGTGGAGTTTATGGATCAAATGATAACCATGTTGGGGTTGATGTGAGCGACATGGAATCTGCAATATGCGGATGCGGGATCACAAAGGGATTGAGCTTAAGAGTCGGATTGACTCACGATAGTTCAAGGCAAGAACTAGAGGTAAGCTTAAGCTATTCAACCCGAGAAACCTCAAAAGAGTCTTCTTTCTCTAAGTCCCATAAATCTGGGTAGCTTTTTGTTCAATGAGCATGCGTGTATGTTGGATTCTCGGTACCCTTTGGAGGTAATGTAGAGATGCATTTGTTCATTCTTGGAGCTTCTCAACTTTGGAAGCCCTAAATCTAACCATGTTGCTCCTCTCGGTTCATCTTCTTCTCCCTCTGCTCCGGCTCCCTTGAGGCTATTGTAAGAAAAAGCCATTGTAGAGATATCACTTGCACGGATCTGGCCCCTTTTTTGGCATTTCGATTAGTTACGCATTTGTTGTAGCTATAGTGCTTGTCATCTTTGCTTTGGTGGAGCTGGAAAAAGTGGAAATGCCTTAGAAAGAACTAGCTCATTTCGTTCGGATATGGTTCAAGGTCCTCGAAGTTCACCTATAAAGATCTCGCACGGCCACCAAGGGCTTTACCCTAGCGAGAATACTTGGGATGGGGCATTTGGCGGTGTCTATAAGGGCATCATGCCCAATTCGACCTTATAGTTTGCGGTAAAAAGAGGAGAGGGAAGCAAGCAAAGAAAAAGAGTGAATTTGTTTGAGAATATCAATTATAGAAAGACTTAAGCGCCATCGCAACTTGTTACAACTTCAAGGTTGGTGCCAAGAGAGGAGAGGTGCTTTTTAGTTTATGATTTTATGCCTAATGGCAGCTGGATAGGCACGATTACGCAAAAGCGGTAATATACTAACTTGGCCCATCGGATTCAAGATTGTATCGGGAGTTGCTTTGCACTTGCTTATTTGCATTGAGGAATGGGATCAACTAGTAGTGTCTGGGGGATGTGAAGACTAATAACATCATGCTTGATACCCGGTTTCAATGCAAGGCTGGGAGATTTTGGACTTGCGTGTCTTGTGGAACATAACTCTAGTCTGAAATAACTATCACGGCGGGCACATTGGGATTTGGGCCGGAGTATCTTGATCTGAGGCAAGGCCACAGATAAAAGCAGTGTGGTCGGTTTGGGCGATGGTGTTAGAAGTGGCAGCGGGTAGAAGAGCCATTGAGAGATCTTCCAACTAAAAATGAGACTCTCTATGAAGCGGGCCCTCTGAGGATCTTAGCGGGTGTTCTTACTCTTCCTCAACTCCCTAGGTTTAAACCCATGCCTTCCCATCCCCTCTTACCATTCGAGGGATATCATTTGATAATAGCGAGAATATCACCATAGAAATATAAGAAATTGTCCAAATAGATGTCAACATTGTAACTCATAAACTATAGTCACCCCTATATCTCACCATTTGGCTACTTTGTATTTGTTATCTATCTTTGCAAGTATGGCTACTTTGTATTTGTTATCACGACATCTCTCGTTATATTAATACTGGAGCTGTGTCCTAATGTTACTATCGAGTAGGAATGTTTATCTTATTCCTGTCTATGAAAACCAATATACGTCTAGGTTAGTCCATGAAGGAAGGAAAAGTAAGTTCCATTAAACCATATGAGACATGCACTAACCTCATCACTGGACATTGTACTATACTTGTGAAACATCATATAGAGCATCTATTTCTTGAGTTGGGCTACATGTTTTTCCGACAAGTTGAGATGAATAAAGTTCATTTGTTTCAACCAATATGCCATACATTCATGTAATGATGGACCGATAAGGCTTGTTGACATTTACGGGTTCGACTTAAAATTAATAATTTGTTTTTCCTGTTTTAACATTTCTGGTGATATCCTGGCATGGCAAAGATATTCTTATTTTGCACACAGTGAGCATCATGATAGAGTTATAGAACCTGTGGTAAATTAGTTCAGGTATAATGAAAATTGTTTTTGTTTTATCAACAGGACCTGGAGCAGATTTTGAACTACTTAGGTGTTGAAACATATTCAAGATCGTCTTCCACGCCATTCAAAATTGAGAGATATACTCTACCATAAAATGTCGAACATTAATAATGGATTCAACCTTGTAGTTTTAGAACTAAACACACTGGGGTGTCTCATTTTCGATGTCCCTTTTGTCCTCCAATTTAGTACTAAAATCAATAAAGGTGGTTGGAAATCTTGGAGGCAATTTCAAATTTAGAAAACAAAAAAAGCAATAAAAATTCGAATTCCTTGAATCTTGGAGAACCGGGCTACAGTGTGTGCATGTGTTGAGCCAGTCTTCGCATGTCCCTAAGGGGAAAACCCTCATCCATGTGGGTTTGTGGCATATTCCAAGTATATGTCAGTATATGCTCGAAAACATGACTTTGAAGTGTGATTTAAGCCATTTCGGCAACCCTCCGTGCGCAGCACCTTGTTTAATTAAGTCCAATTACTGATAAATTTCTATTATGTACTTTGTGTATTTGTATTGTGTCTATGATAATGAAGACACAAGTGGTGCTCTAGATGAATATTGATCAACCTTTAATGAGGATGATCTTCAACATTCATCTTCTCCCTTCTACCTGATTTGCCGGGTTACCAACATTTCTCGGTCTTCAATACCTGTACAGGACAGCGGGGTCATGGTGGAGTGGCTTGCTACTACCGGACAACCTTGGCACATTCGGTTACCCTCCAGAAGACGGACATACACAACCGGTGCTTCGGCCCGTGTGCATAATACGGTGGCAACCCTCTTTTTACGGCGCTGTTATTTCCCTCACGCAGCGAGGGGCGGCACCTTCTATCAGCGGCCACCCCGATGCGGATAGGATGGACCCCGTATGTCGATCTATATGATGACATCTGGCGGCATCGGCGGTTGGGTAGGAATTCGTCCTTCTTGGAGATTTCAATCTTGGCGGACGGAGTAGAGCAGCCCATGCGACTTGACCCCTCGTGGCGATGTCCTGCGGCTTCACGCCCATGTAGCGGCGGCGTAGTCGGATGGCGGCCAGTCTTTTCGCTTTGGCGGGCGGTTGCTCTGCTATGTGGCATTTTGACTTGATAATTTGCAATGGCCTTTCCACGGTGGCGATTCGCCAAGTGCACATGCGAGGCGAGGACAATGAGGGGAGGGTCTAGTGTGGTGGACTATGTGCTTGTAGTTCGCCAATGATATGCATCTCATCCCGGTCGTTTAGGGTGGAGCCGGGCGGTCGGGATGAGGAGAGGTCGACTCGAGATCACCTCCCACTTTATTTGGACTGGTTTGGCGAGCCGCGGAACCCCCACTATGCAGCCCCTCGCCGTCTGGTTGGGACTTCGATTATGGCGGCGAAGGACTTCTGCCCGAAGATGCTCGAGAGCGCCCTCCGGTAATTCTGCAGACCTCCCACACTAGAAGCGGCCGAGCGAACCAGGCGACCGCTATGCAGCGGGATCTGTGAGGGCCGGAGTGCTGGCGGGGCCCCCGTCGCCCGCTCGGGGTCAACAACATTCAGCGATGGTTTTGATCGCGGACTGTAAAACATAGCGGACGGCTTCCGAGTCATCCTGGATCAGGGGCTGCCGGCTTACTTGAGGCCACCACCGCGATACCGGCGCCCATCGGCGAAGGACACAAAGTAGCGGTACCTTGCCAACATCGGTGTTATTTCTTTGGACACTCATCACCGAACCTTTTGGCGCCCGAGTGCTTGAAGGCCAGCCAGCCTCAGGGGACATCACACCCGAGGCGTGGGAGCATTACTTGCAACAGCTCTATGACCCGCCGAGGGGCAGCGTGCGCCCATACCCCCCAGGGATGGCCCCCATTGGTTCGTGGATGAGGATGTTGAGGAAGGCACGCAACGGCTAGGCTAATGGGAAGGCGGTGACCTCGATGGTATGCGGCCGAGTTACTCAAGTGGGCGGTGGCAGCCGCTTGTGCGGGTCCTCACTACCCGTTTCAGCGAAAGCATTGCGGGGGAGGGTTTCCAGACAATGGACCCTAGCGTGGTTGTTCCCATTCACAAAGCGGCGACCCACCGGTTTGCCACCAATTGGACGATCATGGTCGATTGATGATTTACCAAACTGTTGGTCGGGCATTCTCGAGCAGGGCTTTATTGACCAACAAGGCGAGGCATGATGTGCGAAGCCCTCACACAGCGAGCTTTCGACCCGCCACTCAACGATTGACCATATCTTTACGGCAAGGGCGATTGAAAGACGGCGGAAATCACCGGCCGGACTTGTATTGCTGCTTTGTGGACTTCGCAAAGGCTTTTGATACGGTCCCCCGGGAAAAGTTGTGAGGCTAGGCTGCGTCAAGCTGGGGGCTCCATTTCCCGTGCGTAATGCCATATCACTGGTTGTATGAGAGTTGTTTTGGCGGGGATCATTCGGCCAGACAAGCATTTACCAAGAGTATCGGGGTCCGCCGAGGTTGCCCCTCACGACACTTTTTGGCCTCTACATTGTCGTTTAGAGCCACGGCTTTTGCGAGCATGGGGGGATGGCATACATCTTTGCACCGTGTCATCCGGCTCATCTATCGCGGGCGACGATGTTGGCCTGCTGGCCCACACCCCAGAAGATATCACGATCTCACTGGATGCCCTAGGGACACATTTTGTCGCTACGACATGCGCGTCAATCACGCCAAGACGAGTGGTGGTTCTCATATCCTCTTCACGTCACCCCATGCCTCCACTCACATATCGAGGGGGGCGACTGTGGGGCGCGTCACGCCCACTAACAAGTACCTAGGGGTGGAGTTCCCCTCCTCCATCTGGCTGGAGGCGTCTTATCCGCCAGGGTGAATAGGCCGGAAAGCGCTTTTATGCGCGGTGAAATAACAAATACCGGGCGGGAGCTATATGATTGGGGCCATCGGGTCACATCTGTTAGCACCGGTGAACTGCCCTTCAGCGGGGTGAGGGGTTTGGGCCCAGGCCGCTCTTTGTGACACTGAATGACTTTGGCTTGGTGCGTATGGGCATTTTTGCCGCGGGCACCCAGGGGAAACCTAGCTGGTCCCCTATCAGATTCTGGCTGCAGGAACGGATTCTTACGCCGCTGGCAGCCCTTGATAGACACATCGCCTATTTTCTAAAGATGGTTACCTATGGGTGATGCTGGCCCCGCGACTGGGTTTACTTGCGGGCCAGGAGTCCAAGCCCGGCTTGGGGCCTGTTGGAGGGTGCAGAGAGATCAGTGGTTCGCCAGATGGAACGCGTCTGAGCACAGTGCGCATCTGGTACACTGGCCCGGCCTCGTGGCGGCCTGGGGAGTACCCTAGATGCTTGTTTCCTTGGCAAAGCTCACGGGACCCCATTGCTCTAGAGCAGGTCAAAATGGCCCATTACAAGGGCACATCAACCCGTGTTAGCGGGGCCGCGGCTCTACTGCGTTCCCGGCTGCCCCAGCGGGCTCATTGCCTCCATTATACGCAGTGCCCACCATCTTCGCGTCTCGAGGCAGGCGGTGGATTGGGGAGCCAGCCCGGCCCGGGGCTGTCGGTCTTTGTCAAGCCGGTGCTTGGATTGAGGATGAGTCTCACACTTTCGAGTTGCCCAGTTGACCGGTCGGGCGGATGCTCCGCTCCCCGATGGCTGGGCGTGCCCTTGCATTTCTTGATGAACACACCCGTCGATGCGTGCCACACGGGGTCATACATCCGGGGAGAGTCTTGGACTGCGAGGTCACCTTTGCCCCCTTTGTTGTCGTGACTAGGCACTTCTGAGGGGTGGTGCATATTTGTATATATTGGGATGTTTGCATTTTATATGATTAGCACGGTTTGTCGGTGATGACGCTAACGGTTTTCCCTCGAAAACCCTTCCGGTGGGGTTTTTTAATCGAGGCGGTAATCCGCTTGCTTTGCGTTTTGTTATGGGTCCCATAGACCGATTGGTCTCCGTGGACGATAAAAGTAACTTCCTTCCTTCCTTCCTTCCTTCCACTTTTGCCCACATTTATCTACTAGAAAATTGGAATTAGTTGAATATAATTAAAGGGTGCACATCAATTGTAAAATTAGTAGAATAACTAAAGGCTCCATATCAGTTGTTGATTAATGCAACAAGAAAGATTTTGAATCTGAGATTGCATTTGGATTTGATCATTAATCCAATTCCAACTGTATAACTATCCATGTGGACCTTTATTATCTTCAAGTCCAATATACACTGCGAGCAATTTTTGTTACAAATGCACGATTAAATCATAATGTGTAAGAAAAGGAACCTAAAACTCTCGCCAACAATGTATCCTTAGTGTGCAATATGATTTCTTGGCATAAAGTTGTATCCAAATGTTTTTTTTTTTGAAGGACTTGAGCCTTTATTATCCAGAGAAAGTTACAGAGTGTAATGGGGACTAATAACTCAGTGGAGAGAATGTCCACCAGAGCAAAACCACCCCACTCAAATACAACATCTAAACAATATGAAGAGCAAGCAAAAACTCATAAGTAAGTATGAATCTGAAGATAGTGCTCCCAAATACGGCTCTTTACCTCATTAGCAATTGATGAGCACCTGAATGCTTTGACAATTCGTTGTTGGGCATCAAGAAGGACCTGTGCATCTGAACAAGCAAGACCTTTGAATATGAGAAGGTTCCTTCTTTTCCAAATGGACCAGATGATCCATGCAGAAGCCAAATGAAAGGCCCTTTTGCCAAATTATCCCAACTACTTGGATAAATCCGCTAATAACACTGCTGGCTATTCAAATTGCAATGAAAGAGGCCTTGAAGCCACAACCAAGCATGTCGACATGTCTACATAGGAAGAAGCAATGCTCAATTGTCTCGTCCCTCCAGTGCACATAAGGGACATAGTGCGAGACACCTCTGGGCAAAATCATGTGCACCAATATTAACGGCGGACAACGATGAGTGACTTGCCACCATAAAACGGATACTTTGGGATGGAGTAGTTTATCCCATACCCACTTCCTGCTTGCCACTGCTTAGATCACCAGGAATGACCAAAGGCCACTTGGACCGAGGCAAGACGTCAAAGATCAAGCAAGACCTTGTACATGGAATTCACCAACTTATCTGCTTTGACATGCTCATGAACTACCACGACCGGGGTCATCCACTGTAACTCTTGGGGAAGAATTGAAGATACCTTCGCCAAATAGCTCGATCCCACCTTAAAAGGAGGAACTTAGCTCTAAACTCCTCCCATGTCGGGAATCG
Source organism: Isoetes taiwanensis (assembly GCA_021234155.1). NCBI lineage: Eukaryota > Viridiplantae > Streptophyta > Lycopodiopsida > Isoetales > Isoetaceae > Isoetes > Isoetes taiwanensis. The sequence continues at coordinate 51,819 of JAJEKV010000802.1, forward strand.
CCTTTGATTATTATACCAATCGGATATCATATGCACACCACCGCTCTCCATCGATGGCTGCGTCAATGGGTGGACGAAGCAACCGAGGACCACCATCCAATGGAATCCACCAACAACTTGCGGTCATGCTAGTGCTTGGCGCAAGATGGTGAAAATGAAACAGAGATTGTACGGTCTCCCATGCAACTAGCAATCCTCTAAGAAATGGGGATGCATTAGGGTATGCCGTCAGTGGATAGAACAGAGCCCAGGGGAAAAGTGGCCTAAGAGACCGAGACCCAAAAGAAATGCACATTCGATAAAAAGACGATAAACAAAAGGCGGGAACATCTTGGGGACTCATAACATGCATGAAAAGATCATAACATGCACACTAGAATCATCAAAGAGATCATAACTATCTACTGGAATGCATGTAGATTGCAAGTCATGTGAAGGCAACTTAGCACGAGCAATAAACGAAAGAATGCCCAGGTAAAATAACACTTTCTCCTAAAGCACTCACAATGCATTTAAAATTCCAAAATTCCATTCCATTCGGCATGAAGGATTTCTACTCTTACTTTTCAACTTAGTCGAACATGCATCTATGGTGAAAGCAATGGCCAGACAAAATATAACATTTTCTATGAAACCCTTGCGCATCTAGCCTGAGGAACATCAAGCAATGTCGAAAAAAAGAACTCTCTCAAAATCCTCGTAAATCCAGCCCCATCAACGGCCAAGCAATGCCCGGCTCCCAAAACCCTCACAAATCAAACTCGACCAGTGCTTAAGAGCGTCTGCATTGCTCAGCTCCCAAAACCCTCAAAAATCAAACTGGACAAGTGCTTAAGAACGTCCGCAACACATCTAGGAATTTATCAATGGTCTCTGCATGACTTCGAGAACAAGGTGGAATACTTCGTACATCTTTGCAACAAAAATTGCTCGCAACCATAATCGAGAAACTCGCATGAGGATTTGGGCTACCTACTCTTCAAATGCTTGTAGTTAATTTGGCCTGAGATGCATGAACATTGCATGCATTTTCTGGGCAGGATAACACTTTTGCTAACCCTCATACTTCTAGCCTTAGCAAGGCACATTTGCTCGAGCAACACCCAGGCAAAATATCACTCACCTATAGCCATCTAGCTCGATCAATGCCAAAGCAATGTCCAAGCAACTCCCATTTAACTCAAGCAATGTCCGTGCAAAATATCACACTCCCCTAAAACCATTCCACATCTACCCTACAAGCGCCCCAACAATGCCCGAGCACATGACAACATATATATTGCTCAACGCCTATGTGCATGCGCACTACTATCATCTTGGGTTCACCAAATTGCACAAATCGACTAATGCCCGGCATCTTCTAGTAGTATTTTTATTTCGCAAGCTTCAGGTGTTTGATGTTGAGGATAGATTCACTGGTTTCGGATGCTACTACAAACGTTAACAAAAGTAGAAGGTTCACAAGGAATTGCAAGAGCACCAACTTGGCAGAACCCAAATTCCTCATTGCTTTGTTTGAGGGGTCCATCGAACAAAGGATGAGACAATAACTAATAAGGATCACAAAACGGTCAATTTCAGCTGCTTTTCCAACATAAACAGGAATGCATGCATCCCATAAGCACCTTTATAGTGCGAGAGCAACCTCTTTTTTTGGGAACTCTTGACTTTACTGCGGAAAAATCGTGCTTTCGTATTCTTGAAGTGTTTGTCGTGCAGCTTTAGATTTTATTTGGTAAGCTTATAGAGTAGGTGGTTTTGGGTTTTTCCAAAAGGCAAAGAATCTGAAGGCTTTCGTGTGCTTATACAATGATGACCATTGCAACGAATTCTACTTGTTACATTGTACAGAATATTTCTTAGGAAAACAAGGGCATCCAATTAGAAATCCCTTTCTTCAAGACTTCTGGGACACTTTTTTCCCATGTTTCCAAATTTGGGAAAGGGCCAGAAAGGGCCATTTTATTAGTAGTTCCATCCATCTGTCTCCAACTCAACTGTAAAAATAAAGGTGTAAAGAAAAGTTACGCAAAGTTGAATCTTTCCATAGGCAAGAATAGATACCTCATTTTGAAAAACCTTTGCCATTGCACAAATGATTCTATCCTTTAAGGGATCAACATTGTCGTCTTCCTGGTGAAAATCAGACTCTTCCACACAATTAACCATGATGCGCCCACCGGGCTTCAATTTGCTCCTCAATTTAGCCCATGTTTCAACCTACTAATTAAGAATTAGTTTCGACAGTGTACATATTTGAAGGGAACAAAATTGAATTTTTTATGTTGTCCATTTCAAAGAACCTAGTAAGATTTGTAGCTTTTGATTCTCTTATTGGCCATCATTACCCCTTCAAGTCATTGTAAGTAGTCTTGAAATGATTATAGTCAAGTTAATGCTGTATACAATAATGAGTTTCACATTCCTTCCTGTCGCTTCTAGAATGGCGATTGAAACAACAGTTCATCTGACATTCGAAATGTGTGCAAATATGTCAAGCAGGAAATATTTAGAACGAAGATGTGAGCTAGTGGGAGTTGCTTTCCCCTCTAGCTTTAAATGAGAAGGAAATAACCAAGAAGAGGTAACAACTTGGACACAGTATAGAAGTGAAACAGCTTTTTCCACATAAAAGAAAATCCTTGTCTCAGTTTACTTCTTATACATGTTTCTACCCAGTAATCAAGAATATCAGAATCATGCTTTGTTGATGATGTATTATATTAATCACTAGAAGAAGCTTATAGATTTGGTAGCACTCTTTTCAATTTTGGTTATGATGCATCGCCCATGTAGGTGGTTCTCAAGTCATTCGCAGCCCATTTTATTCGATTTACTGCCATATATAGCCAATAGATTCCTTCTACTGTCTGTGCAATTGCAGATGGAAATTTGGAAATTTACAGATCTATCTGATGTTCTGGATTTATCCAGAATATATACTACGTCAAAAATTTGTGGAAGATATCAATCTTGTGAGCTTTCGAGGAAAAGAAACCTATGCATACCTTGTGAAGTGACGGGAGAACAGCACCATCAGAAAATAAGTCCACAACAATACCTGCATACGCATTTACCATCTAAAAGCATTATTGTTTGTAAATGGTGTAAAGCATGTATTTATATCTGTGCTGTTTTAAAATACCAGATTCCAGAAGAAATGAACCAAGCTTGGTCTAATTAACAGTAAAAATCTACAGAGATTGTGGACATCACTGAATTGATAATAATTGCAAGTGTTCAAAAAGAAAGCAGCAGCTAATACCAGCAAAACCACCTTCAACATCAGCACAAAATGCATCACCAATATGAACAGAAAGTCCACCACCATGCTCATTAGGTCCTTCAAAATCCGAGAGCCCTAGATGCATTCGAGCATGGTCTACCAGCTGGATAAATAAGAAAAAACACAGTTTTAAAAGACAAAATGATATCCATGATGATCCCAACATGAAAGTGAAGAACAACAAAGCATTATGCAAGATGATGGGGTCTTCCCTATAGAAGTGACCACCTGGTAGCCATCACCTCAGGAAAGATCTTTGCTGATGCCATATTTCTACACTATTCAACACAAGGGTGAAAAGGCAGAAGTCTCAGAAGTACATACAATTTCATCGATCTCCCAGCCTTCCAGTTTTCGAGAAGGCCATAAGTCTAGCATTAGGCGGGCTGCTGTCCCAGCTCCCTGGAAACAACAATGCCTTGACTTTTAAACAATAACAGCAATAAGAATGAGCAAATAGAAAGCATCTGTTATGCAAAAAAGTGATCTTCTATAGACTTAAACACGTATAACGAAAATTTTTATCTATTCCATTTTCATCCAGAAGTACTGTTTTACCAGACCAAGAATGGCAATAGGACCTTCTGGTATAATTGAAACAGCGTCGAAAATTCATCCTGGAAAGCCACCACGAGTAACCAGTGTGAAAACCTGTGCAGACTGTATCAACACAATGCAAATTAATGCCAATAAGACTTTGCATCGAATTAAGATACTCATCACATATATCAATGCTCCCTTTCCTATCTAGTGAACATAGATTTAAAAGAACATTTATGGTGTCTCACCCAATAAGAACCTGTCCATTTGGAGTCCTTCTTATATACGCTATGAATGTTCCCTGCAAAACTTTCGTAACTATTTCAATTTAACCAATTTAAAATGAAATCAATCATCAATAGGCAATTAATTATGCTAGCCATATGCCAAACCACTTGATCATAATAAAACTGGTGAACAGCTTCTCTAAGAAAACAATGCAAAGAATCTAAACAAATTTTACAGCAATTGCCTCAGACTTCCTAGACTGGACTAAGAATTCCCATTACAAAAATAGCTGCCACACAAAGACAATTTCAATTCATGTCATAGTATAACACTATATTCTATACAGTACAACAAGCCACAAGTTTTACTGATGTCACATATCTAATTCTTATAACAAGCTTTTCTTTTTTCACGTTTGTGGTGTTGCAAGAAAATCTGACTAATTTACTGACCTGTCCAATCGAGTAAAAGTAGTCGAGCACCAGCGTAAATCGACTTGGATTCCTTGGGTATCTCTACAATATTAATGTCATTGTACAAACTTGCAATGCTACTCAAGGTAACAGGTTCAATAATGGGCTGGACCTCTGCGTCGTTTTTACCAGAATGGAGAGCTTCAGCCTTTGTTCCGGCATTAAATATGTCTTCGAAATTGGGAGAATCTTCCGTGCCATCACAAAGCAGGGCTTGCAATGGCTGAGGGAGGGAGACACGAGACGGGAAATGGACTGGGAAATGGACGGCTTGTGGAAGAGGAGGTGTGGAAAGAGCATTTGGCCAGGCCACCATCATAGTAGCCATAGCCATGCTTCAACAAGTATTTTGTTTGTTTTTTTTCCTTTATGTCTATCTTACTCCTACGTGGCACAATTTGCAAACGTGGCAAGAATAATCATTAAGAAATGCTGACGTGGCAAAAAACATAAATTGACCCAGATTCCTTAATGCTATGTTTGGCTCCTTTTTTACCATTATTACATTATTACGAGAGATTATTACGAGAGGTGAAATTGCCAAGATAGTAGACAGATGCGACGTATTCTAAACGAGGTGCGGCTTGGACTACTCAGTCGTTGGATCCGTCCATCTTACAGCCCGACAATATGTTGGGGCCTCTGCCCGTCTCTTATTTCGATTATGGTTATATATGATTGGGGATGCTTATGATTTTGAAATATGAAATTCAGGTTTGCCAAGGCTTTGAAATATGATTGGGGGTGCTTATGATTTTTAAATTTGAAATATAGGTTTGCCTATGGTTTTGGACTATAAAATACGAGGACTCATCTCTATGTAACCATATCAAATCCCCCTGAAACCCCCTGTTAGTGTGCTACATATTCATCATGCGCACATCTCTTGTGCTTGAACCCGTGACCTCGAGTGTTGCGGGTTTAAGGTCGTGCTGGGTAATTTTTGTGGGGTGGGGCATCAAAAGGCTCGACGGCACTGGCAGACTTGGCATTAACTGTGGATTCAACACTCGTGATGCCACTCAAAATTCTTGCTCGTCTTTCCGTCCATTCGAATGTAGTTCATTCCTTGCAAAGGTTCGGCATAGGCAAGGTTTATATGCAACTACCAGATTCAGATATTGTAACAGACCTGGCCACTTGATGACATAGGGTGAAAGCATGTTGTAGTGGAACAAAAACGTGCATTTTAGCACCACATTTTTGGGTGCTAAGTGTGGTGGGAACTACCGAATTTGTAGTGGGAGAGGGAGTTATTTTTTCAAAAAGACACATGATTACTTATTCAAAATTTTGTCCTTTTCGGTCTTATTCGGGCTTATTGAAAGCGTGCACGATCATTTTCCCTCAAAAACTCGATCACGCTCCCTTAATCGGCAAGACCATTTTTATTTACGGCAAGAAGATCGATCGAAATGGCTCACGATCATCTGGGACTTGAATGCCCAGGATACACCTACAAGGAAATGTACGGGCAAGAAAAGCATTCGCCACACAAGAAGAAATCGAGAGTCTGTTTGGGGACGAGAAAGTATTAGGAAAATCCCACTTACGGTGGGTTGCATTCTAGATTGAGGATGCCCATGATTCTCTGTTGTTTAGAATATTGTTTTGTTTCATCATGCGGGTTGAAGAATCTGAGCAAGGAGAGGTATAATGAATATATGTGCCTTTACAAAAAATCACAAGGCGGGAAGTGTGCACGGGGAGGCATGGCCTCACGAGACTATGGTCATTGCGTATTACCTTCACACAAAAGGAAAAGAAATAAAACCGGGTTGAGTTTTCGGCAACGGGTTAAGAGAAAAGAGTCGAAGCCTCTCCGTCCCAGCGTAAGAGGAAGAATGCAAGCATTTCAAATAGTGAGGAAGCAGAGCAACATGCCACAGATGATGCTTCCTCTCTTGAAATGACTAGGCCACAATTCAAGCCTCCTAAAGCTGTAAGAGGAATCTCGGGGAAAATCACTGAAAAAATAGCTACTTTTCAACCCTCTTCTTACGGAACCACCATATGATGCAATTTAATATTGGAACCGTTATTTTCCGGCCAAAGGTCTAGCAAGCTTGAACAATCGAATACACCACTTACTTCTTCATTTGGGTGTGTTGTAAGTTATGTGTAGGAAATTTGTCTTTGCTAGTTTCGAGTTGTGGTGGATAATTTCAGTTCCGCGGTGGTATGTAGCTCCAAATATTCTGACTTGATCATATGGTGCCAATTATATGTTAATAATGTAGTCATAGCATATGTAGTGTCACATATAGTACCAAGCGTGGTACCTTTTACGAATAGTGAATTGGCTTCCATATGTTTCTATACTTAGTGTCATATGTGATGTTAGATATGGTGATACTTGTGAATGGTGGATTATGCGCCATATGTGGTGCCAAGCTATTGCGCTAAATATTGCACCACGCTATACGCCACATATGGGGTGGTGGATGCCCCTGCCGGATGTGGTGCCTTCTACATTGCATTGTGGTGCCACATGTGGTGTCTAATGTGGCACCACTATGGATCCACATTTTGCACACATGTGGTGTCTTTGGCCATTTGTGGTCTTGGTAATGGATTGCCATATGTGGTGCCTTGGGTGCATTGTGGTGCCATATGTGTGGTGTGGCATGTGGCACCGGTTTTGGTGCCATGCCCACCACATGTGGTGAATATGGCGCCATTTGTGGTGCAAAGTTTGTCATGATGGTATTTGTGGTGTGTAAAGTGGTGCTGTTGTGTCATGTGGTACTAACCTTGGATTACTTTCGGATGAATTCAACAGGACAACTGGGAGAATGGATCAACTCTACAAGATCGAAGTGATTGATTGTAAAGGCAAGGTTGCAAACTTGTGATCAAATCTGCTTGGAGGGTGCTACAAAGCGAAGGTTCAAGACAACTTGAGTTCGGGCCAGAAGATGAATAAAGATTTAAAAAATGGGAAGGAATGATTAAGGATAAACCAAGTCGTGGAGAGGGTATTCGGGCTATATGCCAAGATCTGAGGTCGAAGGAAGGAACTATTACGAACTTGAGCGGAGACAAAAATCGAGGAGCTTAATCTGTCATCGGCCCGAGGAAGCGAACACAACAACATTGAAAGTCTTTGGAACCAAGGTTAGAGAGGTTTACGTCTTGCAAGAACCGTCTTCCTTTATTTGTCTTGGATCCACTACTTCCGGACCTTGATAAGGCTAAAGATTATGGTAGTGGCTGTCCCATTGCGTGGCAAAGATCCTCCGGTGGATGGGAAACCACTACCAACTTTGATTCTTGAATACGATCACCAATACCATCTTCCATAATCGCTTTCGGCCTCTTGAGGTACTTCATAACAAAATTCTGAAGTGCTTAGTATAATTGTATTCTCATTGACAAATTTGCGTTCACTTTGCGGGATTTGTAATCATCATTACATTGAGAACTGCGTCATGAATTTTTCTGACATGGGTACAAGCCTTAGGTGTGAGTAGGGAGGATCAAAAGCAACTTCAAGCTCTTGAGGCACTTACGGTGAGCACTTATAGGTGCTTCGAAAAGAGAGTAAGCTGGCTTAGTCTCCTTCGTTTCACGTTTATTGTCTCTAATTTGCCCCTAGGATGACATAAGCTCACTCGGTGGCGAATTAATTAGATAGGTGAAACTTCGAAAAGGGAGTAAGCAGACATAAAACAAGATCTGGCTGGCTTAGTCTCTTTTGCTTCTCTGTTTTGTGTATCTAAAGTGCCCCACAGGATGAGATCATTTCGCTCATTTTAGGGGACACTTTAGATATATAAAGGAGGAACATCGTAAAGAGAGTAAAAAGTCTGGAGCTTAGTTAAAAACCAAAGGATAGTTACAATCAATTGTGATTCAATTCCGGGTTTGCGAGCATGGTGCCGTTTACTAATTCAGGACTAGCTTGTTCATCTTGGTGGCAATGACTATGTGAGTCCATCTAGCACACCAAAGGGAATTATTTTCTACCCTCAAAGGTAACCAAGTCTTGTTTGATGCAATTGGGATATGTAGCTTACTTCTTCATCCCTACTTTGTAGATATAGATGTACAATGTGGTCAGTTAGGGGACAAGACACTCACACCCCTTGAAAAGCATTAGACCTGAGATAGAAACTTCGGGCCGTCGGAAGATGCATCGGGTTACGAGGAAGTCGGACAAATCGGGTAGATGTCAACATATCGATAGGTGCATCAAGTCAAGCTCGATGGTGCTCAAGCCCGGACAACAATCCGCGGATCAACAGATGCATTAAGTCATGCTCCACACCAATCGCCAAAATCGGCAGATGCATCAGTTATGATCTGAACAAATCGTTTTCGTGAATGTAAGTCACAAGGTAACTTCCAACCTTTTATTACTGTCTTCTTTTAATTTGACCCATATAGTTACCGAATGCGTTAAATTTTTGCACACGGAAGTGTCTCGAGAGAATGTGCAAGAGCAGAATTCCAAGCAAAAGACACCTCAAGACATTCTGAAGGCGAAGTTTCCATCCCGCATGCGAATAGATCTTGAAGCAGAAGTTTCCATCCCCGCACCAAGAAATGCTTTGAAGCGAAGTTTCCCGACCTGCGCACCAACTCGTCCCATGAGAAGACTACAAGGTTAAGCCCAATCACGCTTGTTTTTACTACAATGGAGTTATGGGTAGAAGCTATGACAAGAGTGAGTCCATACCCCCTTGCCAAAGAAGATGGTGTTAAGTTGATCACATACCGTGAGAACCAAGTGGGTAGTAACTAGACCGTGTGGGCGAGTTCATAGATTGGTGCGGTCGAGGAATTTTCATATAACAATTTGGTCCCAGCCTGGGGCTCAAAACTTGAGAGTCATAGTTAAAGGGAGCATTGATGAAACACAAGGACAAATTCAAGTTCATATGGAGTCGGGATCACCGTACCAACACAAATTTATTTAAGGTAAAAAGCCAATTTTTTTTGAAGCACACGAAAAAGAGGTTTCATAAAAGAGCGTGCTTCTCATTGATGACAACAGATACAAGGGTACCTCAATCGTAAAACACCATGATCGTCCAAGCAATTTGGAGCCACGGCCGAGTAGATGGCAATTTCCTCATGAATGATCTAAAGGTTTGGCTTGAGGGGGTTCTTTGAAAGGGGAATGCAAAGTTATGTGAAAGCAACAAAATGTTGAATATGTTTGACAGCGAGAGTCAAATTTGTATTAATATGATGAAAAAATATAGAACTAAAGCCTAGAAATAGTATTATTTGTATATGATGTAACCTCTCTTGACTTTTTAATATAAACAAAGTTTTACTTCAATTGTTCATTTCTTGGCTATTTCAATGTTCCTCAAGGTTTTCAATGATCTTCCATTTTCTTTGAATGTAAACTTACACCACCAGCCACAGGGGTTTGTAGTGTTAAGAGCGCACATCCAGAGCCGAGAACACTTGCCACTTGAAGTGTTTAAAGACAGCGAGGAGCCTCTTGTGCTTGATCAAGAGGCAATCGAGAATATTGGAGAAAAGTAGGGATTGGTTGATGGTGAGGATAGTCCATTTCTTCATGAGGTTAGTAATTTAATATAAACAACTCAGATTTGGGAAGTCTTACATTTGTTTCTTAAATCATCTTGTTTTACCAAACCTTGGACTTTGGCGGGGTGCACCAATTACGCATCAAGCATGACATGGAGCAGTAGGTTCCATTTCATGGATCGCTCATTTACACATTCTTGTCCGAATGAGCTTGCTTCAAAGGACAAATCTTGTTGCACCCTCAACTTTACAATTTGAGGAATGTACCATTCGCCCGGACATGTTATCGGCTGACCTTTGGGCGGTGTATGTCATTGTAGATCTTGGAGGTCGACCCGGTTAAATGTCGACCCGGGTGTGTACCATTTTGACGACCTAGAAATGTACAAGGGCTCGAGAGCTGTCATGAGTTTTTTGTTGAGGATGCAAACACAAAATTCCCAAAGCACCATAAATTTGCGCATAAGAAAATTACAAGTTCCCCACTCGGTCGATTCTTTGGTCGTGTGGTCCTACTATATGTGTCTTTGTAAAGAAAGTTGTGGCTGATGTAATCGCGAGACTTGGACATACTATCCCAATGCAAGGTGAGTTAAGTAAATTTGAAGGTATTACTCATCCAATGTGAGGCCCGATATGTTTGTTGAGGGTGTACCAATTTCTAGTTCTGGTGGACCTTGAGAATGATGATTGATGTTGTGAAAACACGATTCTTTGTAGTAATGAAAGTGAGGTTGTTGAGATCAATAGATCTTTACTTGTAATCACATGTTTGTATTATTGTAACCAAAGAGGTTATTCTTGTAACCTATTCTTTCATTGACACTCTAATATACATTGTTGTATACTATTGTATACAATAGACTTTTGACGGTGACGAGCAACACTACGGGTGGAGTTCAAATCTCGTAAGAAATTGATGTATTCAAAGATTCATGACAATGTGGTGTTACATGTCGTGATAGATGTGGTGATGCAAATGGTGCATGTGGTGAATCATGTGGTGCATTTGGTGAACCATGTGGTGAATCATGTGGTGAATCGTAGGTGGCATGTTGGAGCTTCGTGGCATGTTTGACTTTCATTGACCAACATGTTTGGTGATGCAAATGGTGCATGTGGTGAATCATGAGGTGCATTTGGTGAATCATGTGGTGAATCATGTGGTGCATCGTAGGTGGCATGTTGGAGCTTACGTGGCATGTTTGAGCCACCTTGGCATGTTGGAGCCTAGGTGGCATATTTGAGCCACCTTGGCATGCTTGAGCCTTTACATGACCTTTGTTACATGTTTGACTTTCATTGACCAACATGTTTGGTGATGCAAATGGTGCATGTGGTGAATCATGAGGTGCATTTGGTGAATCATGTGGTGAATCATGTGGTGCATCATAGGTGGCATGTTGGAGCTTACATGGCATGTTTGAGCCACCTTGGCATGTTGGAGCCTAGGTGGCATATTTGAGCCACCTTGGCATGCTTGAGCCTTTACATGACCTTTGTTACATGTTTGACTTTCATTGACCAACATGTTTGGTGATGCAAATGGTGCATTTGGTGAATCATGTGGTGAATCATGTGGTGCATCATAGGTGGCATGTTGGAGCTTTTTTTTTTTTATGTTTTTTAGAAAAAAAAATAATGGTCATTTTGAGGTTATTATTAGTATCCTACTAAATCTTTAGGAATAAAGATGCTAAAATAAAGGTACGAAATCCTAAAATCGTAGCCTACGAAATTAATTTCACGCCAGCCTTTATAGGCTATGGTCGTGAAGGAGAAGCATCGTCCAATTCCTTCCAACAGAATGTCGGCATGGCCGCTGCCGCTCTCCCTCCAGCCTCTGCCTCTCCCTCTCCCTTCGCTCATTTGTCCCTCCCCTAAGCACCGAGCGCTTTCAATTCCTTTGGCACGGTGATGGCCGGTTATGAAATAGGATCTTGGCCAAAATTACCATTTCTTTGAGCAGAACACGAGAGCCCGGTGCAGAGCCACGAGCACGAGAGCTCGAGTGCGATTCCACCTCTTAAAGCTCGAAGATCTTCCGGACTTCGGAAGGAAAGAGGTGGAATCCTCCTCTAATTTCGATTCCTCGATGAAGCCGCCGATGATCAATTTGATTCCCAAGATTCTGATAACGAATCGGCCAGAGACCAAGAAGAAGAAGAAGAAGAAGAGGTAGAAGGCGAAGAAGAACATGAAGTTTTTGGAACTCCAAAATTTTCTACTGAGTAAGTAGCATGCATGCATTAAATTTTTGCTTTCTTTTATGTATTCTAAACTAATTTTCTTCACTTTTTCTACGGATGAAGCTTGAAGTCCGGTACTGTGCCACCTTTTTTTTTTTTGATCAAGTTAGTCTACGGGCCTTTTGTGCCTTTGTATTTTTGAAAAAGCGAAGGTATATAGGCCTTAGTGCCTTCATTTGATCACCCCTTAATGAACTCACCCCTTGTGATCTGGGCCTTAGTGCCTCTTTGTAATATATGATGGCTTTTAGTGCCTTTTTGAATATATGATGGTCTTGTGCCTTTTGAACCTTGTGTAAATTTCTAATTAAGTATTACGGTATCTTACTGTTTTAACATATGATGGCCTTGTCGATTTGTAATCCGGGGCCTTGTGCCTTTTGTTTAATCCAGAAAATAGTTTGTAATGGCTTTGTGTCTTGTGTAAATTTGTGCCTTGTGTAAATTTCTAATTCTGTTTTACCACAGGCCTGTTTCTAAAAACAGATACCACAGGCCTTAGTGCCTTTCTTTGATCTCACCCATATGTCTAACAGGCGTTGTGCAAGTTTCATTCAGTTTAATTCAGTTTAATCCAGTTATACCTTGGAATTCATTCAACATTCAAGTACAACTTTCTGTAACTGAAGCATAAAAAATGAGAATGCAAAACAGAAAATTTCTTTATATTCATAAAAGTTTCTATACAGTACCCTTTACACAATTGCCACAGTAAGTGGATTTTCCTAATACTTTCATATCAATTCAGGGACCTAATTTGGGATCCATATATTGCTGTCACCAAAATCAGTCAAGATACTATCAGGAATCTGAGAGCCATTCCATTTTCTGACCGGGTCAAAAAATGGTCAATGCCCCTGGCTGATTATAGTGAAATCTGTGGTGAAAGCCGTGGTGAAAACTGTGGTGAAGCTGTGGTGATGCAAACGTTGTTTTTATATTTCAAAGGGAGAAAAATACATATGGAAATCTACCATACCCGGTAGAATAGTTCATACTTCTTATGAAATGAAGTATGCAGAAAAATCAGGGAAAACTATAACCCTGAGCTTCTAGTATTATCAAAATGCATTAGAGATGACATACAGTTACTGGGCCTCAATCAGATCCTGCATTGTGAGATCTGTAACTCTTCTTCTTCCAAGTACATTCAAGACTTCATCAAGTGTTTCTGCTGAATAGTTGGTGTAATCCAGCAACACTAAAACATGAGCTTCTCGTTTCTGCTCCCACTTATGATACAGATTCATAAAGTATTGTCTCAGGTTGTTGTGTCTCCATGCATCTGGCCTGTCGAGCACTTTTTTAATGGCTGAAGCATGGATCATTTCCTGCTTTAGTTGGATGAACATATCCCCTTCTTCAAGCCTGGGGAGAGCTGAGAACTCATCCTCAGAATCATACACCACCCCAGAACCCCGCTTCTACGACGAGCTCACAAGTTAAGTCTCGGCGCATCGTAAAAAAACAACATCATCCGTGTAAAACAACATCTACTACAAAGAAAGGCAACCGCCTATCAACGCCTTTGGCTTCTAATTCTTTAAGCAACCTATGTTTTAAGCCTAGAATACCTCGAATTCATGGGTCCTCCGCCTCTAATATATCCTCCGTTTCTGGTTTATTTGCTCCAAAGATAGGTCCTACCGGATCGCGTTGCATTTGAAGCTGGTGAAATTGTTTGTGCTTTCGTGTTCTCCTTCGCTTTCTTCCGCCATAGCTGGATTGTGATAAGCCAATGTCCGCATGCAAAACTAGATTTATGGTTTTCCCCAATGCGCCCCCGCGACCCGACTTTTGAATGATTGACCTTGCATTTGATGTGACAGATTTCCAATGATTCTCTGTCCCATTCGTCCATCCTTAATGTAATTTTTTTTCATGGTGTCACTTTCACCCCAATCAATTAAACAAAGGAGATTTCTATTAAACATAGCATATATTATGGATATTCATCTTACACCTCGTTATTCACCACACTAGGCACCACATAGAATATATTCACGGATTTATTTTACACCATATTTTTAACCACACTAGGCACCACACTAGGCACCACACCGGCACCACACTAGACACCACACCATGTTATTCACCACACTAGGGACCACATAGCATATATTACAGCATTTATTTTACACCATGTTATTCACCACACTAGGCACCACAAAGCGTATATTTAGAGCATTTATTTTACACCATATTTTTCACCACACTAGGGCACCACATAGCATATATTACAAAGATGTATTTTACACCATGTTATTCACCACACTAGGCACCACAAAGCATATATTGACAAAGCATTTACTTCACACCCGTGCCTCACCACACTAGGGCAGCACAGACATATCATATATCACAAAGATTAATAGGCACCACACACCACAAGCAATCACTAACTACAAAGAACCACATATCACAAGCAATCACTAACCACATACCACATTAACAATAAAAAATGTGGTGAAGATGAAGAAATGAAATAACCCGTGATTCTTCCGGATAGTGAGTGGCATGATCCCTCTTACATTTCGCTCCAATCTTCTGAACTTAACATCCTTTGCATTTGAGAGACCCTACTGTTTTCGGGTCCAAAATTCTTTGCTGCACAAGTTCTATGACGTAATCTGGGAATTGCATCTGCTTTCTTCTAACTCTTTTGTACAAAACCCATTTCCCCCTTTGCAATCTATCTCTTCCCTCTTCAATTTTGCTTTGGTAAGATTCCTAGGATGAACACCCAAAGAAGTTTACCAAAACCAGAACGAAGCACCGCGGGATTAGCACTTTCGGTATTAATGCTTTCCTCTTACGGCCATAGCAAGGCAACTACTCTTGGTCGCTAAACTGTCATTGCTGTTAGACTTCTTCACAAGTTGAATGGAAGCCACGAGGTTGTCGACCACAATGCTCTTGGCTTGCAAATCTTTCAGCTCTTAAGCCAAGCACGCTGTCCATTGTGTCATCCCAGATAATCTAGTAAAACCTCTTTCTTTATTTGTTGACAAGCCTTTAGTGGTGCTATGAAATGAAGATAACAATTTTAATACCATCCGACGCCTTGTAGAGGCCGTTCAGTGGATCCTCCCTCTGCTGATGCAATTTTTGCTAATTCTTCTTTAGCTTCCTTTGTCTTTTTCCTTTGGCATCTTTTATGATCCCGTTCTTGTTCGAGTTCTCTTTCTCTTACATTTGCTCGGTTTGAGATTTTTAGGAAGATTTGCTTCCAAATTAAATGATTGAAGGTATGAACCAGGATTGATCCACAACCGGATTAAAGCGCCATAGCCGTGTGCTTCAGGAAAGGCGGATGGGTCGTGGGTTTAGAAATCGGTTCGGTGGAGATTGAATGGGACGGTGTGGCGAGGAAATGGAATGGGGACGGGTGGCGTAAGAATCGGGTTGTTGCAGTTCAAGAAATGATTGAATCCGGCAAAGACATGCACTAGGCGCCAAACAAACATTTAAAATCGCACCACAAATTTGATATCTCCCACCACATTTTTAGGAGGACAGGGGGGACACCCAGGGTGTTCCACTACAACATGCTTTCACCCCATAAGAAAGCGTTTTACCTTCATGGAAAGATTTTTTGCAAGATCTTTTGCAGAAACTGAAAGGAGGAGGAGCAAATCTGGGCAATTTTGGAGCCCAAAACTTGGAACATCCTTTTCAGGTGATTTTTCTTTTGCTGGAAAGGTGCTTTCAGGATTGGGTCTGATCATGCCGAAACTCATCCGTATAAGAAAGCTATGATAGAAATTGTGATATTGGGTCAGAATTGACTGCACTATGTATGTTCTTCTGCAGATTGATTCTTGGAGCTAGAAGACGATCTTTGAAGGCACAAGCAATTGCAAGCTGCTCAAAGATCCCTGCATGAAGAAATTCTCAGGTGGGGGTTTTTCCGTTGATTCTCTGGATTACATGGTTCTTGCTATAAGTAAATTTATTCAGGCTTTGTAGTAAGAGAATTGGTGCTTATGTATTAATCTGAATTCATGGATATACTAAGTCGATTTGTTGCTCTGACTGCTACACAAAAAGGGAAATCTGTGTCATGTGCAGCTTATAAGAATTTGAGGGAAGCCATGCAAAAATTGATTGGAAAGGGTCGAATTTGGTCTAAACAAGGCCGATTTTGATGATAAAGTATAGATCTAAGCTTGTTTGGTGCCTTGTTAAGTGTTCTGGATGTAATTGCCCTTTCGGGAATCTGCCAAAAAACATGAGAAACAATGGATCTTCTTCAAAATTAGAACTGAATTGCAAGGAAAAGCACCAATTTGAAGGTGAAAGGTGCCAATTTTTCTTGGAGAGGCTTAGATTTGAAGACTCAGTGGCTTAGGAACTTCCCTGGTGAGCGGAGTTTGGACGTTTCTATTTTTGTTATTTATAGTTGCTTTGTGTCTTATTTGCTATTTATGTCACTCGTGATTTGTTATTTAAACCCTAAATAAATATATAAGAACTCAGAAGGGGAATACAGAGGTATGAGGGGCTGGATTTAGCATAAAAGATCCGCCGAGTAAGTCTTGGGCAGCAGGTGATTTGGTTAAACTCAAGGGACGAAAATATGTAAGAACGTACATTGTTATGGATGATTGAACTTCATAACTAGGAAATAATAACATATAAACTTATTAATTCTAAGACTAAACTTTTCGCTCCTAGAGATGGGGCCTAGGTCCAAGATCATTCGATAGGTAATATAAGCAGTCACGATGATGAGACCCTCTATGAATTTTTAACCCAAAAGTACAGAAATTTTGAGTTCTTATATTAGACGCACCAATAAATTTACTAGCTAAAGAAAGGTGGATTTTAATATAAAAATATTAAAACTATAGCCAAGTGGTTTATATAATTGTAACTATTGGACGCAGCTGCTTTGACATGGTTAGGTTGTATGGGCAACTTTGGCAATGACAAGATCTCGGCACATCTTAATAAATATTCTAATGAACATCACATGTTATGGTCTTTGCATTGTTCCAATGTTGTCTTGGCATTTTATGTACTTGGATCCTTTGGGGTCGGGCTTCTAAGTTCGGTGGCCTAGGTTGCTTCGACATGCTCATGGTCATCTGTGATTCTCTGTGATATTCTTGTGCTCTGTGACACCAGACGTAGTTTCCTTGATCAGGAGGCTAAGTCAATTCCTATGACCCCATGGTAAGAGGTCCTTCAGCGCCTGACGTGGGCTGGGAAGGGTATGCGCATACGAGGTTCACCCCACCACTCCCGTTACAGGGCTCGGAATGTGAGCTGACTTGGCATGTTTCTGCTAACAGGGCTTGCATGTAGGCTGGCTGAGCTTCCCATTGCCCTAGAGCTATGGTTATGATGTTTTGGTATTTTGGCTATGTCCTTTGCTTCTGATGCTCATATGTTGTATTTCACTTGATCATGCTATCATTGTCTAGCACTATACTCATATAGGATCTGGTGTCTTTGCTTATGTGACGTTCCAGCATAATATACGCCCCAATACGTATATTATACTGCCTCGTCACACGTACATGTCACAAGTGACATGTACTTGAGAGTAGGACAACGTTGCACTTAGGAGCTAAAGGTTGCACCTAGGGGGCAACCTTGGATGTTGGGTATGTAATTAAACATACACAACAAAAGGTTCCTTGTTCATCCATTTCCAAATGGCCTAAAGCCATTTGCCCATGTGGATGCCCTAACCTAGATAGGGTCTATATAAGGGCTAAAACCCTAGACCCTAGCTCTCCTTTCACTTTGCCAATTAGGGTTTTCTAGAGCTTCCTTTCCTCTTTTCAGATTTAGGGCTTTCTGGGCCAATTCGCCAAGGTAAGGCTTCGAAATCGCATTTTAAAGTTCAAAAGTCGGATTTGCACAAGGTTCTTGAGTAGCAGCCGTCTTCGGCAAGATCAGGGGAGCATGGGGCCTTCCAAGGATCGAGAGCCAGCCAAGGAGCAGGTATCTAGTTGTTCTTTGTTGTGCAAAACCGCCTTTAGGCATGGCAATATGCGGTTTAGTATGTTAGATCATCTCGAAGCCTTGTAGATCCATAGATCTCGAGACCCTAACGAATGAACCTAACATTGGATGTTAAGTAGATAGATTGATATGATTCTCTATCTACGTTCGTGATATTGTATGTATTCTACTCTGGATCTCCTTGTTGTGGGAAGGGGGTAGAGACCTAAAGGTCGTGTAGAAGATGCTCCCTAGCATAGCACCTTAGTTCCCACATAAATGCGCCCGCGGTACAGAGCCCACCCGGCGTGGGTGAAGGGGCAAGGCGGGTTGATAAGGAGGAACTTGTCTCATCATGACTGACCCCTCCTCGGTAGTAAAGCCTATCGGGGGGTCTGGCCGGCTAGGCTTAATGGCTTGCCACCGTGTGTGGGCAAGGCATGAGCTCGACACTCGTGGGGTGGTGGATATGACCTTCCGGTGAGTTCAAGTCGAATAGGGGGTGGCCCCCTCTAGCCGCTCGCGATGAGCATGGATACCGAGGAGGAGAGGCAGCTCTCTTCCCGCCTCATCGGGGTTGGGGAGATGCAACCCAGCAGTAGTAGCCCCTCCGGCTATTCACCCGCAAAGCTCGACTGAAGTCCCAACACCGACAGCCTACTACGCAAAGTGTGCACGGGAGGGGCGGATGGAGTGGACTACCCTAAGCCATGTTCTATGCCAGCCAAATCCATTGCCATGAATTTTGTCTGCAACAAACTCTGGAGGCCTAGCCGTCAGTCATCCCCCTTGAGTCAGAGCCTGGGTAGGACCTTCCCTTTGTATTATTGTTATGAAGGTATTGCTGACTCTGTGATGTTGCTATTGTTATGGTGATTATGTTGTACATTATTAGTTGTGCTCACGTTTGTTTGTTACGCTTCCGCAGATAGGTCGATCCGATGGAAGACGGATGAATGACACATCCACTCTTCCCTTGCTGGCTCTGCCCCCATGGGAGTGGAGTCAGGTGGATGGCCCCTGTCAGGCAGCTGCCAGGGGGAATGCTCCTCCTTCGAGTACGATGTGGGCATCGTATAAGGAGTAGGGGACGTCACAGTGGTATCAGAGCATGATCTTGGCATCCAAGATCGAGCACTGGCCATTTTCCCTTAGGACTAACAGTAGATTCGAGTCTTGGGGTATAGCCACCCAAGCAAGAGCCTCGAGCAATTGGGAAAATTTCCAATTTTTGGGTAGATTTTAGCTCCATGATAGATTGCTAGTGAAGTGTAGCATCTTTCCCAACCTAAAATTGCCAAAAAAATAGTCGACCCCTCACCGAGTCGCCAAAGACCATTGGGTTCAAAACCGATTCGCCAAAGACTGCGGTGTGAGTGTTTGACCTCCGTTGACATAGTCAGGTGTCCCAATTAATTAAGATAATGGTGTAGTTTGGCTTATTCCCTTAGTTGTAGATAGGTTTGTATGTTATAACACTAAGAACCTCCCTGTAAATTGTAAGATAGCCCCGGAAACAGTCGACCCCTCACAGAGTGCGCCCAGCACCATTCGGTTGGTAATCCAATCTGACCCAGGCGCACTGTGTGAGTGGTGGGTGTTTTGGAGTATGGTAAACCCAGATGAATGCCTTGTACCTTCGCTAATGCCCTAGTTGGTTTTTTTTTTTCCCATATGAATTGCGAGGTTCCAACCCTAAACCCCACCTCCCTATAAATAGAAAAATTAGGGTTTCCATTTTACCCCCACCTTTCTGGGAGAACAGCTTCGCCCAAGAAGGCGATCTTCAGCGCCAAAGCTCGAAACACGACAAAACAAAAAGCATGGCACGGACGTAACTGCATCGCCAAGAAGGTTATGCCACCCGTTACGTGAGCCAGGAGCGCAGCCGTCCGGTCGCAAGGCCGCACGGAGGCAAGTGCACATCGGGGAAGAGGAGGCAACGGTTGAACCATCACTCTAACCCTAACCCCAAGAAAGGAACAGGTGCCCGGAGAACCCGATCGGAGGCTGGACGCGGGCGGAGTCGGAGGGGAGTCGCTTGAGGGAGATCTTCGGGGATAACTAAGAACCACAAAACAGAAACCGGGGAAGAAGAAGAAGAGGGAAGAGAAGAAGGCGAAGCCGAGGGAAGTCCAAGGCATGAGCGCCGGAGGGAAAAAAGAAGAGCCAAGAAAGAGGAGGGAGGAGAAGGAATGTAAGAGGGAAGAGAGGAGGAAGCAAAGAGGAGCGTGGAGAGGAAAAAAGCAGAGAAGGGTGGGGACCGGAAGTGCCGGGCGAGAAGCCTAAGAAGAAGAAGACACCACAAAATAAACCATACAGAGAGCCGATCCCGAGAAGCCCCATCCTCGTCCGACCAACCCGAGGAGGGAGCGGAGGACACTAACCAGAGAAACTTCGGCCCTTCAAACCAACACCGAGGAAGAAGACCCGTGGCCAATGCAATCAGCCTTATCCTAAATGGTCAGCCGGCTAAGCACCCCAAATGACAAAGACCTAAGAAACCAAGGTCACAGAGGGAGTCCTATACCAAGTTTTGGACTTGCAGCGGAAAGGAGCTAAAGGAGTATATCGCTGCATGAAAATGCACGTAAGAATACCCAAATATTACTAAGAACACAGAGTGAAGACCATTGAGGGAGGTCGGCCAACGAAGAAGAACACGCTGAAGCTGCCACCGAATCGCCAACCCTCCCAAGAACATGAAAAGGGCCGGGCGGACTCAAAATTCGCAGGGCGGGCCCAAGAAATTAAGCACTTCCAGCAGAGCTATGGCTTCCTCATCCCCGTAGAGCTCCCTTTGCACGCCTAACGAGGGAGATTTTGCGTGAGATTTTGCCGCGACCGCAGAGGCGTCGAGCAAAGACATCGCATATTACCGAAGACTCGCATTGCGTGTGCTCAACACGCTTAAGAGGGTGACTTGCATGCCCAAGGATATTAGACTAGCTCGAGTTTATTAAGAAGGAGGGCCCCTGAACTATTGTAAATGACCTTTTCTTTGGTATAAGTCTATAATTTTGATAAATAAATAAGTCAATCGAGTTTAAATAGGGTGTATTGCCAATTCTACAATTAGAAATAGCAAAAACCGGAACAAACCAGGCATTTTGATCCTACCCTCCGCGAGGCGCCCAGCCCATTCGGGTTTGGAATCCGATCCTACCCTCGGCCGTTGTGAGTGGTTGAGCATGGTTTGGTGCCAAATCTTGCCTAAATGCGTAAAGTAGCTATACTATTAAGACCTAACTCATCCTAGTTAGTAGGAATTGACCCCTAATCTGTCCAAATTGGCCAACGCCGAAGTCAAACGGAGCTCCACCCCTCACAGAGTCGCCCAAAGACTATTGGGTTCAGAAACCGATTCGGCCTCGGGCAAGATCAGGTGAGTGGCGGGACCCCAAACTCCACCACAACTTGCCCAAATAAGGTGAGAAGGCTCAATCCTATCTATCTCGAATGAGATATCCAGGATTATGTCTTTAGTTCTCTAGTTTAGCATCATTAGTGACCTAAACAACAGTCCCCCCCTCACACGAGTGCGCCCAACCAGTTAGGTTTTGCAAACCGATCCGCCCGGGCGACTGTGGTGAGTGGTCTCGTCCGAATTGATCAAAGTTGTCCTTAGACGAACCAAAATCATTGCTTAGGGACCCTTAGGAGCATTTCCAAGCTCAATTAGCCTATAAATCATACCTCTAGACCTCGAGAAAGTGGAGAATTGTAAACCTAAAAATTTTCCCAAAATTGGGGTTTTGCCTATAAAGGGGAACCCAAGTGTCATTTGCACCTTCCAACCTCGCTCTCGCTCCAAGCCGATTTCTCTGATCCTTAGGGCTTTCCAAGATCGTCATCGTCATCCCCAGCTCCTCGCTTATGGCCACTTCTTCATTCAAGCGATGTATGGTACGAACTCATCATGCTGAAGGTTGACATCGAACCGGTCTTGATGTCTTCAAGGGAACTTGACATTGAGGCCACCATCAGCGCCACTCCCTTCTACGAGAACATCATGTCAGGAGTTCCATGCCAAGATAGGGACCCCTTCGGTAGAACTCCCACCTTGTGTAGGGTATTTTGCACCTAACACCGCCCTCAAGTCAGCCCCCTGCAAGATATCCCAAATGTAGATAAGTGCCTTAGAGAATAAAGCAGTCCGCCTTCCCAACTATATGTCCATCTCGTCAATAGGAGGAGGTACTTCTCCCTATGCAGCAGCTGTAGCCATCTTTCTATCTCTTAGGGTCAAACCGGATAGGGGGGGGAAAGGCGCCTTTAGAAGTTGAACCCATAGCCATGGGGCGCAAAGCAGAGGAGGAACGGATCTCGAATTTGTGACAGCAAGAAGAAGAGGAGGAGGATGAATACTTTAATCAGACCCGTAAGACTTGGATCTAGAACAAGAGAGGCAGCAAGGTAACGCCAGATCCAAAGCTTCAAGAGGGATCAAGCGAAGCAACAAGAAGAGCCCCACCACTTGGCATTACAAGCTTGACACCTGTTCATGCTTGGTAGGCATATCTAACCCTTCCGACATCAAGAATCTTCCACGTTGTCGCGACAGGCCTTAGGGTGGATGAGATTTTTACACCTTCTACTTATGGGCAGTGTATCTCGACGACTTCATCGATCGGAAGCCCGTGACTTCCTATCAGCATAAGAGAAGCCAAGACCTTCACCGGGAGACATCATCGGGGATATAGAGGCTTTACGCAGCATCGGGAGATGATGATGGCTAAACGGAATTGCCTTCGAGGAGGAGTTCATGGCAATTCAAGAACAAATGGGCATCAAAGGCAAGTCCACATCAGCATTATTACCGAGCTCGCCAACACCCATCTGAAGCAGCATGGGAGGCAGTATCAACCTAAGGAGGCTGGTGCACCAAGACTTGAGCTAGAGGGAGATACCGGTGGATGACTTGGCGGGAAGGCCGGGGGAACCTTCCCGTCTGCAGAAAAGCGGAGGGGCATGATAAGGGCGTTGGGGATACTACACTGCTTAGTTCTTCTTGGGCCGGAAGAATCATGATTATTCACATAATAGTGCCCAGAGAGGTGAAAAGAAGGGTCTTTATGCTTACTCGCCCTCTGGGGTTTTGGACACCACACCGCGATTACCTCAAATATCGACTATATTTGTCATCGATCAAAGCGTTACATTGACCATCGACCGCCATCTTATATGCGGCCGATTGGCGGATTTGGCGAATGGCACAGCATTATACATCGGATAAGGAGAATTCAAGACATGGAGGCAATACTCCCGGGGAGGAGCGTCAACAAATATCCTCGGGGAACTTGGGATCATTAAAGAACGGCCCAGTGAAGAAATTTTGGAGGACCACCCCGATTACCTCAAGAAGTTTGAAGAGTAAAAGTTTATTAAATTGCAAAAAGCTTATTATATATGAATATAATATATATCTCTTTTGTATATAATTGCTCCCTCAAATTGTATAAACAAGTACAACGTAACACACAAAACAAGAACTAATGATCAGAATGTACTCTAATGTGCATGCAGCTAGAGTACCTAGAAACCTTTGATGAACACAGCAATGAGAACAAGGACGCATTACCACCAAGGCGGCCGAGGACAGGAATGTGAATTGGCGCGGTAACACCGGAGGAGGAGCTATCCCAAATCGACCGACATCCACGACATAAGGGCATTACTAGCGGGGAGCAGAGGATGGGAGGAGACGAGGACGAGAATGTGCCCTTTGCCTGAAACGCCAGCCATTAACAAAGGCAACGGCGAAGGAAGAGCGAAGGAGAAGATCTCCTAGTTTCGGGATCCCTCAAGCCCACCGGGATCTGCACTCGCATCGAAGCCGAGGAAGAAGCGGAAGAGCCTGGCCGGAGATCCAAACCGTATGTGGGGGCATCACGCATCGACTACCGTAAGAAAATCGCCCTTAGTAATGTGGCGGGTGCCGAAAGTTGAAACAGTTTCCGGGGAAAACGCATCCCAATGGAAACAGGAGGCATGGCTGGATGATGAGTGAGTATGGCAGCGCCTATGGCATGAAAGATAAAGACAAAGCGTGGTAGCGCAACAGCAAACCTCAAGTGCAACCGAATTTGGTGGAAGGGTATGCAAAGCACATGGCCGAAAGGGGCAGTTCTGCAAATTGAAGTTTGTAAAGCGTTCAAAACATCATTATGTACCAAGAGAACATAAAGTGCAACATGATGCATCAGTTTATAGGCTCTGCAAGCGGGGCAACAAATCGATCCCGAGAAAACACACGGAGGAATTCATGAGACTAAGGCTTTATGTGCCAAAGTTGAGTGAAAAGCTTATCAGATGAAGCTATATTGAAGGCTTGAGCGATGAGATCCGCTTAAGCTTGTAAGGCGCAATAAACCAAGTCCCAGGTGAGGAGAAGCGAGAAGCAAAAGGCCATAAGTTTACGGAAGCAGGTCCACAAGAGAGGGCTTCAAAGGCGGCCCGATATTTCAGGGATAAGGGAAAACTAGGGGCTATAGCCAAGGCGACAAGCCCAGTAGCTAGCAAAGGCACATTGCAATTCAAATTATGGGGAAGCAAGGCAACACAAAGTAGTGGCGGGGAAAAGAAAGGTAAGCTTCAAGGAGCAAGGAGCCAAGTCTAACTACTCCCAAAGCGGGTGAGGCAATTGGCAGATCCATTCCCAAAGGAAAAGAAGCGTGAATGTATAGCCAAACTGTGTTTTTGGATGCTTCCGGCCACGGGGCATAGGACCAGCAACCCCCCGATTATGAATGCTGATTGGCCGGTTTGGGATGGGGAGACACCACCCATCGGGACCTTGACGACGGCTCGACGAAGCGGGATTACATCCATGGTGAGTGTCACATCTTTAAAACTATTGTGTGGAATGCGAAAGTCGGTATAAAGTGATCTCAACGAGGAAAAGCCCAAGAGAAATCTTTATAGTATTGATCGACTCCCGAGGCAGATCATAATTTTGCATCCCCCTAGGATGGTAAGCATGTTGAAGTGCGCAGATTAAAGTCCGCCCGGTGCCCGTAATTGGTGTTAGCCAATGGAGCAATTAGGCATCTGTGGGGGAAGAATAAACTTCAATGTAGACTTGCTAGGTGTTAATGTTGCGTTGGGAGCGGAAGTCATGAATATAGGCAAGTATGATCTCATTATTGGAATGGAATATCTTGACCAAAGAGGAGCAATCATCGATTGTGGGAAATGTAAGGTGACCTTTAACAACGCCGAGGGCAAAAGTCATCGAAATCACAGGTAAAAAGTAATCAATCATGCAATGCATGAGTAGCGAAAAATTGCTTAAGTGCATAAGAAAGCAAAGCAGTGGCCTATCTCCTTAAGCTTGAGCTCAAGATCCAGGAGCCGGAGAGAAATAAAAGAGATCAAAGAATCTAGCAAGCTTCCAGTGCCAATAGCAAAAGTTGATCGAGGAATTCCACGACTTGTTCCCCGATGAGATTAAGCAGCCTTAAAGCCCTATAGAGGAGTCGAGTGTGAAATAGCACTTGAACACAGGCGAAGCCTACAAGTAAGGCACCTTATAGGATGTCAACCGAGGAGTTGACAGAGTTAAAGAAGAGCAAAAAGAATTGCTAGACCTAGGGTTCATA
The DNA here is from genome assembly GCA_021234155.1 of Isoetes taiwanensis. Lineage (NCBI taxonomy): Eukaryota > Viridiplantae > Streptophyta > Lycopodiopsida > Isoetales > Isoetaceae > Isoetes > Isoetes taiwanensis. The sequence goes on from JAJEKV010000802.1 coordinate 77,659, forward strand.
AGACCTAGTGTCTCCTAGATTCGAGCCCCTATTCTCTTTGTGAAGAAGGATGACAGCCTTAGGATGTGCATTGATTACCCTTGATTAAATAAGCACACCATCAAAAATAAGTATGCCTTGCCTAGGTCAGATGACTTAATAATGGATCGATTGCGAGGAGCAAAGATCTTCTCCAAAATAGATCTCATCAGGATATCACCGAATTAGGATCAAGGAGGAAGACATTCATAAGGCGGCGTTCAGACAAGATATGGGCACTATGAGTTCACGCTTATGCCCTTTGGGTTTAATCTAATGCACCAGCAACATTCATGAGGTTAATGAGCGGCGTCTTCGCGAATTTCTAGATTCCTTCATCATAGTCTTCGATGATATCTTGGTTTACAAAGAAACTGTGGAGGAGCGCCCAACACTTGAGGAAGGTGCTTGAAAAGTTAAGAAGGCATCAACTCTTTATGAAGTTATCGGGCCGCCGCTGAATGGAAAGAGTGGAGTACTTGGGCATATGATCACAAAGAGAAGGCATTTCCACCTGAGACCTCGCGAAGATAGAAGCCGTGATCGGCTGGCCCGCACCAAAGAATACGCATGAAGTCGGGGAGCTTCCTTAGGGCTAAGCGTGCTATTATAGAAGATTTGTAAGAATTTTGCCAAGGTGCTTGGCGCCGAATCGGATCTCACAAAGGTGGGGAAGATAAAAGATGGAGCAGCCCATGGCAAAACAAAGGAAAGCATTTGAGACGCTAAAAGGAAGCTTTGACGACTACGGGCCGGCATTGGTCTTGCAGATCCGCCCAAAGATAAGCTTGTAGCAACAGATGTTAGCGGGGATAGCGACAGCGCAATTCCTCATGCGTGAGCGAAAGAGTAGTAGCCTATGATTCCAAGAAGTTGAACGACGCCGAGCAGCGCCAACCAACGATCGTCGAGCTCTCGCTATAGTAAGGGCTTTAAGAATTTGAGGCATTATTGATTGGGAAGAAAATTCCAGTTAGACACAGATCATCAAAGCCTCCAATATATTCATTTGCAGCCGCCCTTAATTTGGAGGCAAAGGAGATGGATGGAATTGAAGAATATGACTTTGAGATAAGGTATGAGGAAGCTCAATGTGGTTGCGGACGCCTTTTCCAGGAAGCCCTTGGCAACCAGAATTCATTGTAACGCATATATCCAACACTTGTAAGTGAGTTTGGCAAGAAGATTGAGGAAGCATTGTAGGACTTAATTTCGACTTCAAAGGAAGTTTAACAGAAGCCTTTCCAAAGAGGCCAGGACCAGGCAAAGGAAAGGGAGATGTTCGGGGGCACTATAAGAAGGAAGGAACTTGCTATATTATAAAACAAATTTGTGTACCAAAATCTTCGCAAAGTTAGAAAGCTTATTTTGAATGATACACACACAATAGTCCCATATTAGGGCATGCGGTGGTTCATGAAGACATATTTCAAGATTAGAAGCGAGTTATTATTGGCCCGGCATGAAAGAAGGAAATAGCAAGATATATTAGAGAGTGCAGGATATGCCCATTGGAAAAAAAAAGCGGAACAACTCAGGATCGGGGGCCTTGGAACCATTACCGTGCAAATGCTAAGTGGGAGGTGATAAGTATGGATTTTATTACAGGACTCCCAAGAACAGCAAAGGGCAAAGATGCCTTGATGGTGGTAGTAGATAAGTTGTCAAAGATGGCACACTTTGTGCCGTCGCGGGACAAACGAATCACGACGTAGACACGACCAACCTATTTGTTAAGGAGATTTTTTAGGCTCCATGGCATGCCAAGGGAGATAATCTCGGATAGAGACTCAAGTTTATGAGTGCCTTTTTAGGCGGGACCTATTCACCCACCATCCAGACGAAGCTTCGATGAACACGGCATATCATCCCCAAGCGGATGGTGGGGCCGGAGAGGACAAACAGGATCATCGAAGATATGTTAAGTTATGTATGGAACAAGCAATCAAGTGGGATGATTTCATCTACCTAGTAGAGTTTGCCCACAATAAACATTCAAGGTGAGTCATCGCGATGAGTCCTTTTATGATTAATTCACGGGTGACGGTGTCTTACCAGTATACTTGGCACAACCACATTTGTCCAAGGTGGAAGTCTCCCAGCCAGATGCTTTCGGAAATGCAAGACTTGGTGGAGGAAGTGAGGATATCTCCTTGCAGCAAGAAGGCGAGAAAGCATCGCCGACAAGCATAGGACGGTAAGAGAATTTGAAGTGGGAGACAAAGTATGGTTGAAGATCAAAGTCAAGCGGGCCAAGCTCCGCATCGGCAATTGCAAGAAGCTTGCTCCAAGATGGGCTGGACCCTTCAGAATAGAGAAGAGTAGGTAACCAATCATACAAGTTGGACTTGCCAAAGACATCTTAAGATACATAAGGTTTTCCACGTAAAGTTTGCTAAAGAGCACCCAAACCAGAAATATTGGGAGACAAACGAGTTTTTAGAAATGACCAGTTGAGCATATTGAAATCGTTCGGAAGTCCTTCTTAATAGATCTTATAAGACAAGAAGGTCAAAATTCCTCAATACCTTGTGAAGTGGAAGCACTTACCGGTGGAAGGCGCTACGTGGGTACTTGAGTCGGATCTTAAGAAACAATACCGAGTTTATGGAGCAAAGCAAGTCCAGCTCGTCACGAAGTAGTCGACATCAGCAACCAGAAATGTCGGCTCACGGCGTGTCGATTTGGGTTTTGCATTTAAGCATGTGTGTAGCTAAGGCTAATCCACGATGCGACCTATGCTAGGCATGGGTTGCATCGTTGTTACCGATGATGAGACCACTACGGTGCTCTCTAGGGTGGTGTAATGTCAATGTAGGCATGACGTTTCCGCTTGTTTGAGTGGAAGGTAGATTAGAAGTCTACCGTCCAAATGAGTAGGCGACCTCGAGAGAAAGGAGGTCATTGAGATGCATTGATAGGAAAAGCACCTTTAGCCCCATATATATGCTTTGATAGGAGGAATCTATCCTTCCGCCCATATCTGGGGAAGGATATCCTCCCATTTGGGCAACTAGAGGTGTAGGCATGAGTGACATATAGGCATATAGAAGCTATCTTTCGGGATGGGATGGGAGACGCATAATCTTCCTATCTGAAGAGATATGCCTTGCATCCATATATTGTATTTAATGGGTGGTTCCCTTACAACCAACCCTTATAATAATAATTAAATATATACTAGCGTGATATTACATCCTGCAGCAACTAGAAGGACCGGCGGCGGAGGGTAAGCGCTAAGAACTCACAACATAATTTTGCCATAATGTGTTGTGAGGCTGACAGGAAGTTTTTTAGTTAAAATCTTAAAGCTATAATTGGCATTAATTTTGTTATAGTCGATTATGAAGTAGAGGACGAAGAGCCCTCTCACCATAGTACAATTACAATGAAACTATAAAAATTACACAGGGTGATTAATATAATTTGGATATGTAAGTGTTGTAATTGCGGGATATCAGGTACCCAAGGTGGGAGGCGGTGATCGAGGACAAAGCATCAAAGACAAGGTGAAAGAGGAGAATGTAGCGTTCGGCATATAATATCATTATAACATCGTATATTATCTTGCCTGCGTCTACCGTACATGTCACAAGTGACATGTACTTGAAGTGGGAACAGCGTTGCACTTAGGAGCTAAGAGGTTGCACCTGGGGGGCAACCTTGGATTGGGTATGTAATTAAACATACACAACAAAGGTTCCTTTGTTCATCCATTTCCAAATGGCCTAAAGCCATTTGCCCTGGATGCCCTAACCTAGATAGGGTCTATATAAGGGCTAAAACCAGACCCTAGCTCTCCTTTCACTTTGCCAATTAGGGTTTTCTAGAGCTTCCTTTTTCCTCTTTCGCATTTAGGGCTTTCACGGGCCAATTGGCCAAAGGTAAGGCTCGAAAATCGCATTACCGGGCTCAGAAAAGTCGGTTACACAACAGGTTCTTTGATACATTGGCAGTCTTCGACAAGATCCCGAGGACATGGGCGCCTTCAAGGATGAGGAGCCCAGCCAAGGAGCAGGTATCTAGTTGTTGTGCAAAACCGTCTTTAGGCATGGCAATATGCGGTTTAGTATGTTAGATCATCTACGGAAGCCTTGTAGATCCATAGATCACGAGACCCTAACGAATGAAACCTAACATTGGATGTTAAGTAGAATAGATTGATATGATTCTCTATCTACGTTACGTGATATTGTATGTATTCTACTCGTGATCTCCTTGTTGTGGGAAGGGGGGTAGAGACCTAAAAGGTACGTGTAGAGATGCTCCTAGCATAGCACCTTAGTTCCCACATAAATGCGACCCGTGCAGGAGCCCACACAGTACAATGGGTGAGGGGGGCAAAGGCAGGTTGATAAAGGAGGAACTTGTCTCATCGGGTGACCCCCTCACGGTAGTAAAGCCTATGGGGTCTTTCTTGGCTAGGCTTAATGGCACCCTTGCGCGTGTGGGCAAGGCATGGGCTCGACATTTTCGTGGGGTGGTGGATATGACCTTCCGGTGAGTTCAAAGTCGAGATAAAGGCGGTGGCCCTCTAGCCGCTGCGATGAGCATGAATACCTGGAGGGAGGCAGCTCTCTTCACCTCAGCCGGGGTTGGGGAGATGCAACCTGGCGGTGGTAGCCCCTGCGGCTATTCGCGTGGGCCTGACCCAAGTCCCAACAGCACTGACCTACTGCATAGGGAAGTGTGCGAAGAGGCGGATGGAGTGGACTACCCTAAGCCATGTTCTATGCCAGCCAAATCCATTGCCATGGTGCATGCACGCACGAACACGAGGCCCTGGTAGCCAGGTCATCCCCTTGCAGTGGGAGCACGGGTAGGACCTTCCCTTTGTATTATTGTTATGAAGGTATTGTCAATTCTGTGATGTTGCTATTGTTATGGTGATTATGTTGTACATTATTAGTTGTGCTCGCGTTTGTTTTGTTTACGCTTCCATGAATGGGGTCGATCAGATGGAAGGCGGATGAATGACACATCCACTCTTCCCTTGGCCGGCTCGGGCCCCCATGGGAGTGGAGTCGGTGGATGGCCCCTGTGGGCAAACCCGGGGAATGCTCCTCCGAAAACGATGTGGGCATCATTATAAGGAGTGGGGGCTATTTTATGCTTATATTCTTCTGTTCAAGAATTTCCATACATGCAATGGCAGCCCGGGATCCCCACTTAGTCACGAGGACTAATCCCATTGAGTGCATGTACAGTTAATACGTAAGGTAGTGGTTAAGTTGATGGCGACAATATAGTAGGAGAATGGGAAATTTTGAAACCTAGAGCTAGAAGTTCTATTTGATTTGCTCAGTTTGATATTTGATTTCTGCAGGTGGGTAGCTTAGTTTTATTTTTGAATGAAGTTCTATTTCTTTCTTTCTGTCACAAATTCTGGGGCTTGGGCTTTTGCTCGATTGAATCTTCAGTGCTCTCTTCTATGGCGACATTCCGACATGGCAGTACTTAGGTTCAATTTGCAGGGTTCTGGTGAGGCCTCCTTGGCCTGGAGGTTTGAATCCTTTCCTCTTATCTCTTCGCAGGAAGCAATGTCAGGCGGAGCTAGATGTCACCTCAACAGCCACTTTAGGCAGATGCCTTACAAAATCGGGCCCAATGCTGGGGAAAGTTTTTAGGTCACACTGGAAAATTTCCTATGGTTACTTTGGTCAGTCGGATATCTTATGTTTAGAGGCGGAAATTTCTATTGTCTTCATAGAAAATCTTAAGAAAACTTATCGGAAAAATTCCTGCGACACACTAATTGAAACTGGAAAATTTGCAATTTCAAGGACTTGGTTTATAGCGTTCCCGGACTTTGCCCAACACTGATCCGGCCTACCTGGCCAGCGGCTATTCTTTCGCTTTTCTACTCCTGTGAATAATCCGGCTTGCTTGCATTTTCTACATCATATAAAAGTCCATGTGTTTTGGAACCGTGGTCATATAAAATCTTCTGTACATTATGGCAATATGGTTTGGAGACCATATGTTCGTTCTACACCATTGGAACTTGTTTTTTATTTCTTGTTGAAAATGTTAATGTTCAACGATCTGTTACAATAAGGGAAATATCTCGCAAATCGATGGCTACGAAGAAACATAGAATAAAACCCATAAAGATAGTAATAACAATAGTAATAATGAGAATATAATGAATCTATAACATGAATTAAAGGCGGATTGATTTCAAGCATTTACTAAAGTGGCGGGGCCAATATATTGGAAATAAAGAGTTCGGTACTTATTCATATCGGACTTTTAACTATGAGACCGAACTCCAAAGTTGTTGGCATGAAGATGCGACCTACAACTCCATATGGCTAAGAAATCAATGGTGCTATAAAAGCATGCGCCATTATAGCGATTTCTCATGCTCTTGCCTAAGTTGCAAGCATCAATCGCATTTTCAATTGTGTCTTATTGTTATGACTTTAATTTTGTGAGGTATGTGTAGATGCAAATGCTTAAATATATGTGATAAATAGAGATAAAATCTGACCAAAGCATCACCTAAACTACATATTTGAGCAATGTTAAAGCTTGAATAAATGATTACGCATCTAACTTATTGACTTTGAAAATCTAGATTACAACATAATTGACTTAGTCCTAAGACTTCAATGTACATATTCATTTTTCATTCTAGCATCGCCATCTTACCATTCTCTTGACTTGGATCTCTTTTCACTATATCCACGATGTCTTTCGGCGAGTAGCGGCATGAGGGATCCTACATGATGTCGCTCGTGCCCCATGGTTGATGGGGCTCTTCATCTTGGTGCCTTCACACTTTCTTCCCTTTTACCATCCTCCTCTTAACCATTCTTTTTAGATGCTTGTTAAACTATTGTTGTGGCACAATACACTTAATGGGTGTTGTTTTAACTTTATCACATCATCGTCCTTCTTAGGTCATTTCGTGCGCTAAGTTTTCTTCTTGTTCTTTATTAACAATTTTTCTTCATTTGGCAAGTCCCTTGTTATCAGGGGCCGATGTTTCTTAGCGGCTTGGCTTATAGCTAAGGAAGTTTTGTCATTCATCACTGCAGCAGTATACAATGTTTGAATAATATAGATGAGGAGCTGACCATAGGAACAATGTCGAGCTACCCCATAAGGAACACTGTGCATAGGCAGTATAGAAGGGTAGTGGCGACAACTTTTCATTGGGATGAAACCCCCCTCAACCCCTTTTGGGTTTTAGAGGAAAACCCTAATGAGAAATGGTTAGCCATCAACAACGTTGGATGGTTTACTGGGGAATCGGAGAAGGTGGGGCTGATGGCGTGCAAAAGGGATTGAACCCTCGAGATGATATAATAGCTGCAAAGGAAATGGAACACATAGAAGGCACCCATTAGCAGGTTAAGGAGAACAAAACGTACATGACATTGAAGCTGACAAGCGCACAACAACAAGCACCAAAAACTGGCCCATGTGAGTGATTAGTAATGAGGAGAAATACAGCAATACATGGCGTAAGAGAAGATAGAATCACCGGAGGGTGGAGAGAAAAAGCATCACCAGTGAGTGGAAAAAAAAAGAATATGATAAAAAGAAATTTGTGTCACCCTCGTGGTGGAAATAAATAACATCACCCATAGGTGGAGAACAAAGGCAACACCATGCGGGGTATAGAAACATGATTATAGGATACCCGGGGTGGACAACAATAAGGTATGCATGAACGAACACATGTGAAAAACAATAAACAAGCACCAAGCAAATCGTAAGGAAGCGAGGGAAGCAATGGGCAATGAGAGATGTGTTGGCGTGGAGAAGGCGAATGATGCCTAGACCCTCGAATATGGAGTGTACTTTAGATAATGGCTCGTCTGTCCTTAAGTGCGATTCGAGGGCTCGGATCGATGCTATTTCAAATAAAAAAATTTCAAATGGATTACAAACAAAAATTTTCATGAATAAAAAAAAAAATGGGAACAATAGAGAGGATGTTTCCAATTTTAAAGCGGGATGTTTTTTCAACCTCTTTTTCTTCAATCCATCATGTGTTTTTTTTTCGAGGTTTTAAAGGTCATTTCCAAAGATGGTGCACTACAAGAGAATGAGTGTTAGGCATAAAATAAGCATCGGATAACCTTCATAAAATAGAAATCTTGCACATGTTCTCGATCGGTGATTGACCTAATGTATATTTTCTGATGCATAGGTGTCAAACTAAGCATCAGAACAATGTTCAAGATAAGCATCAGGTAATCATCACAGTGCACATCAAGAAAATCATCATTTTAGTTGTCAGATTAAGCATCAGATGGATAGTCGATTAGCCCGTCAAATTATCGCCCTAAAACATCAAATCTTTAGTCAATTTTCGTCCGACTAGGCATCAAGAAAAAATATCCAAGAAGGCGATCGGTTTAATTGTCGATTATGCATCGATTAGTTGTCGATTAAGCATCCGGGTAGAACATCAAATGTATAGTCAATTTATTCGTCAGACTATACATCAGGAAACATATCAAATGCACAATTAGATTAGTTGTCAGAATAAACATCAGGTAAAACATCAGGTGGTTGATTAGGATAGTAGTTGCCATATTAATATATCAGTCAAAAGAGGAATTAGATTTGTTGCAAAGCGGTTAGCGAATCAAGTAAAAGCAATATAATGCAATTTTAAAACCAATACAATATATCTCAAAATGCAAAAACACTTTATTATTGCAAACAAATATTATCATTACATATAAGAAAGAGTACATGTAAAAGAAAGAGTATATGTGTGCCTTTAGATGCCTTTTTGTAGAGATCTATACTGTGCAATGTCTCTTGTGACAGTTGCATCCATAAATTAGGACTCATGTTCCTCATGCCTTGCCCTTGCACTTTTGTCTTTTTTTTCCTTGAAGTAGATGCATTGTAAACTTCTTTTAGTGGCTTCCTCCACAACCTCCTTCCTAACCATTATCCCTTTCCCTTCCTTGCATCTTCTATCCCCTTCTCCACCAACATATCACGAGCCCAATCATGTGTACCCTCATGTGCACCCTCCATGTCAACGTTATCTTCAATGTTCCTCAAGCATCAATCCCATTTCCTTCCACCATGCCCGCCCCTCCACCATAAAACTCATCCCTATCAAGTTCTTCATCTTCCACTCTATCCGGGTCTCCCTCACCTCCAACTATTTGATGCCATTGTTGCCTCTCCTCCCGGCTATGGACATCACACTGCTAAGTCTTCCACTATTTCTTCTTCCCTTTTATTTTTGTGCTTCTTTGTTTGCCTCCTAAAAAAAAGATGCTACAACTTAGAAGAAAACAATAATATAGTTACAAAGAAATTTATTTGTGCGACCAAGGCCGCATGAACATTCTCTTCTTTGATTAACTTACACGAGGTGGATTTGTGTGATGTCCAGCTTGATGTGAGTTCAAAACTAGAATGTTACACCAACTTAAATGCTAGGGCAGCTCACAATACGTAAATGACTCAATGTTAATTGATTACTTTTACAAAAGCGAAAAATGTTGGACAATTTGATCTTTTACAATTTGTTTGAAAATGTTATTTGTTGGATTGTCTATTTTGCAACGGCCCCAAAGATGTTATTAAACATGCAAGGCAAAATCAACATTTCTCGATAATTAATATGCCTAGAATCATTGAAGGTGACATTATACATATAATGTTTGCATGCAAAGATCTTGGTAATTTAGCATACATCAAAATACACATCAATATTATATTGCATGATTTTAACACATTGGTATGAGCAATGGGTCTAATAAGACCACTTTTAAACATGATCCAAGAAGGCTGACAAAAGTAAGTAATGGCAAGTAATAGAGAACTTTACTTAGTAAAAAGGAATGCTGAGTTACATGCCAATGGGAAAATAGGCCATTTCCATGGAACATAATGCTTAAAATTCAAAAAACAATGCACAATGAATATGTCTTACCGGTGGTTGTTAGATTCAGCGGGTTGCTCTTTTACGAGGGAGACAATAATATCTAAAATTCCTTGATTTGTAGTGTTGTCTATTTTGCCATATATATTCCTATAGATTGGTTATTTTGTTCTACACCCAAGAAGCACGGTCGGGTTCTTGCATCCGTTCATTGTATCTCTGAGGTGCCTCTTATAGGCAATCGGCATTGGCGATTCGCGTTCACTATTTGGTACTATGATCATTCCAAAAATCTGATGACCGACCTCTTGAATTTCTCTAAATTGTAGGGATGTTAGTTTTCCTTCTTGTCTTACATATCCTCGGACATGTTGTTCGATTTATTGTGAAACTATTAACTGTTGTGAGATTAGTTCTATTTTTAAGTTGTATCCACTTGAGCATGTTATTGTTTCTTTGCATTGAGTTAAAGATTTGTGTGCTTTATTTTGCGATTGTCATAAAGTCTTACATATGAAACTAATGGTTAATTATGGAAAAGCTGCTAATTCATGGGCATTACGTTTATTTCTCGAGAGTGAATCCATAGAACGAGCTTTCGTTTGAGTGTTGCTTCAACGACGCAGAGGTGGTTCTCCTTAAACATTGAATGGCAATAATAAAATGTTGTCACGATGTTAAGTAATTTATACCTCTTTTGCTAGTAGATGGTG
>JAJEKV010000803.1:0-88125 GCA_021234155.1 Isoetes taiwanensis
GTTTATCATATGGGAGTTTTTATGCAAGCATATGATAAGATAAGTGTGGCTTATCTTAATAGGAACTTCAGGTGCTAGTGAGATGAAATCTATCACTGGTATGGGATGGTGATGGACGTAGTCAATAGTCTATTGTTCTGGGTTCTTATGATGCTTGCAGTTTCTCCCTCACTCTGGATCCACCAGCGCGGGGGTTCTAGACGATGTACTGTCTAGATATGGTGGGGTGTGTCTGCTTGGAAGATGCTATGGTGCGTGTGGTAGATTCCATATGTGTTTACTTACAGTCCGTCAGTCATTGCTTCGTGTTGACACTATCGGATAACTCTTATGCATGTTGCTAACACGTAAGCTTGTGCAGGCTGTTTGATAGCTGGCGGAGCGTACGTGTGCATTTAGTTATCTTGTGTTGTCGTTTTGTTATCTGTATACGTGGCTTTCATGTATATAGCCTCGTGGGAGGCATTACTTGTATTGTGTACTCTGATGGTTTGATGTGAATACAAATCGAAATTTTTGGTACTAAAATTTTGGTTAAACATGCGGTATCGAGCCTAAGGCAAGGCCGAACCTTGAGTAGCTGGGATGGAGCATGACGAGACTAGTGCAGGCGCACATACTGTAGCAGGACAGGCGACTCCTATGGAGGAGGAACCTGATGTACGAGGGCTAGCTGCTCGCGTACAGGAAGCCCAGAAGAACCTGGAGACCATGCAGACAAAGTGGGGTGAGGATTTGCTGGGTGTGCAGCAGAGCCTCAAGGTCATATTGGATACTCAGACTGCCATGAGAACTGTATTGGAGACCCTTGCTGGCACGGATGGCCTAGGGAAGTCTGCGGAGAAGGGGAAGTCTCCGGCAGTTGTTGTGACGTTCCAGAGGAATATATGCCATAGATACGTATATTCCTGGACCCGTCACTATACAAGTCTACACTTGTAGCCTTGTATACCTTAGAAGTGGCAAGGGGCACATATCTAAGTTAAGTGTTTAACTTAGATAACCTTAGGATAAGGCCCATTTCCACATGGCCTTATCCTATTGGGCAACTGCCACACGGCCCCATCCTAGTGGTGCCACGTGGCATCCCATGTGGACCCTATCCTATATTAGCACTAACCCTAACCCTATACCTCTTTTCCTGACTCTAGCACCTGAACACTCCTCTACGACTCAAAAACCCTTGTTTGAGCATCGCTTGTCGTAGCATAGCCACGGGTGCGGCAGCCTACGAAGTAATGCGCATGATTGTAGAGGGAGCACGACCTCGACCACATCAAGGAGCAATGGAGACACCAGGGATGGGAGGAAGCGCTTCTGGAGCAGGTAGGTGGAGTAGAGTTCATAATGGTAGGCCATCCTAGAACCCTTGAACCCTAATCAAGGAACCCTAACTGTAAGTTAGATATGTATGATTAGGTTAAGATGTTCTTATGATGATTATCATGATCGATGCTATGTGATGTTGGTTGATCATGTTTGCTCCTCTTGTATTGGGAAGGGGGGTAGAGACCTAGTAGCCATTATGTAGTATGCTCCTAGTCTAGATCCCTTAGTTCCTATTACTTGCGGCCTGTGCATAGGAACCCACTTGGGGCTATGGAGGCCGAGATGTGACTCAAGCACTACATACTTGGGGGGCTAAAGGCAATGCGGAGGGAGGATCCCTGAGTGGGGGGCGGGGGGATCCCATAGTGGGCTAGACTTATGGTCGGTCCACGTGTGGGCGGAGCATGGGTCCCACACCTCCCTGGGACAATGGTGCAGCCCTGCCTCTCAAGAGTTGCAAGTGCGCTTGGCTCTTGTTTTGGGGGTTGGTCGGGTATGAATCGTGTGCCACCCGATTCTCTAGTCAGCCTCGAGGAGCCTCTAGACCCCGGGAAGGGGAGATGCAACCCTTCTGCCTCCTTGGACCGTGGAGATGCAACACGGAGTAGTCCCGATGGGTGATGCCATGGGATTATTATCCGGGAAGGCTAGAGTCATGCTCGATTGAGCCCATCTGCAAAGTATTATGCGAGGGGCGGATGGAGTGGTCAACCCTAGCCATTGTCTATAGCCAGCCCGCCATTGTTATGACTTGGTCTGCTCTATCTTGAGGCCTATCGATCGATCGACTTCCTTATGAGTCGAGCCATGGGTAGGAGCTCTCATGTTTTATGGCATGTGATTATGTTCTTTGCGGCTATGGATATGTGGATGAGCTACCCCATTGGTAGCATGATGTATTGTTATTGCTAGTTCGGCGATGTTTATGCTTCGGTGATAGGAGCCCATAGGGGAAGGGCCAAGACACCCGTGTCCCCTTCCGCATCTCGGTGATCCGAGCGATCGGGATAGGCGGAGGGCCCGTATGGTGGAGGACCGGATGGGGGATTTCCTATGGAGTGTACGCACTGCGAGCGTATATTTAGTAGGGAGCGTCCACAATGGTATGAGTGATGTTCTTGGTTGACCAAGAACTAGCACTGACCATATATCCTGAAAGTAGTCTAACAGCCCGATAGGGGTGTGAAATGAAAAATTTCCACCATGGAACCTCGAAAATAGGGGAAAATTTTTTTCCCTAGTTAGTGGGTCCGTAAGAGCAGGCTAAGTGTTAGATGACGAAAAAGAACGATTCAAATTTACCTTCTAGTAAAATTGAAGTGAAAATTATGCATCTGCATCAAATTTCACCTAAAATGGGTCGAAGAACCATGCCAATCCGAGACCTGAGTGAAAAATGGTGCAAATTCATAATTAACACTCCAAACTATTAGGAAAATTTGAAAATTTTAAAGTATAATACGAAATTAAAGATACATACTAATAATTAAATATATATTAATAATTAAGTTATATTGGAGTAATTAATAAGGGGGGCTAATAAGTAGGCCTATTAATGGTAGGGGAATATTCCTAGAGCACCTCCTTTTAAATATCTTTGCCACCTCATTTCCCCCAACCTTTTCCTCCACCTTATCTCTCTTGCTCAACCTTACGTCATCCATTTCCTAGACCATTAAATATGGCACGCCAGCTAGCGAAGTTTGGTGAGAGACCCACATCTTTGATGGGTGATCTCCACCTTCCAAGAAGAAGAGCAGGAAGACGACCAAGAGCAAAGAAGAAGATGGGTGACCTTAAGAAGAAGAGCAGAAGATCTCACAGCTGAAGATTGCACTGTGCCCATCGCCAGCCCAGCCAAAGAAGAAGGGCAAGAACAAGGTGGCGCGGCCAGAAGAAACAGCCTCGAAAAGAAGAGGGAGAGGGAGCTTAGGAGAAGGAGCTGAGAACTAAGAGGAGAAACCATAGGCCCCGCGGGACCGGCCGGGATCGGTGGGGAACTCACCGATGCGAAGGCGCTTTGACGCAGGACGCAGGGGGGAAGGAGGCGGAGATGAGGAAGAGCAGAACGAGGGAGGAAGAGGAGCAACGAAGTCGCTTTGGGAATCTTTCAGACCCCAACGCACTTACCTCCTACCCAAAGTGGCCCAAGCCACCTCGAAGGTAGTGAAGAAGGTGGAGGTGGGCGAAGGCCATTCAAGGCCCGGTGAGGGAAGATTATTACCCGACTCAGAGTACCTTCGTCACTGACGGTACAATGACCGGTAATGGCAGCGTAAAACGTAGAGAGGTTTGTCAAAGGCTGACCCGGCGAAGAAAATGTAAACGCCGCCACCCCCCGCACGGGAGAAGCGAAGGCCCATCATGGGCCTAACTCTGCATCGCGATGGGTCTTCGGGAGATTAGGCACTTCCAACAAGTGTACTAATCTCCGATAGAAGGCCTTCGCCGCTTGGAGCTTGATGCGGGGAGGTGATGCAAAGAACGACTGACCGACAGGGTAACTTCCTTAACCACACGAAGTCTTGCAAGTAGGCTGCCAATTTCAGAAGCTAACGCAATGAAGAAGGCACTATCTAATGTGCCATCCACGCCAAAAGGGTAACTGTCATGCCCAAAGATATCCATTTGGCCTTGAGAGAACTAAAGGAGTACCCTTGAGTTCTCCTAATTTTGTAATTATATTTTTAATGTATTCCAACTGCCTTCTATAAAAATATAGCCTCTTTGTTCTTGTAAATTGATTGAATTAGCATATGAAAATGTAGGTAACTAACTTAAATTGTAGTATAGTTTTTGTGTCTCATGATCCAAATGCTCATAATAGCTTAAGTAATAGAGATCCTAGCAAAAAAAATGCAACCCTGACTCAAAATTGGCGCAATCGGATCGGACCGCGCAAAAGCGGACTGCGTTAACTAGAGGCCATTTCTTGTGAACCAACCCGATTTGGCCATTTTGACACAATTACATGTCCAAATTGCTTGAAACAAGTTGCCAGCTAGATTAGAATTGAGCCAAATAGTCATGTTAGCATCTTGCAATCCCTAGAAACCCTTAATCAATCCAAAAATTACCCCAATCAGATGGACCCACAAGAAAAGCGGACGGGCGATAGGCCATAGGCCGGCGAACCAACCCGATTTGCCCCTTTTTGACCTAAATTGACCAATTTGACCCAACAACCTGCCATGTAGTGTTTCTTCCTTTGCTTTGCTTAGATTTGCACTTCATGGTAGCTCATTTGGACACCCATAGCCCTCGAACAAAAGTTTTTCCCATCAAGAACCCCTGTGCACGGAACCCAAGGCAGACCTTAGCCTATAAAAGGGGACCCCATTTGTCATTTTCCCCTTATCGGAATTGTTCTTAGCATCTAGGCGATTTTTCAGTCTCCCATTGATCTTTGCAAGCCATTTTTTACATCCATCTTTGCTTCATGGCGCCCTCTAGCTTCGTCAGATGGTATGATGCTGCCAATCATATCCGTGATTTTCCTGCTGAGCAAGCCTTCCATGTCTTTGACCACCTCTTTGATCTTCATGCAACATTGACCAACACTCCCTTCTATACTGATATCATTTGCCAGTATGACCAGCACATTCTACCCTGGGAAGTTAGCTTGCCGCCTAGGGGAGGGAAATGGGTATCCCTAGATTCGCTTACCCAAGTTGTAGGGGGAGGATCCAGGGGCAAGAAGAAGCTGTGGGATCGGACCAGAACCATGCCCGATTACATGACCTGCAGGCATAATAGGCATAGATATCTCTCAGACCATGCAGCCCTCGCCCTATTCATGCAGTATAAATCAATCAACAAGGCAGGAGAGCCCTCAATTCAGCCTCTAGATTTAGCACCTCTCGACACCGAAGGGAGCGGTCGGCATCCATGAGATCGAGTCTTCAGTCACGTAGTATTATGGCGACCTCGGGGAAACACCGATCTTTGCAGATTGAGCAAGACTATGGCAGCAAGGGGAGGAGAACCCAAGTTGGGAGAGGAGAGAGGCAAGGAGGATGGAGAGGCTAATAGCTAGGGCAAGAAGGCACATTAAAGGCGAGATTTGAATCGCCAATCGGGCATCACGGCCCTGTCTCCAGTGATCATCGACGGCGAGGAGTACATCTTGGCCAACGACATCCTCAACCTTCGTTACTGCCAAGAAGAAGGCCTCAGGATCGACGAGCTCTTAGGCTTAATTGCAAAAGAGCAGGGCAGCGACTTCATCGACTACTCCTATCAGGAAATTCCAAGGGAGTTAGCGAGGCGGCACTCCCGGGGAGACAATGTCGATATAGCGGCTTATCGGCCAGATAAAGGAAATCTATCAACAACGGGAACCCATCATCGAGGAGGAAGAGTTCAGCGGATACAAAGCACAAAGCGGTGTACAAGCGGGGAAGAGGCCCAAGCTCCAGCCGACCATGCGTTCCAGGAGCATGCGCGAAGCTTCCAGCAGCATCAACTTGGAGAACGCAACAACAATATGGAGGGATCACGAAGACCTTTTCGCATTAGATGTCTTCGGCGAAGCAGCTCAGAGAAGAGGTACGGGAACCACGGGCACAGCAAAGGGCAAGGCACTCAATCTTCCAGCCCTTAGTCAAGGGCAGATGATAGTCTTCCACAAGGAGTTCAGCCCAAGAGGGGAAGAGTCCGTGGCGCTCCTTATAGCACTCTCAGGCTTCGGGCAGCATGCCAAAATAGATTATGTAACAGATCATGTTATCCTCTTTAAGAGATCCGTAGCTCTTCATTGCCTCGACTTCGCCAGGGGCCACCTCAGGGACGCAACATTGTCAGTAGTGGCGGCGACGGCACCCGAACTCCCTGCACCCCAGATGGCAAGAGCACTTGAAGGGGGATCGGCCGCAAAGATCTTGCAGAACGTCGGCAAAGGGCTACGACTCAAGAACGTCAAGAACTTCTTCAAGTCCATGAGGGGGCATCGATGAGGGAAAATTTACTTTGTTGTTAATTAAAATGTAATATTTTCCTTTCAAATATTATCATGTAATTCATGAAATGTATTCCTAAATGACTTACCATGTCTTTGACTTATAAGTGGAATTTTCACATGATTTCTTTTGTACCTAACAATAATTCAATTGTAATAAGGATGATTAATGTGTAACTTAAATAACAAGCATTGATGATCAATCCTCGCAGCCAGGAACACCGGCTCAGGTTCTCAAGGCCAGGGCCGACATTACCAATGGGTACCTAGAAACTTATTTGGACGTGAACAAGATGACAACAACGAGGAAATGACGGTGGAATCAATCAACGCAAGGCTCACCCAAATGAGGAACCAGATGCACCAGCTGATTCATTGGGCCACCCCATTGATGAATGCCCAAGAATATGCACCTCCACCACCACCTCCTCCACCACTACCTCAGCAAGGCGTTGAGGAGGGTCCACAACCAGAAGGGGAGGGCAACCAAGGAAATGTCAAAGACAGAAAGAGAAAAAGGAGAACCCGAAGGACCCCAACACCATCCAGCTCCAGTTCATCAGACACTTCTGACAGCCAGGACAGTTCTAGCTCATAGAGTGAGTCCGATACATCACAGGTAAGAGCCAGGGCAAAGAAGACAGATGACTATCAGAAGAAAGTTGACAGCGCTATGAGCAATGTGTGGAAGACTAGGAAGTTGGGTCAGTTTTCAGGGAAGGACAGGTCATGTATGGAGGCAGAAGCTTGGCTTGATGAAATGGAAGAGTTTGGAAATTCTTATGGCATGAAGGACAAAGATATAGGGAAGGTTGCTACAGCAAACTTAATAGGAGCAGCTAGAATTTGGTGGAAAGGCTACGTAAAGTCCAATAAGCTCAAAAGGAACAGTTGCAGATTTAAGACCTTCAGCAAGGTCTTTCGCAAACATTATGTGCCAAGATCACATACTAGCAGGCAGATCCAGCAATTTTACAGATTGAACCAAGGTACCTTGTCAGTAGCAAAGTACACAGAGGAATTCATGCGGTTCGGGCTCCATGTTCCTGGAGTTTCTGAAAGGCAAGCGGTTGAAACCTACATTGAGGGATTGAACAACAATATCAAAAGGTTGGTCCGAGCAATCAACCCAAAGACAGTAGCAGAAGCCGAGGATAAAGCCATAAGTTTGGAAGAAGCACCAGAAACCCCAGGGGAGAAACAGTTGGCCTTCAAAGGTAAATCAACAGGGCAGTACCAAGGGCAATATCAGAATAAACAGTCAGCAACTACTCCAGCCGGGGGTCACCAGCAAGGGAAAGTTTAGGGTAAGACCTTTGGGGATCGTAAGACACAAAGTGGATCAGGGGGCAGTTCGCTGAAGCGCCTTCTAGACAGCCTACCAAAGGAAAAGAGACAGGAATGCATTGAGAAGAAGTTATGTTTTAGGTGTTTCCAGCCAGGGCACCGAACACACGATTGTCCATTCGTCATGCAGGCAGCCTTGCAGAACTGGCAGATTGGGATTCACCAACCGAGGGAGACAACGAAGAGGACGACCAACAGGAGGCGCAGGATTTCATAGAGGGTGAGTGCCATATTTGTGCAGCTATTGAGTCAGATGATGTTGAAAGTCAGTCCACAGTCATTGCGGCTGAGGGAATCATAGATAGCAGTCCATATCTAGTTTTGATAGATACAGGTAGCTCTCATAACTTTGCCTCTCCTAGGCTGGCTGCCTTAATGAAGAATAAAGTCTTGAAGTCTGAGCCAAGGTCAGTTAGCATGGCAAACGATGTCATTCGGCACATGAAGGGGAGGAGGATCACGTTTGACATAGACCTTAGTGGAAGTAAGTGGCCGATGGGGGCAGAGGTCATGGATATTGGAAGGTATGACCTTATAGTAGGAATGGAGTTCCTAAAGCCAGCTAAAGCAATGATCGACTGCGACCCTTATGAGATCTCCATGACAGCATCAGACGGTACCAGATTCATAGTGAAAGGTAAGAAGGTAGCTTCTCCCATGCAGTGCATTTCTTTAAAGCAGCTAAGGAAAAGTATAGAAAGAAATAAAGTGGATTATATTCTGAGGTTAGAGGCAATTGAACCAGCTAAAGAGAAAGGAAGTAACCTAAGTGAGAATCAGTTGCCCAAGCCAGTAGCAAGGCTCATTAGGGAGTTTAATGACGTATTTTCGGATCAAATCCGTCAGCTACCACCTTATAGGGGTGTGGAGTGTGAGATCACACCAGCTCCAGCAAGGCACCTTACAGGATGAGCACCCCGGAGTTGATTGAACTCAAGAAGCAGCTGTACGAATTGCTTGATCTTGGATTTATTAGGGCAAGTGTGTCTCCTTTTGGAGCACCCATACTCTTCGTGAAGAAGAAGGACGGGAGTTTAAGAATGTGCATAGATTATCGCCAGCTCAACAAGCAGACGATAAAGAATAAGTATGCTTTGCCAAGGGCAGATGATTTGATGGACCAGCTCCAAGGAGCAAAAGTATTCTCTAAGATTGACTTAAGGTCAGGGTACCACCAAATAAGGATTAAGGAAGAAGATATCCATAAGACCGCCTTTAGAACGCGGTATGGACACTTTGAGTTTACAGTAATGCCCTTCGGCTTATCGAATGCGCCGGCAACTTTCATGCGTCTCATGAACGACATCTTCAGGGAGTTCTTAGATGAGTTTGTCATTGTTTTCTTCGACGACATCCTAGTCTACAGCAAGTCCATTGAAGATCATTGTCAGCATTTGAGGAAAGTGTTGGAGAAGTTGAAACGGCATCGCTTGTATGGAAAGCTCTCCAAATGCCACTTTGCTACCGAAAGAGTGGAGTATTTGGGCCATGTGATATCAGCGGAAGGGATCTCCATCGACCCCACAAAGATTGAAGCAGTAGTTGATTGGCCAGCTCCAAAGAATGTAGCCGAAGTGAGAAGCTTTCTAGGTCTGGCAGGATATTATAGGAAGTTCGTGAAGGACTTCGCTAAGTGGGCGTCCCCTTTGACGGACCTCACTAAGAGTGTTAAGGTGAAAGATTGGAGAACACATTGGCTAGAAAATGTGCAAGCTTCATTTGAAAAGCTTAAAGAAGCCTTAACAACAACACCAGTGCTAGTTCTGCTGGATCCAGATAAAGACAAGATAGTAGCAACAGATGCAAGTAAGATAGCAACAGGTGGAGTCCTTATGCAAGAAGGGAGTTGTAGCCTACGACTCTAAGAAGTTGAATGACACCGAGCAGCGCTATCCAACCCATGATCAGGAACTTCTAGCTATTGTGAGAGCTCTTCGTATTTGGAGGCACTATTTGCTTGGGAGGAAATTTCAGTTAGATACTGATCACCAAAGCCTCCAATACATTTTTACCCAACCACTCCTCAATCTAAGGCAAATGAGGTGGATGGAATTCCTAGAAGAGTATGATTTTGAGATTGCTTATAAGCCGGGTAAGTTGAATGTGGTTGCTGATGCTCTCTCTAGAAGACCCCTTGAGACGAGAACACATTGTAATGCTATATCAACTCTTTCGAGTGGGTATGGCAAGAAAATTGAGGAGACATTACCATCTGATGGTGATTTCAAGGAGGTATGGGAAAGCCTCTCTAAAGAGGCTAGAACAGATAAGGAACGGGAAGCCTTCAAGTATTATAGGAAGGAAGGCAACTTGTTGTACCATAAGCATAAGTTGTGTGTGCCCGAATCATCAGGTGTAAGGAAGTTAATTCTTCTTTGACACACACAACAGCCCAATAGCAGGGCATGTGGGGTTTATGAAGACCTACTTCAAGATTCGAAGTAGCTATTTCTGGCCAGGAATGAAGAAACAGATAGCCAGATATATTGAGGAGTGCCATTTGTGCCCGGCCACAGACCAAAGTGAGCAACTTAATTCCAGGGAGCCTTGGAACCTCTAGCAGTGCCGAATGCAAAATGGAAAGTGGTAAGCATGGATTTTATCACAGGACTTCCTAGAACTCTACGAGGTAAAGATGCATTAATGGTTGTCGAATCGGACACAACCTTAGATTAATCGCTAAGCTATTTGTAAAGGAGATTTTTAGACTCCATGGCATGCCTTGAGAGATAATATCGCATAAAGATTCCAAGTTCATGAGTGCATTTCGCGGGATCTTTTGCTACGATCGCACCAAGCTCGATGAGCACGGCATACCATCCTCGCGCCGGATGGCGGATGGAAGCGCCACTAATCGCATCATCGAAGATATGCCCGAAGTTATGTGTGGAATAAGCAATCCAAGTGGGATGAGTACATCCACTTGGTAGAATTAAGCCTACAATAGTTGAGGCGGGGAGTCATCGGCATGTCTCCTTCATGATCAATTACGGTACGGTGCCTAACCCGGGATACTTGGCATAATCCTCGTGCGGGTTGAAGTATCCCAACTTTGCCGGTGATATGCGACAATGGGTGGAAGAAGTAAGGGGGTACTTATTAGCGGCATAAAAAAGTAGCCTGCAGAAGAGTGTAGCCCGATAGGCTGTGACCGTAAGGGGAGTTCAAGGTGGCGGCAAGATGTGGTTGACGATCAAGGTGAAGCATGCTAAGCTCTGATTGAGAATTGTAAGAAGCTTGCCCCTAGGTGGGCTGGCCCATTCAAGATCTTGGAGAAGGTGGCTCTGGGGCCTACAAGTTGGATCTCCTAGCACCTTAAGGTCCACAAAGTCTTCCATGTAAAGTTTATTGAAAAGGCACAATCCTAACCCCGATGGGGTCTTGGATACTCCAACTTTGTTGGAAATGAGTAAGAGCAAGTTGATATTGTGCACGAGTTACTTCTTGATAAGTCATTCAAGAAGACTAGGAGGTCTCGGTTCCTCCAAAGATTTGGTCAAGTGGAAACACTTGCCCGTGGAAAGACGACATGGGTATTGAAGGAGGATTTGGAGAAGCAATACCCCGAGTTTATGAAGGAGTTTGATGGGCGAAGTCGCTCGGACTTTGGTCGACCCGACTTGCCGGGGAGGTTAGCTTAGTATGTTTTCTTAGTTAGTTTTTAGCTCGCGCATGTATTCTAGCTAGTGGAATACATATGCGGAATCTTAGAACATGTAGGCGATGATGAGATAAGCCTTTAAGGCATTCTCTAAGCCAACATGCACCAGAGGTGCGCATGACCAATAGGGTCATGCGAGAGAGGAAGTGAGGCATGGTGCGTGATGATGGGACATCGATTCCGGATGCTCTCTATGCCACGATCATGCGGTCGCACACCGCCATAGGGGGTCATGGTGAAGGTCAAAGTGATCATGCTTGATGGATGGGATGGAGACGCGTTCCTAGCTTAAAACCCTTGGGGCATGATGCACTAGGGTACTCGGCGACCGGGTAACCGAGTACAAGGTAGCACTTGATCATGGGCGATGATGGGATCATCTTAAGTGGTCCTTAAGCTCAAATCTGAAAGGGCCATGATCGGGTGCAAGGTATTTGATAAGGGGGGTGGTGCCCTAAAACCACAAATTTATTAACTAAACTAACGTAATGTGCTACTAAGTCATTCATTTAGAAGATGGGGGACCATGATTTAGATTTTTTTTAAATTATGAACCCTAATAACTCTTATAGTAAATTTTTGAATTATTATAAGGAGTAACCTTGTTAAGGCTATATAATTTTGTATACATACAAATATAGCCTAAAATTTTGACAATTAACTCTTAATAGGAAGTTGATCGTTTGAAATTAAATTAAAATTGTGTACTTATGTTGTTTTTGGCAGGGATAGCGTAGATTCGCCACCCTAGTGCAATGCTGAGGACAGCATTGTCCTAAGGGGGGGAGAATGTGACATTCCAGGGGAATATATGCCATAGATACGTATATTCCTGGACCCATCACTATACAAGTCTACACTTGTAGCCTTGTATACCTTAGAAGTGGCAAGGGGCACATATCTAAGTTAAGTGTTTAACTTAGATAACCTTAGAATAAGGCCCATTTCCACATGGCCTTATCCTATTGGGCAACCGCCACACGACCCCATCCTACTGGTGCCACGTGGCATCCCATGTGGACCCTATCCTATATTAGCACTAACCCTAACCCTAGACCTCTTTTCTTGACTCTAGCACTGAACACTCCTCATGCACGCCCTAAAACCTCGCTTTGAGCATCGTTCGTCATAGCATAGCCAGTGCAAAAAGCATTGGAAGTGTGCGCATGATTGTAGAGGGAGCACCACCTCGACCACATCAAGGAGCAATGGAGACACCAGGGATGGGAGGAAGCGCTTCTGGAGCAGGTAGGTGGAGTAGAGTTCATAGTGGTTCATCTGGAAGTTAGTAGAGCCATCCTAGAACCTTTGTTGGACATCTTGAACCCTAATCAAGGAACCTTAACTGTAAGTTAGATATGTATGATTAGGTTAAGATGTTCTTATGATGATTATCATGATCGATGCTATGTGATGTTGGTTGATCATGTTTGCTCTTCTTGTATTGGGAAGGGGGTAGAGACCTAAGTAGCCATTATGTAGTATGCTCCTAGTCTAGATCCCTTAGTTCTATTACTTCATGGGCACATGCATAGGAACCCAGGGCTATGGAGGCTATGATGTGACTCAAAGACTACATAACGGGGCTAGAGGCAATGCGGAGGGAGGATCCTGCCCGAGTGGGGGGGCTGAGGGGATCCCATAGTGGGCCAGGACTTGTGGTCTGGCCACTTAGGTATGGGCCGCAGCATGGGTCCCGACACCTCCTGGGCAATGGTGCCGCCGCGCCTCAAGAGTTGCAAGTGTCACTTGCTCTTGTTGCGGGGGGTTCATTCGAGATTTATGAATCGTGGTGCCACGATTCTCTAGTTGCCCGATGGCCTCCTAGACCCGAAGGGGAGACCACAACCCTTCTGCCTCAATGGACCGTGGAGATGCAACCGGGAGTAGTCCCGATGGGTGATGCCATGGGATTACATTATCCGGAAGGGGCTGTGAGTCATGCAGAGCCCTTTGATTGAGCCCATCGCAGCAGCATGCACAGGGAGGGGCGGATGGAGTGGTCAACCCTAGCCATTGTTTATAGCCAACCCCCGCCATTTACAGCACTCTCCGGTTCGCTTATCTTGAGGCCTATCCATCGGGCTGACTTCCTTATGAGTCGTGAGAGCCATGGGTAGGAGCTCTCATGTTTTATGGCATGTGATCGTGTTTTCTTTGCTGACTATGGATATGTGGATGAGCTACCCTTCGTGGTAGCATGATGTATCGTTATTGCTAGTTCGGACGATGTTTATGCTTCCGGCTGGATAGGAGCCCATAGGGAAGGGCGCGAAGACACCTTCGTGTCCCCTTCCCGACTACCTGGGTGATCCCGAGTGCGGGATAGGCGGAGGTCTGCGCAAGGAGGAGGACCGGATGGGGATTTCCTATTTTATGCGGCTGCGAGCCAGATATTTATTTGGGAGCGTCCACGGTTGTAATGGTGGGCCGGATGTACACGGTACTAGTCTTTGCCGTGGAGCGATCCAGCGAAGAGTTCCGATTGAGCAAAGGAGGACATCCGCAGTCTCGAAGGCACAAAGATCCCAGATTGGGATGGGAAAGGCACTCATGAGGAGGCTATGGCTTGATTGACAAGCTTGAGACCTTTTTGAGGCTACCAATAAAGGTGACAAGGCGCGGTTGTTTATTACGCGAGATGTGGCTGAAATCGACGCCTATAGTTGGTGGAATGGTCCTACCATGAAGAAGGAGGTGAATACGGTCCGATTTGCAGAAATACTTTATTGGAGAGTATGCACTTCAAAGATGATGCTCGTGATGCTTGAGAAGCCGCTCGTACGTAGCGCACATTCTCTCCGCTTATATCAATAAGGTACGGGGTTATATCCACAGTGGTTGGAGACTTGTCCGAGGCTCCGGCAAGTTGATTTCTTCCTAGGTGGTCTATCCAATGTTGCTCTCAAAGAAGCCGATGATAAACGGGTTGAAGGGGGATTTTGGCGCAACGATGATGTCTTTGAGGGATTTTCTCGCTATAGGTGTGGGGAGAAATGCATTAGTCATTGAATGCTCTCTCACCAAAACAAGAAAGCCGATAACGGGAAAGCAAACGTGGATCAAAAGATGGAAGAAATATTGGAATCTAAGATGGTTTCAAATTTATTGCCATGGAAGATTTTGTTGTATTTGGATAAGCCCAAGAGACAGCAAAGACATCATGGATATGTTTGCCGGGCGGGTTATTAGATTCAAGGCGTAATCATGGGAAAAACGTTGTTGTGTTGTTGGATTGTGGATCTTCGACATGTTTATCTCTTCTAAGTTGGTGGAGAACCGCATCTACCTTGTGTAAAGACTAATAAGTACAAGATAGATGGGCCTTTTGTGAATGATTCTCGGTGGAGGATCGTTTTCTGTTAAGGGGTGCCCTCAGGTGTTTGGGGGATACCAGGAAAAAGCTTGATTTTGACCTCTTAGATGTTGGCCGGTATGATGTGGTGCTAGGGATAACATGGTGCTGTGAGTTAAACCCTCTTACCGCAACAGATTGGAATACCGGTGTGACGAAACTACCTATGGGTGTGAATCTATATCTGCGGGAGTCCTTTGACGAGCTTTCAAGATCGTGTAAATGCTTCGTCAAGAACCGGTAATGCAAATCTTTCCAATCAATGTTTTTCTCATTTATTGATGAATGTTATCACCGCTGAGAGGCCGGCCATATGAGTGCCTTATAATGAGGTCATAGAAAGTTCAAAAGGCCGAGAGAGTTGCGGGGATTCGTTGAATGAATTTGGGACATGACACGAATCAAGGTCTTCCACCTAGTAGAGATTGAACATGGGATTGATTTAGAGCCCGGATCCAAAACCCGTGTTTCAGAGCCCGTATAGATTGGTCCATATTGGAACAAAGAGGAGGTAAAGAAGCGGTGTTTATGAGCTGTTAGGCCA
Source organism: Isoetes taiwanensis (assembly GCA_021234155.1). Lineage (NCBI taxonomy): Eukaryota > Viridiplantae > Streptophyta > Lycopodiopsida > Isoetales > Isoetaceae > Isoetes > Isoetes taiwanensis. Next base: position 15,194 of record JAJEKV010000803.1, read on the forward strand.
AAGGGTTTGTGGAGGCCTAGCAAATCCCCTTATGGTGCTCCCCGCCATTCTAGTCAAGAAAAGGACGGATCAATGCGGATGTGCATTGATTATAATAGTTTTAAATAAGATCCACGATCAAGAATAGGTATCCTTTTGCCTAGAATTGACGAGATAATGGATAGATTAACAGGAGCTAAATATTTTTCTAAGTTGATTTATGTGATGGTTATCACCAAATAAGAGTGAAGGAGTCCGGATGTTCATAAGACCGCCTTCGTGACCACCTTTGGCCATTTTGAATTTTTGGTGATGCCTTTTGACTAACAAATGCTCCCGCTTTACTTTTCGAGAATGATGAATGAGGTTTTTGCGCGGATGTCTTGATACTTTTGTTGAAGTATTTCTAGATGATATCCCGGTGTATAGCAAAAACCTGGAGGAGCATTTGAATCATTTGCGCCTCAGGTTAACTCCTGCTTTGCTGCATGTTATAAGTTGTATGCAAAGATGTCAAAGTGTGAATTTTTTAAAGCATAGGTGGAATATTTGGGCCACATTGTATCTGCTGAAGGTGTAGCTGTAGATCCCAAGAAGACGGAGGCAATTCAGTCTTGGCCTGTGCCGAAGAATGGGATTGGCCAATTATTATCGTAGATTTGTCTGGAAGTTTGCCAAGATTGCAGCTGCTTTAACTATGTTGTTGAAAACTAACGTCCAGTGGCAATGGACGGGGAAGTAGCCCTGGCAGATGCAAAAGGTCTGTAATTCGTTAGCAAGCTCTTGAAGCACAGAAAGCCTACAAAACATTGTCAATTATTTATGCACAAGAGCATCATAAGAGTTAGTCCTCATAATGGAAGTAACATGTTCACACCATGCACTTACTTCATTCGCTCTCATGCATTTTTTAAATTCAAAAAACTTACAACCCTTTTTGTGACCATAATCTTGAGAGTACTCCTAAAATAGCTTAAGGAAGTGAGTGGCATCCACACCGAATTCAAAAGCAGGTGGAGGCACTGGTAGACTTAGCACAAATTGATTGGTAGGAGTAAAGACATGCTGTAGAATCGGAGATTGAGGTACTTGGATATGTTATTGTTGCTTTGGAACTTCAGAGTGTTCATTCGAGTCGATGTTCCATGAGTTCACCAAGATCCAGGTGGATCTCGGTAGAGCCTCCAAAATGTTAACCTCAAACTTGGCACCTGAGGTTAACTACAGAGAAATAGCTTGGAAGAGAACTTCGAAGCTAAGTTCGGACCCCTAGATCACTTAGGTGATCAGTCTGTAACACAAGATGCACTCAATGTTAAAAAAAACTTAAAATAACATACCTTTCCCATTTAAAAAAAAGTTAGACTTGATCAAATTGTTGCAGGAAATGGAAGGATGGCATTTCTTTAGAATTTTTTTGATAGGAATACTAAAAAACTTGGCGGAAATATATGCACAAAAAATTTTAAAGTCAAAGAGCAAACTTGAGAGATATTCGAGTCTAAATACAATAAAAAATTGGTCAATAGAAGTCAACTGTGACGGCAGAGAGCAATTTTCAAGAACTGGAGTTTAGATGCATGTTTTTGGATGCTTTCAAGCTTGACAACCAGATATCAATATGTATATCAAGGGCATGTAGTCGGAGAATCAAGATCCAAACAAGATTTTAAAATATCTTCACCTCAGTGTGTTTTTAAATCACAGACTGGAAACATAGAGAGCAAAATTCAAGAAACCAAAGATAAACACATATTTTTTTATTTTCTCTAAACAGGCTAGTGCTTGTGAAAATTTAGGAGTAAATACTTCAACTATAAATGATAAATTTTTGTCTTTGAAAAGCTTTCTTTTGCAAGAAAGATGCAGACTGGAAAGATTTGATCAAATGGGAGTTTTCATTGATACAAGGGATATAATCGTAAGTACATAAGGATAAAAAATCTCAGGTCAATAATCAACACATTAGGGAGTATCACAAGTCGGATTAACATCAGGTTTTCTCAAGATCTTGAGAAATGGAAAGCAATGCAACATTCTCAAGAAAGCATCGGTCTTATCAGTCAATTCTGGATGACAAATCATAGGTACAGAGCCTTCAAATCTTCAGATGAATCGAGTTTCCCCAAATATAAGATGATTTATATAGTTGGAAAATAGGCATAGATAGGCTAGGAGTAGGTAGGCTAGTTTTGCAATTTTTCTTTTTTGGCACGCATCACAAGAATCGAGTTTTGAGGGGCTACATAAGGCCTTTTTTTTCGATTTTCAAAAGCTTAACATAGATATTTTTCTCAGCCCTACCTTTTAATTTTTTTTCCCCAAAAATGAGAATTTTTAGTTTTTGGGAATAAAATGGCAAAGGATCAAATGACATGGCAAGAAGACAACTTGGCAAGGGTGGCATGGAAAAGGGTGACATGGAATTTTCCTTTTGGCTTTTGTAAAGATGATGTGTCCATATGGGAATGAGTTGGCACTTTTAAGGTGGTGATTGGTTAGATCTTGGTGCCACATCATCAATTTCTCACATTTTAGCAATTTTTGGACTACTCGAGGTGTTTGAGAACCAATGGATATGAATGGAAGACAATGTACCATGGGAGTGTGGTGGGTAGAATGAACGGTGAAAAACGATGGTGGATAGACTAGGTGAATAGGGGATATGGAATATTCCAATTGAAAGCTATGAAGAAATAATGTGCTCATACTGGGGCCTTCCAAACTTCAATCTTCATGAGTGACTTCAACTTTGAACTTTGTCTTGCATCCTAGAATCTTGGTATTGCCTCAAGCATGATCTTTGCACTTAAATCTTCAAACCTCAACCAAGATTAAATTTGGCTTGTGTAAACTCCTCGAACTTTATATCCTAGTGATGTCTCAAGCATCAATGCTCCCAATTTGATTGTCTTTAACTGCAAGGTGATCATGTTGCCAAAAATGGGCAACACTCATCCTGATGTAGAGAGCAAGGTTAATATTCTGCCAAAATTGTTAGCCTAGAAGCAAGAAGTCTTTAAGGATACCCTAAAAAATGAAATACCTCGCCTGTGCACTCAAAACTTTACTTGTTTCCACAGGCTAAAATTTATATCCTGATTCACAACCTGGCTATGGCTTTAGGTCAAGAGGCAGCTTTCTAAGTGGCCCATTTTAGCTGCTCCACCAATAAATGAGCAGTGGGCAACAGTGCCCTTGCTCATACCTGCAGCAGCAAAATTTATAACCATGTTAAGAACTGCATTAGTGGGCAGAAGGGGAAGAATCGCTGTTGTTTTGCATTGTCTCAGAAAAACCAAAACCAATCGAGTACTAGACGATACTGTAGTGACCGTTCCCAGTTTCTTGTCGGCTGGATTATGGTCTTCAAATGAAGTAACTCAGTTGATAAATTGCGGGTTATCAGAAAATTCTTCCTCGGCAAGTTCATGGCAAAGAGCTGCAAGATTTATGTCAAATTTGAAGAGAGAGGAAAAACAAGTATGCTGGAATTGTAATGCTCCTGCACCTGGGGCTGTTGGGGGGGTTTTTCTGCTCTGTTCGTCTTGCAAGGCTATTCAACCACCTGACTCAGAAATCGACTTTTTCGAGATTCTTGGCGTGTAAGTTTTTGAATGCTCTGGTTTAAACGTTGTGACTGAAATAAAAGTATCTTATATATGTAGAATGCATGGAAGATGTGCACCCTTTAGCAACTTCTGAACGTTTCACAGATCATAGATGCGGCAATGTTAATGCCATTCCATGAAAGGCGTTTACTTAAGATGCATTTGATCAATAGCTTTACCACTAAATAACAGGCCTACTTTCGTCTACATAAAACGTTTGGCAAGATAGATAGCAAGGGCTACCTTTTGAGATTTATTGGATCAGTTGTCATGAAGTTACATATGTGCCATAGTGGATTAAATGTCATGATTTTGGACACTATGCTTTCTGTTTAAATTCCCTTTCATTCAGGAAAAAGGAATTTGATATAGATGTCAAAGATTTGGAGAAACGCTATAAGGATCTGCAGAAGAAACTTCATCCAGACCTGTTTGCAACGAAATCCAAGGTGTTTCCCATTTTTATTTCCTCTCTGTTAGCATGTAGTATATAGCAGTGCTTATGATCACGTTTGTGCTTGCCATTATTAAGGTGATAATTTTATGTGTAGAGAGAGCAAAATTATTCAGCAGATCAGTCTGCGCATGTTATCAGGGCATATCAGACACTATTAAAGCCTCTGTCCAGGGCTACATATCTGGTATACCTTTCTTGGTCTATTTTCAGATATTTTAGAGTAAATATAGTAGATGAGTGGACATAGTTATTGTTTATGGCACTGCATTATATTGATCTATGTAATACCACGGGCATATTAAATTGTGGTCTCTAGCTTTGCAGTTCTTACACTGTATCATAGTTTGTTGCAGCTGGAACTTCATGGATGTGACCTGGAAGGAGAGGGAAGTGTCGATGATCCAGAGTTACTGATGGAGGTATGCTATTCTATCTATATGTTATTTTTCTGGAAGTTGCATCTAAATTTGTTTTCTATATTCAGATACATGATATGCACCATGAAAGTGCTTCTGTTCTTAATTCTGAGTATGGTCTTTGAGAATTCTGAGTATGGTCTTTTAGTTGCTGTATTCCTGAATTATGTCTAACATCAACTTGTTCATTAGGGAAAATGATAATTTAGGGAAATTGTGGTTTCTATCAAATATCACACTATACCCGTCCAAACTAATCATTGTGATCTGTTTCTGAATTATGCATGATATAAGAAGCCCATTAAGGAAAACAGCACTGATGCACTGTTTTATTACTTGGGAAGGTAAGAATTTGCACTAGAGCTATATGTGTTAATTCAGGCACATAGACCCTTCAGTACGTGGGAAATGCTAGTAGTTATTTCGGGACTTTAGATGTTTCCTATACTTTAAGGGGAACCTAATCCTTGCTGTAACGGTTTTAGAACTCATTGGAGTCCTTAAAGGATGTTTTAATAGGCTTATAACTTAAATTAGAGAAAATTTCATTGTATTCCAAGCCTGGGCTTGTATCATCAGAAAGTTCACATGATGGATAATGGCTGTCCTCCGTAGTTCAGATGGGGTGCTAAATTTTTGCAAAAGAAAAGCAACACATCTTCCATTCTCTACAATAAGGAACTTAGTATAAGGTAATATTCGTTTGTGGTAGATGTGGTTGAGAACCTGTCCTGCAAATCTGTTCTATGCTTGCATTGCATTTGTGCTTCTATTATAGTTTGAATGTGGGTCACAAATGTGTTAGATAATGGAGATGCAAGAAGCTGTTGCAGCAACCTCTGATGCTGCACATGTGACTGAGATCCAAAAGCAGGTACTTCCTGAACATACTATGGCTATTGTGTCTTCTTGAACTGAAACAATCTTCATTCATATGGTAAAATAGGCCAAGTCAAAGATGTCTAAGTATGAACGGGATTTTGCTGATGCTTATGGTAAAGAAGACATTCTTTCTGCAAAGACAGCTTTGCAACGCATGTCTTATTATCATCGTGTTGTGAGCACAATTTTTAACAAGTTTTAAACGTTTGAAATCAATTTTGTTGTGAAATAAATTGCATGTAAGTCAGGAAGAAGGTTCCCTGCACATTGTTGAAGCAATCAGATTTTTGCTTCAGTTCCTTTGTGTACATTGTAAATAAGAATACTTCCTGTGTAGTGCTCATAATTCATTCAAGCTACACAATCATTCTAGACACTTACACCTTTCTATACACAAATTTGAAGTCTTCTATATTGGGTAAGAAATCATGGTTTGTGTGGAAGTAAATAGGTGGAAACATTTCAGGATTCCCAATGTCAAATCCAACAAATTGTACCCGACTATGCAAGCACCCTAACCAGAATTTAGAATAAAGCCATGACCATTTTCACCAATGGACAAATTGCCATTAGGTCAAACATGTGCATGAGTTTAAATCTAGGATGGTCATTTTGTGAATACTTCGTGACAAAGTCAAAAGTTGATAATGATGGTGAAGTTGTCGGGACCTAAACAAGATGATGGGTTCCCCTCATTGAAGAGGAAGCAAGTAGAAAATAAAATTGGAATAGTTCTTCCATGTAGAGTTTGAGCTTTAAACAACAAATCAGAGAATTGAGGATGCTATGTGACTAATACATGGCTTTATGATTTCATGTTGGAGTGGTAGAAGAGGGCGTGGTTTTGTTTAGGCTAGAGTTAATTGATAGCTTGCAACAAAAGCAATGCTTTGGCATGTGACTTCTAAGCCTTAACAACGAAATTTGTGAACCCTCGAGTTAATTGTGAACTTTTTACCATGAAAATACTTTAGAATGTGAAAATAAATAACCTATACAAGAAATTTATCGCGGCGGCCAAGGCCGACGCGAACATTTCTTTAGTTCAAACCTGTGCAGTTGGACCCACTGTTAAAGTCCAACGTTTGACAATGCAATGCTTGCATCAAAGATGCTTGAATAAATAGAATTTTAAACAAAAGTTGCAACAAATATCTCTACCAAACTACAGATAAACAAATCTGGCATCACCAACAAAATCGGTTGATACATCATCTTGATGTAACCCAAAATGCCCTTCAAGGATCCCTCGGAAAGCACTCCCGATTAAACTATAAACTTCTACATGGGGTAGAAGGATCTTCCTTCCTTTCCACAAGAATCATAACTAAGTAAACAAAGACACCACCAAGCGATAAACTTCCATGGCACCCAGCATAAGCAACCCAAGAGACTCTATATTGAGCCCACATATTGTGGGTCACTCAAGTATCCAAAAAGTATCCAAAAGGGAATTTCTCGACCCAAGGGATATTTTTCCCAAAACGAACCCCATAATAGACTCCATCCCTAAGAGCCGATAAAACCCCGGCACCAAACACATTATGTCTTAATATGTCAATGTTCTTTGAAATACTATATCTAAAAACTCAATTGTCTACATAATTTGTAATGCAGCTTGAGTAATAAAGTTGTCGAGCAAGACGAATGGCAAACATTTCTCAAAAAGATTAAGGAACCAAAGATAAGTTCTTTTGGTGTCAACGGCATCTACTAATTTGCATCATTCCTCACGGTTCATACAGGTTAGAAAACCTTGCCCGTTACTAAAGTGTGTAGTTTCAATGGGCTGCTTTAGATTCAAAGTTGACATCTTTGCAAAGATGTTAAGTTACACCTTTCGCTATATAAGTGCTAGGTTCTTTGGCCAATTTGTTTTAATGCCAAATGGTGGGTTTAAGGCTACTACGTTGAAAATTGACATGTTGCAAAGATATATGCTCAAATATCTATCTCAGTATTAGAGAGCTAGATTACAATATGCACTAATAATTGTAACTTTCATCCTCGGCCGACATGGTACTACAAAGATATTCCACAGTTACAAACCAACAGAACCACGATGATTGTTCAAACCTTGAAGATGGCTTCCAAATGGTCAACAATTGAATTAAAAGTCCAAGAATTGCTGCTTATTTGATATTTATCCAAGATAAGTTGCAACAAAGACTGAAAGGTCAGGCATGGACCATCACAGTTCATCCCAAACTGGTGATGCCCATCTAGTATCCGCTCATCAGGATTAGAAAGGATTGTCCGCGTATATATTGGTTTAAAGATCGTTCAAAAAAGTCATGAATCTTGCTGCCTATCCATGATTAGGCCACGTGGAACCAGGAAGATCCTAGTTTCATGTGTGGTGTAGGAAAACGGGACCATGGTTTAAGTTTCATAGGGGAGGGTGTCCATTGGCTGCTCACTTAAGGGCATAAATGGAATGGCAGCCATGTATGCATCTCAAATGCTTTTTGAATAACATAGTAGCGTGCCCACCTAGATAACCTACATTGCAAGCTTGAAAACATGCCAATTAGATAATGCTACTTTAAATTATAAGCTATCAAAGAGGTGGGGGTACTGGTACCACCAGGGCTGAGCGGGCAGCCCCCATAGGATACCAGGCAGCCCATTGAAGGCTGCATTGAGCCCATTAAAGGCTACAACTACGTATAATGCCAAAATTGAAGAGAACCAGCTATTATCTTGATCAGATTTATTAAACAATGACAAATTATCTTGATCAGATTTATTATCTTGATCAGATTTATTAATGTGCAATGTACAATTGAATTTACAATGTCTTACAAATTGCAAATGTCTTACAATTCGCAATGTTCAATTGAATTTACCATTGGACATCCCAAAATTTACAATTGAATTTCAAATGTATATAATCATCATTGAATTTGCAATTGGACATCCCAAAAAACCTGCAAAGATACAAATTGAAAATTGACAACAAATTCCAAAACAAATTGAAAGCAATAAATTGAGAACACTTACCATCATGCGCATTAGTTTGATGCACCTTCCCTCTTGCTCTTCAATAGCATATACCTCTTCTTCCTCATTTCATATCTTTTGCCATATTGAATTCTCTTGGGCCGAAAGAGATGTGAGGTCGTCTCACACCATACAACAAGTTTCTCAATCTCCTAGTGCCGACCTCCCATTCCACTTCTGCATTCTTTTGTGCCACCCTTTCATCTTTCCTTCTTTTCCTAGCTGCCTCCATTAGTTCCCTCTCCTTTCTCTTTCGTGCTTGCTCAGCCTTTCTATGATCTGCTTTTTGCTTCTTAATTTTTTCAGCCAGCTCTCTCCTAGATCTCTCTTCTTGTACAAACTTTTGATCCAACCATCACTAGTAAAGGTAATGCTTATTCCCCTAACTCGGGTAAGATTCTATTCCTTTCCGCTATAAAATCCATTTGAGATAAAGCATGCTAAGTTAATGTACAAAATCTGAAATATATTAGCTTGATCAGGGTAGAAAAAAGACCTCTTGGAGACACTTGCACTTGGCTTGGACCAGCTCCATCAGTTGCAATTGCAGCAGCATTCATTAAAATTTGTAACCCTTGAATCCTGCAAGTAAAAGTCATCAGTAGAATCCATTTGTACCCTTTGGTTATGCTTGCTAGTGATTCAGCACCTACTATGAGAACAAAAAATTAAAAAGCTGAAAATGATAACTTATATCTTGTCTAGCAGCAAAAATAATCCATTCCCAGTTTTTGAAATCTGGATGCTGCTTCCAAAATGTCATCAATAATGTTCTCATAGACATGTATGCAAATTGTGGCTGTATAAATCACGCTATTCTAGTCTTTGAGAAGATGCAAGCAAGAGATATAGTATGCTGGAATACAGTGATACAAAGGTATGCTCAGTATGGAAATGGCAATGATGCCCTGAAAATTTTTAAGGAAGTCCATCAGTTAGGCAGAAATCTGGACTCAGTCACTTACCTTTCCTTTTTCATGGCATGCAGTCATGCCTGCATGGTTGATCAAGCCTGGCATTATTTTTATTCCATGAACCTTGGAAGTGGCATCACACCAACAATTCAACATTATGTCTGCTTGGCCAATCTTCTTAGTCATGTAGGTCATATAGATGAGATAGGAGATTTTATTATGTCCATGCCAATAGGCGCAAATATTGTAATGTGGATGGCTTTTCTCAACATAAGCACCAAGCTCACAAGTACCATCACCTACCGTTGAAGCTTGGTATAACAAGTTTCGTCTTCATATGATATGAGAAACTATGACTGTGGTTTTTACCTATACTTGCTTTTATGGATGCATCGGATGATGTCATTATAAGAATGTGGCATTTGTAAGGTGCATAAACTTAGATGATATTTCGATAGTTTAAGATAATGCTCCGGCTTATAGGCAATCGCCAATGCACATTAGATCACCTAGTTGCATCCATTTTAAAAATGATCATATCTTTGCTCTCGAAGAAAGCAATGGGCTCCGGGTGCAATGCCAAATTGCTCAAAGACGATATGCGATATGACATGGCATGTTTATGATCTTATGATGGATAGTAAGTGAATTCGGTTCTTGTGGGCCTCGTGGATTATGGGAGAACCCTCTTGAAATGTGAAAAAGCATGGTTGGCCCCTAGCCATATCAAATTTTCTTCCCTGTGTTCTTGTGTTCCGAGGTCACCCACCGCTCAGGTAAAAAATTGGGCTCAAAGAAAAAGCAACATGTCGGATTCGCTTTGACAAGCGGATGGGCAAAGGGAACACTATATAGCACTTTGTGTTGCCCTCGCGACATTGACTAGGAGTTGAACTCTCGCCACAAAAAGTGGCGTTGACCGCAACACCCAAGCTTGTTTTGCTCTTTGATATTGCATTCTAATATACAAAACAACCAATTAAACTATTGAAACAGAGTATTAATTCAGGGCGAACTTAACAAATAAGGCAAACTTTAACACAGACGTCTAGCTCTGTGTATTCACTAAGAAATACTAGTGGTTTGGAAAGCACTAAGAAATACTAGTGGTTTTGGCTTTTAGAGGCATATGGGCCCGGATGCATCCGGGACAGAACAATACAAGCATTGGACATGGAGTATAATACCGTAAGGTGGTGTATAGCCAAAATTGTAGATAAAATTGATAGTATGTTGGAAGGCAGCTTGTAACTTGGTGCACAATAGTGGGATATTGCCAGATGGCAACACATTTGGTGGTTCACATTTGTGGCCTATGGACACTTGGTAATTTTTGTTCCATTATTATTACTTGGGTAATTACTATTGAACGTGTGGTTTAAACATGGAATTTTATTGTTGCATGTGGCAACGATATGTTGATATGTTGAGCAGCTGACACATGCAGGTTGTTGTGGACACATGCAGGTTATTGCAGACCCATGTAAGATACTTTCTCATGGGAAAATGGTAAAGGATATTTGATATACCAAAAACATACCATTTATGGTATAGATGTATAGGAGACCTACGAAAATAAAGACATAGAGGGCTTAGTTTTTGAATTTTTTGTCTCTATGCTGGGCAAGCCAAGATCATTTGAGATAGGGACAACCTGGCAATTACAATAGTGGAGGACAGGAGAAAATGAATATGCATGGCGTATTCTTGGACAAGGTATTTGAGTTGGCACTTGTTACAATGTCAACCAATTAAACTATTGAAACAGAGTATTAATTCAGGGCGAACTTAACAAATAAGGCAAACTTTAACACAGACGTCTAGCTCTGTGTATTCACATTTCCGAACTGACATTAAGCTGGACTTCCTACATCTACCTAATGCTGATAAGGGGATAACTGCTGCAGTCCAAACCCTACTCTCAGTCCGACAAAACTATCCATAGTCATGCTTGCATCCCAGAAATCGAATAATGAAGCAGTAACGAAAATGTGTACTTAGAGCTATGGCACTTAGAAGCGTAAGATGTGTACAAAAATAAAATTAGAACCTACCTCTAAATACAAAAGGCCATCGAAGTGATCATCATAATCATGTGCTCCCAGAGTACACTCACCATCTTCTTGATCTTCAAGTTGAGCATCTCTGACTTTGTCGAACGTAGGAGGGATAAAGCCCATCTTCGACGGCAGGGAGGATTAAGTGGCCAAAGTAAACTTACCATCTTCTTGAACTTCACGCGGATGCATCTACACAATTCTTGTTGAGAAGGTAGGAGCAATAAAACCATCTATAACAGCAGGATTGAGTGGCCAAATTCCAGTAGCCTTAAACCCTGCTCTAATCTTCTCAGGTGTGAGGCTCGTGGCCAATGCCTTAGAAATCAAACCTGTAAAAGAAAAAAAGGCAACTTGAAAATGCAATATCTGATACTATGTTACAGCAGCATTGTATAGTACCTGCCAGTTGTGCCTTATTTGGTTCCACAGTTTCCGTGTCTTCCTTGTCATTCATATACTCGGCTCTTTGTCTCCTAAAATATTGCTTAAATGGTCCAAAGATAGCCACATCAAGTGGTTGCAACTTGTGAGAAGTATGGGGAGGTAGAATAACTAGGTGAATCCCCAACGACCTGGCTAGAATCACTACCTCATCATTTACATGGCTGCCATGGCCATCTAAAATAATGAGATGGGGGTTGTTTTCATCAACCCCTCCAGGCACATTAGGCTTAAAATGCTCTCTCAGCCAAGCCATGAACAACTCTGTAGTCATCCATGCCTCCGGCTGAACTGACATACCAGCCCCAACCTCACAATTGACAATATGATTAGCCCTAAGTCTAATGCCTTTGAAGATGTAGTAGCTAGGAATAGCATTACGAGGGCATTGCGGCGGTTAAAGCAGGTCACCCATTCGCGATTCATCACTATCTCATGGATAGCTCTACTTCCTTCTTCGCAATAACCCTCAAACCACTAATCTTCCACCGCTTGAATTCGGTTTCGTCTGCGTTCCAAATATGGCTTGGCTCAAAATTGAAATGGCTATAAACTTCTTCCAATGTTTGTGTAGAAGGGCCAGCCCCGGTTTTGTCCGGATTCATGTTTCGTGCTCTTGACATCAAAGTTTCAGTTGATCTTAATGCAACATCAAAGGATGCCTTTTCTTGAATAATTTCCACCACTTATCTCCCGGTTGTCCATCCACCCACAATGTACCTTTTACCTTCACACATTTTGCGGCCAAATTTTAAATTGATCTAAAGTAACACCCAAGCTTCTTTGCTACTCTATCTAATGCCCATTTTTTCAGCTCTTGTTCCCCGTTCCTTAGTCAAACACCTGGGTTCATGGCCGCCTTCTTGTTATAGATGCCCCTCATCCAATTTCGTTATACTAGAAGCTGGTATGTCAAAAATTCTCGAAGCTTCTCTTATTGTTGAGATCTCTTTGCAATCTAGCATGCGGAGAGCCTCATTCATGCTCTCATAGACCATCCTCCCCTTCCTTCTTTCATGGAGCAAGTCTTTGGGGCAGGGGGCATTGGATTGGTTTTGTGCAAATTCTTTTCCTAGATTTTTGATGCGAGGAAAGGCTCTTTTTCCTTGGAATTTGGATTTGTTGCTGCGAGAGCGTTGACAGCATTAGTATCCAAGTTAGATCGCGTGATAGGCATGATCAACGACTGATCTGTCAAAAGCAAGGATATTACTTGTCAGTAACAAGATAAACTCACAAAAATAAACTCACAAGAACTACCAAGGATATATAGAACAAGCGGATTGCATATAATTGTATATAACATGTATATAGTACGGTGTAACTTACTTTGAATTCGTCGGTTCTGAAACCTAGTTCTCTAGTAGCATGATCCAATACTAAAATCTCTAGATTCTGGTGGCCACCATTCAGAAACCATGTTGTTGCAACGACATCCCCATCACTTCACGACCTGCCAACGACAAATCAAATGCACAAGTAGAGTCTCCACAAAGTGAGTTCCTGTGCTGCCTTTGCAGAATAAAGCAGCAGTCAACATAAGGCCAATATTTAACTAAGGGTCAGTTTATTCTTATTAAGGAAAGACACCTCCATTTGCCATTGTAAAACCTCAGCAATGATTTTCTTAAAATGCTCAATTTGATATTTATTAATAGCTGCCTTAACTTGGCAAATAGAGAAGACATTTCATATGCAACATTTCATAGGAATTCCATGCCAACTGGTTTAGAACAAGGATACAAATAGTAATTATCAAAAAGAAATTCAAGTTCACGAGCAAAATTGTTGTGTCTACAGGACTAATGCAAATGATCAGAAAAAAGCCTGAGCATGCAAACAGAGGCATAAATGTCTAGTGGTCAACTTCCAAGTCCAAAGAAAGGGCCATACCTAGTGCCTAGATATGTCATAAATATGGCAAAACAAATGAATTTAGAGGTCAATGCATAATGGTTACCAACAATTTATAGGTCAGTGATGTTCAGGAAAATCACTATCCATTAAATGCTAAAATTATATGCCAGAAAATCTATTTGATCGAGTTAGTTTCAGAGGCACGGTATATTTAATTGGCTGTGCAAAACCTTGGGCTCAGTAGTTATCTTTTAACCTATGCCAAAATAAAGGCATATGTTACAGTTTAAGAAAAAAGCTTAAATCTGAGAAGACATAATCTTGTGCCATAATTCTAAGCCAGATAACTATGGCAAACAAACTTATGGTAATGAACTTATGGTAAAACCATTTCCATGAGTGAGTTTTCCAAAAATATTAGACCAAAGTTGCTGACCCTAGATCAAAGTAATATAAGCAATAAAAGGAAGGTCGGAAGTCCATTGAGCACCAATAATCAAAACCAAATAGAGACTTAATGTTTCTTGTGACTTGGATTGGGCCACTGCTACCTGCTTGTCCATTCAAAATAGTGATCAATGGAAGTCCATCCATCACATATTCGTGGTAGTTAGAAAGTAACAGGGAATAATTTTCGGCCTATTGTGGGGGCATACCTCTGCTGAAAATTGCTTCTAATATAAAAATTCAAATTGTTCCATATCTGTTTTTCCAAATCCACTACATTTTATAAATGTTGGCATGATGTGGATGGAAAACTGGATCTCTGGGCTTAGGAACTTTTGCTCTTATTGCGCTTAGGAACACATTGCTCTTATTGCGCTTAGGAACACCTAGGCCTGCTGGTGGTCTGATTGAGAAACTGGACAACAGACATTGATGGTAGAATTTGAAGATGCATATATCTTGCAATTGCAAAATAATCCATAATCATTGCTAAACCAGAAGTCTACTTTGTGGCAGTAATCATCTGCAGCAGCACTTGTGCAGTTGCAGACTGCATTGATGGCTTAAGCCTCACAGAAGCACTCATCCAGAGTGGGAGTAGTATTAGCATGCAGCGTAGCGGGCGTGGCGAAGAGCATTGCCATGCCTATGCCAATTGCCACTATCATCACTGTTTTTTTCCATATTTGTTTGCTTTGGATGTCTGATACACACCACCTTCTGGCCTTTTTATTTATTCATGAACTGGAGTGTTGATTTTCAAACGTGCACCGACTTAAAGTGCTCCCTATATTTCAACACTATCTCTTACCTTATCTGGGGGTGTTGATTTTCAAACGTGCACCAACGTAAAGTGCTCCCAGGTCTATAATGCTACAGAGAATGATGAGAAATTTAAAGCTTAGCATCCTGTAGTATATTTATGATACGAAACCCATCTCATTCAAGAGACAACATAACCTGCTGTACATGTTTTCTGCAGAGAGTTCATGTTTTCAGGCTTGTGGCAAGGCCATCCAATGTCTTCTATATCTGTGGTTTGAGGCCAATAGCATAGTCAAAAACCAGACTAGATCTCACATCTTATCCCAGATTATGCTGACGCGTTGACCTAGCCTAACATTATCATATCATTACTTGTGTCTGCAGTGAGTTCATGTGCTGCCTTTGCACAATAAAGCAGCAGTCAGCATAAGGCCAATTTTTAACAAGGGGCCAGTCTATTCTTATCAGGAAAAGACACAGGAAAAGACACCTCCATTTGCTACTGTACAACCTCATAATTGTGTCACCACGGTGCCTTAAATTAATGGTTTACCAAATTTCAAAATTTTAATGGCTGGGGCTTGATTTGTTGGAGCCCTTGAGCTCCTATGCTGCTCAGTAATGAGGATCACCAGAACATAATTGCAATTAATCCTACTACTAATCAATGCAATTAATCCTACTACTAATCAATGCAATCAATCCTACTACTAATCCTACTACAATGCACTACTAATCAATGCAATTAATCCTACTACTAAACATAATTCTATCATATCATACTAGCCCTGCAACAGAATACTATCATACTACGAATCTATCATATCATACTACGAATCCTATCATACTAGCCCTGCAACAGAATTCGATCCTACTAATAAACATAATTTGATCCTTAAAGAGACAATACACATTTAAAGAGACAATAAACATTTAAAGAGACAATAAACATTTGTTACAGTCTAAAGAACAGCTAAATTTCACAAATAACATTGAAATATGTGCTTAGAACAAATTTTAAGAAAACTGTTATATGCCTACCTCAAGAATTTCATGTTGTTAGACATTCTTGGAAAATCTCAGCTTCCATTTGCAAGACTCCTTGCAAGACTTTACAAGAATCTGATACTTCCATTCAAGACTTCATACTTCCAAGACTCCTTGTGAAACTCCAGCCTTCTCTGGTCCTTCGCCGGAACCTTACTTCGATTGTTGCTGAGCCTTGGAAAATTGCTTACGAAACACTTCCCCCCTTTTCCGAATTCGTTCTGTGGCCTTTTCCACGTCCGCCACAAAATATTGCCACGTCCGCCAAAAAAAAGTGCCAGGTCCGCCAATGGTTCCGCAGCCCTGAATGGCGACCCTCCCCTATACCCATTCTGCAAGCATCCTAGCAGTTGTTTCTCTGTATGTTCAGTGTGGTTGTAGGCATGCTCACAAAAATCTACAAATGTGAAAGGCAGGCTATGGTGAGAAAGTAATTAGTGAGGATCTGAAGCTATGTTGATACTATAATACTATACCAACAACTCCTATTGTCAAGCAAGCAAGCTGCAAGGATACTTCCCTCTACTTGGATAACGCACTGATTAAATGGAGGGGGCATGGGCTCTCTGGTCATTATACACACTGAAATGTGCGTTTCTCAGGCATGGCAAGGTTCAAGCTGAACTGAAGCATAAGGCTGTGTGCCACAAGGCTACATATATTAGGATTGAAAGGCAACCTATCTATAAATTCCAAATATTCGCAGTGAGAACCAGAGAAAAAAACACAATATCTTGCCAGGATTCACAGTGGGCATGTTTAAGAAATGAGATCAGTCCATACAGCTGCAAGATTTTAAGGACGATTGAAACCTGGGCCATTTTGTGTCAGGGATCCACTCCAGAGCCACACCATTTGACCCAAAGAGCCAGCCATGTCCACAGAACCCAATAGTATCCAAAGGGAAGTAAGAGCGCCACTATCACCAGCCTTGCCGCTACCATGCTTCAGCAGATCAGAACGAGTTAAGGTTTACCAATGCAATAGTGATGAACAAATTTTGGGAACGAAATTTCGTTAAAGGCAACAATAAAGGACCCATTAACAAAGCCGTTGTTTTTCCTTCCTCTTGCTCAATCTTTTGCACTGATTTGCTCGTTTTTGCTTCAGATAATGATCTTTTCCCCTTTGCTCTACTCTTCTGAGATGCAGAGTTCTGTGTTGGCACCGATTTAAGAGCTCTGTGCAAGAGCTTCATAAATTTGGCTTCTTATTTCTCCATTTCTAAATCTACTCCGTCAAAGCTTAACCCCTTGCAATATTGATCCAGGTATCTACCATGCTAGCGCATTCTGCACCAGGTCGAAAACTCTCTCAGCTAAAGTTACCATGGCTTATAAAGCAGAGGACAAAACCAGGCATCTGTGACCCAAGAGAGCCATCGCTGGAGGAAATGAAGAGCATCTGACTGCTCATTTTTTCTTCTTCATTCTCTGCTGCAGACCACCATAGCCAGTTCCGACAACATTCCGCGCTAAACCTACACTCAGTTATCGCCATTTTTGCACCGGAATATGCCAAAGCTTCAGGCCCTGCGCTTCTAAGGAAGCTCTTTTGCCTGCCTCCTATTTCTCTGCATTTTTTCTATCCACCGCCATAGCCACTGCCGACCGCCATAGTTTACCATTAGTGGACGGAGTGGATCATTCCCAAGAAAAACGTGGCAAAACAACATGAAAATGGATGGAGGCGCAGAAAAAATGTTCGTGGAACAAAAACAAAGGAAAATGACAAACTGAATGATTACTAACAAACATATACGCATTTTATTTTTATTGCTCACTCCTTATTGTTTTTTTTGGTTCATTGGATTTAGGCATATTCTTAGAAATATGCCAGATCTAGGGTCCATAGATATACACCTCATACCCCCGTATACTAGAGCGCTCCCCTGTGTATGTATATACATGCAAAAATACACATAGGACTGGCAAATACAAGGCCACCAACCATTGCAAAGCCAAGCAAAATGTTCCTGCAGAGAAGCTGGCGTCCGCTTCTGGACCTCTCCAGAACCTTCTAACCACCCAATTCGACCGAGCATGCACAGCTTCTAAAGCTATGAAAACACAGCTTCGAAACACAGCTTCTAAAGCTTTGAAAATAGAAGTGCATGAGAGAAGGCTTCAAACTTTCGGATTCAAACTTCCGGATTGAAACAGAAGGCTTCAAACTTCTGGATTCATAGCCTAGCTTGACAAAGAAGGCCGAACAAGAAGCTTCAGCAGGGAGATGTCTACACAAAAAAAGTACAAAGGCATCAGCGCCATAGCCTATGTGCCAAAACCGTTCAAAAAATTGTCACTGAATCTGCCCTCCGCAGATCTTCACCCGGTTCGCAAGCATCACCTCCAGTGGCCACATGGCCATAGCATACCAGGAAGGCAAGTCTGCACTCAGATCTGGCCGCCCCGCCATCCTCGGCCGTCCTTACACAGAGCAAAATCTTCTAATTCTAACCATTAGAAAAAAATATACAATATTCAGCCCCATCCCCCTTTTCCCGCCAAACCACTGCCAAAATCATAGTAAAAGATGATTTGGCAACCTTATCGTTTCAACTTTAGGCCATGCAAAACTTATTTTAGGGACTGCTAAAAATTAAGAGGCTATGTCTATTTTCTAAGTTTTGAAACATTTAACACCAATGATAGGTTGAGTTACACAAAAGTTTCGAAGGCTAACTATATAGGAGGGAATCTCCAAGTGGTGTTAGACAACAAGCTCCATATATAACTTAGCACATGGACATGGGATGTAACAATCTATTTGTGCAGCATAGAACACATCAAAGAAGATCACATAGCTCCACGTGATACCAAGTGAGCTAATATGGTGTTCGAATGCATCAAATGATAAGAGGAGTTTCCATTTTATACTTGGAATGCCATATTCGAGCACAAAGCTCTATAATCCATTGCCCATGGTACACAGGGGCCTTTACAATTTGCATCAAATCATATGTGTATGCATTTGCTTCAATTTGGTGTAAACTTCAATCTCTATTTCGCTTAGCTGCACAAGCTTTGTACACTGATTATGTAATTCCTTCAAACTACTAAGGTTATAAAGGAATGTAAATCCAATCTTTAGGATTAATGCTCGAACCACCCAACTGGGCTCTTGCAGGAAATCATTATCTTGCTTTCTACAACAATCTGCAAAAAATAGCTATGTTGCATATGTATCCAAGGTTTTAATTGCAAGCAATAGGAATTAAGGAAAGAGGCCAACTATGGTTGGCTAAAATGCCCATGTAATGTAATTTTACTATTACACGCAGCTTCAGACCACATCTCCACCATCTAAATCTTATACAAGCCACATATCCAATGTACAAATTGAACATTATGTAGCATATGCCAAAACCTCAGCTCCAGCCCTAGGATTTGTCCCCATGGGCAACACAAGCACAAGACTTATGTGAATGCACCTTATGCAACTAAGTCCAACTTCAAATTTGGGGGTTCGTTTTAAGGATTATATATGCATTTCAAAATGGCTTTGAGCTTTTCGTTATTTCTCGATTTGCTCTTGGTTTTAGGAGTTGGGTTGGTCGACGACTAGTGCTCTTTGTTAGAAGAATGCCGTAGTCCTCTAACATTTGGCCCTTTGAATTTGTTACAATAGATGGTTTTCTTTTCTTCTTTTTTTTTGGACCCTATATGCAAATGTTTAAATGAAATCCGAAAAGTGGTTGCATCCTCAAGTGTCCTCCTCTTTCATTCTAGAAGAGGACGTGCTACATTACTTACCGTTGGTGTGATATATATTTGCAAAGCTTGATACTAAGTTCTACCTATAGAGTAATAAAAGACTGGGTATGTGGATATATATACTGATTTATTTGCTAGTCAATTTTGTTCAACTCAATTTTGTTCATGCCTTTGTAAATAACCAGTGGAGGGTGCGGAGTTGTCATGCAAAGATAATGAAGCCAAAAAGGTCATGTCTCTTATATAAATTTATTAACTATGTTCAAGCAACATAAGATTGTTTCACTCTAAATTTTGTGATTCTGCAAGAAAAAAAGCTCTCTCTCAAAACCTGAAGTCATTTCAAAGCAAGATCTGTCAAGAACTCCCATTGTTTATATGACATATGGTGATCTCCATCATCCTGAGAAATTTCTTCAAGAAATACCATCCCATGGAATCACACAAAAAACTTCACTTTTCAGCACAGTTTCAGATTCTAGAATCTTCAAAGATCGAGATTCTAGAGAACATAGAGTATTGTAGGTGTGATTCTTGATCAAGAGTATGTATCTTGCCCAAGTAATGGCATAGATCAATTCACTTATATGATAGGATAGTATCTGATAGTGAAATGGCATTGACACCTCTAACGTAAGCAATCTCTCCTTTCTCAGGCCTCTTTCTGCATTTTCCCATTTGCAGACATGGTCCCTATACAATCTAGTCCATATATACACCACCAATACAGGTGGTGCACAATAGAAATAAAATCTAAATTGTAAGAACTATCATAATGACAAGCCTTAAACAAATAAGCACAAGGATGATCTAACTCTAGCAATTTATTTTTAGAGCAGTGAATCTTGCTCCAACTCTAATTGGAGAAGGATCTTCAAAGCGTAGAATCTTACTTGAACTCTAATTTGAGAAGAAATAACTATTCTAATACTTTCATTCTAACGGAGGAGGTGAAAGATGGAGCTCTAATTCTACTTTATATCTAACAATAAAACACTAATTAAATATGCTAATTGACAAATGAATACTCTCTATCGATGGGACATCAAATCAAAGAACCCTAACTAATCCCATCAATGAAAACTTTAACTCCACCCATAATATATGGAAGTACTGAACTTAGGTCTAGAATTTATTAGTAATGCTAGCAATAAATGCTCAAATTCTAGTATGCCTCTTTATGCGAGGAATCTATAGCTAATATCTCTACTATTCTATGTAAGTTGCCTCTGCATTATTTTGCTCCTTGCAAATTCTAGAATAAATGAATGTTGGTTCAATGGGATCCTCACTATTAGGATTTGATCTTCTATACATTGGAAATACGCACACAAGAACGTAACCTTCCTAATATCTTTATATGGACTAACAATCTGAACTGGATTATTCTTGGGCCTCTGATTAGCCGGGCCTGCATATGAAGGCGGAAGGTTACTTTCGTGCTAGATCACTATTTTAGGTTCAACCAAAGCATCTTGCCGCATGTGAGGGAAGAAATCATGCATGTCAAGTGGACCGTCATCCACCTCTCCAAGCACATGTAATAGACCCAACTAGTGGTCGATAACCTCATTCATGTATGCATTAGACCAGCAGTGCTCCCCTCCTTTTACCATTATCGAGAGAGGTGGATCATAATGTTTCAAATAATGAAGGCTGCCTCTAAAAATGTTTGGGAGGTCTTCTATTGTAGATCAATAGCAGATCTACCTATGGAGAATGTTGATATCGCAAACCTACGTGCAAATTACTAGAAAACCTAGAAATAGAAGACAAGAAATACGCCAGAAGAATCACGAAACTATATAGAATACATGGATGTACAAAGATACCAAGGGCAAAAGAGAATAGAGAGACTTGGATAGAGAGAATAGAGAGACTGGCATTGAAGCATGCAACCCGAGACCTTTTCTATATAGTGCTTGAATTGCATGGACCAAGCATAGGAGTGCCACTTGGCAGATGTGGAGCTAGCCACTTGGCATATCCTATGTTTGATACTTATATGTATGCAATATGCCATCTAATATAGTAACAATGTGGAGATAAACCATGTGTTTGAGACAAGGCCCATGTGCTAGAGACAAGTCTCGCAACCTAAAGGTGATCAGTTCGAAGCTGCCTAATGAGTTCTACACAAGTAGCGACCATTTTCGTACTATATTCGTATGGTTGTCACATTATCCCCTCTCCAACAATGATAGCTTCCCATTATGACTATCTTTATATGGGGTCAAAGTCTGGGGTGGTGTCCCTTCCCACCTGGAATGACTTGGAGCAGATGCAGAAAGCTTTCTTAGAACGGGCACTAGGGGTGAAGTCCACAATGCTATATCAAATACTATTACAGGAGACATGCTTCTTGCCTCTTCATGTGTCCCTTGCCACCTGAAAAGACTTGGAGCAGGTGCAGAATGCTTTCTTAACACGGGGAAAGGGGTGAAGTCCAGTGCCATAAAAGAGGGCTGGTGATACCATGACACGTGCTTCCTCAATAAGCTCTGGGAGGCCAACATCCTTGAGCGATTGGTACCATGTCAATAAGCGATGCCAACATCCTTGAACAGGTCAAGACGGCATATTATCAGTTCCATATAAATTCCACATTAGAGCGGGGCCTGCAACGATACATGCACACTCATCTGCCCATGCAAAGGCGCAGATCCATTATAGGTGCACACTGCCTCCGAATTGAAATGAGGAGATGGATTGGGGAGCTGTGCCAGGACAGGCTTTCTCAACTTCACCAAGTGGAAGCAGTGGAAGATGAATAGCGTATGATCAAATCCAGGCATGCTAGTGTAAGTTGGTCAGGCCCGGCCAGCCGCTACACGAGATGTTGAGCACGGCCTCGGTACGGATGTTGGTCATACCTTCAAGAGGTCATGGATCGGTGTTGCCCCCAAAGGGCAACATACTAACTGTTGGTTCATGTATTGAAGTTAGGTCAAGTCATTTTGGAAGAATTAAATAAAAAAAGAGCTTGGTAGTCAACATTGATGTGAAGGTCAAACAATATCAATCTTCAAAGGTCAACACAAATATTCAAGGTCAACTCCCATGGAAGATACTCTATTTGAGGTCAAAGGTAGTCAAAGGATGCTTTATGAGATTCTGGGTTGAGAAGATTGGAAGATGCTTTTTGAAGATTGGAAGACAAAGTTTGGAAGACCCCATGGTATTTGATTCCACCTCCTAGCCATTTTTTATCCATATTCCTACCCCCATTTTGAAATTTTCCTAGTCATATTTCTCTTATACCTATATCCCCCATGCTCACCTTTTGCCAATCACACCATGCTTGCCTAAGTCCTTTTTTCCTAAATGCCTTTTGTCCATCTCAAAGATGATCTTCCCATTCCATATCCTTTTCATTTTTTTCCATATTACTAGCCTAACCCTTATTTGCAATTTCTTATGCCCCTTACTTCATTTACCAAATGTGCCTAAGTACCTATGCCACACAAATATCCCCATGGAATATTCCGGTCATGGTATCTACCTAGTATATTCCCCAAAATATTAGGGTTGCCATAGACCCAAGTGATCAAAGCTTCATAATTGTTTTTGGATATCTTTTTGAACCATGGCCTAGCTTCTCGAAATTGCTAAATACAGCATATTCCCATTTATACCTCAAAAAAAATGACCCACTTGTAGTATCGCGAAATTCTGGAAAAGTAGAGTTGAAGAACCTAAACTTGGAAACTTGCTTTCGAATCAGAATTGGGATCTTAAGCCATAAAAACTACCTATTCTTGGATTCCCCTTATTAGCATCTCATTAAGCCTAAAATTAAAGTTCTAAGATGCGGAATCATTAAATCTAAATCTATATCTTAGGAAACAATGACGAAGTTTTTTGAACGCCGGGCGCATCAAACCTCAACATTGATACATCTTTGAGCATGATCTGAAGCGTTTATGAAGTATATGAGCATTCCCAGTTCGATTTGAGAAAATTGGATTGATATTCTGTTATGATTTTATTATATGACATACGAGATATTTTGATGATTGATTTATGATCACGAGACCTCTATTCATCTTGTATTACCTTCATATCAATGAAAATTGCACGCCAAATGCTTAAAAATTGGTATGCATCATGATCTTTTTTAGTATTTACGCCATATAAACATTTTTACAGTAAGATATTCCACCATATTTTCTTGCATATGACCATTTACTCCTCATTTCCCATCATATTTGCACCTGTATGCACAAAAGTTAGAAAAAACCATTCAAAACTCAAATTTCATTTTTTTAAATACACGATACAATTTTAACATTATCCACAAAAGCGATTGCCAAAAAAATAGTTTTAGTGATTCAAAATAGGGTTTGATTGCATGCCCCATACCTTTGGGACCTATACTTCATCTCAGTTTTGGAATTTCTTAAAAATTCCCTCAGACTTGGTCAAAGATCTTTTTCCCTTGCATGCCTATCAAGTTACAAATCCATTGAGATCAATTTGCGTGGCTTTGAATACTTGATATTTGAGCTTTTCTTGAAAAATTCTTGTGTAAAAATTCACGGACATAAATTCAAGTTGGCTTCTTTGATGACTCTCTAGCCAGGTTGAGGGGTCAATATCCTGGCAAACTCAGAACTTCGAACAAGAACCTTGATCGTCGAGAGAAAGGCCATTCTTTTCCCTTGCATGCAATTTAGTTAACTTTCTACTTTTGATTCGGTATGAGATCACAATCCATTTGACCTTGAAAATCAATCCATCTATGAGATTTAACTAAGATGTTAATGGGTACCACTTCATGGGATGAACTCATCAAGAAGTTCACGGATAGGTTTGGTAAGTTAGCTGCTCAAAGATTTGGTTAATGAGTTGCAAAGGTTTTTCTATACATGCGAGGAGAAAGTATGAACCAGTACAAAAGAAAAGATTTAGCACATTTATGGGCGGATGCCAAAGAGCACAAGTCCACAATCCCAACCCTTTTTTTAGTTCTTTGCCTTTATCAATGGTTTGGAAAGAAGACTAGATATCAAAGGAAGTTGCTCAAGATCCAAGGCTGGCGAGGGATTTGATTCTATATACAAAGTTTTTGCCAAAACCAGCGACCTAACTTTCGGATGCTCTCTACTTTGCACGACAAGCACCATGTTTCTCACCATAGCCATGATCCTTTTTACCACGATGCTCTTGATGCACATTATGATCATCACCCTTCCATTCCGGTTTATGCCATACGAGAAAGAAAAGAAGAAATCTAAAGAGGAGGAAGCTAATTCTCAAGTTGCGAGAGGTCAAGTCGGACCTATCTAAGGTTCTTGAAGCTTTAGCGAGAACTAACCAAACAATTGGTTGAACTCAAGGCTTCAAGAGCAGGTAAAACTTTACCTAAATGTATTCATTGCAATAGGAATTCTCATCCATGAAATTTGCTATTGGCAAGTGTCTCTAAATGCAATAGAAAAAGCCACTTTGGAAAGGAATGTCCTGTTTGTTCTTTTTGTAAAGAAGTGGGCCATCTTGATGTTAGGTGTGCTTTGTTAAAGGAATATTTTGCTAAGCAGGGAAAAGAAAAAGAGACCAGAGCCTAAACCTCTGTGAGATTTCTTTGAACCAAGTACCTCTATAAGATTTATTCAAGCTCTGAAAGTTCCCAAATCTGAAAAGTTATGGTGGTGCAAACTAGAAGCATGAATGAAGCTCATGTACATCTTTGAATCAAGTAGACATCCCCTGCCCAGATCTTCACCACACGTGGTGGAATCACTACTCAAATCATAGCTCCACCCCCTCGGCAAAAATATGGTAAGAAAAGATCAAGACTTTGATGAAGTTGATGTTTTGCTCAAAAACTCCAAAGTAAGTGTGGACCTTTTCACCTTGCTAAAGATTGCACCTAGCTATAGAAAAAAGAGTATTGCATGCAAGCTGGTGGTGAGGCATTGAATGCTTGTGTGAATTTTTACTGATGCCACTAACCTTGTTTTAGCCTGAGAATGAAGAAGACCACGGAGCATTCACATGTTAAATTTGCTCTAGGAGGTTATACCTTCTCAAGCGTGTTACTTGATGGGGGATCCCCCCTTAAACATCATGCCATATCATATTATGAAGAAGTGTGGTTTCGAGGTGGACAAAGAAAGCTTCTATATTATTAAGATCTTTTTATAATGCTAAAATTACTCCTATTGGTGTGGTGACTAAAGTGCACATTATCTGAGAAGGCATAGCTGTAGGCTGCTAACTTTATTGTAGTGGCTTTTTGAAGATATAGGGGATGAATCTAACATCTATGATCTACTTTTAGGGGAAGATGGTTAGCCATTGTGGATGCTAGGCAGTTTGGTCTCAAGGAGATGTACCATCTCCAATGGTTCTCAAAGCTGCTACAATTTACAATCAAGATGGCTCCTATGGCTCCAATGAAGAGGTAAACTTTATTAAGGAAATCGTTGATTGAAGAACCTTTGGGATCTTTGAATAAAAATACAAGACCAAGGAAATATAAAATGGTTCCTCTCATTATGGAATGTGCACTCCCAATGAGACAAAGGGCCATCGGGGTTCTTATGGTTTGATGGAGGTATTTCTAAAAATTAAATATTGCATCATCTGCTGCTATTTTTGAAAGATTCCTCTCACAAACTTTTAGCTAAAAGTAGGAAGAATCTTCCCCAAGTTACATCTAATGTAGCATAATATAAGGCTTTGATTGCAGGTCTTGGGAGGCCAAAGCTATGGATATTGCCAACATTCACATTTATGGTGACTCACAATTAATTTGTAGGCAAGTTTGAGGAAACTACCAAACAAAAATGCAGATATGGAGCTCTTGAAAAATCAAGTAATGGGAGTACTCTTGAGTTTTGCTTCATGGGAGATCACTCACATACCAAGAGAGAAAAATGTGGAAGGCTGATGCCCTATGTGAGAAACTCTCATGTCACATTTAGCGAGGGAGCTATTCGGAGGAAGATCTTGATGCTAGTGAGGTAAAAGCACTTTGTCCCATTCTCACCATTAATGCATCGGAGGAAAAGGACTTGAAGAGATTACAATCACAAAAAAATGGTAAGACTAGAACCACGTTTGTTGGAGATCTAATTGAATATCAAAATAGGGAGAACATACAAATGTTTTTGAAGAAAGGAAGGATGTATTTGCACGGGATTATTACGAGCTCACTTTGGTATTAAAATTTGAGGTATGCCAATTTGAAATCAAGATTAAAAAGAAGGATCTAAGCGTTTTTCAAAAATTGAGAAAATTAATGCTTCATTGATGGGATTAATCAAAGATGAGTTGGATAAAATGCTAGATCACGAGGTGTTATTATTGAAATCATTAAGCGGAATGGGTATCTTGCATTGTCACACGTAGAAAAAAAGAGTGGTGCCTTAAGGGCTGCTTTTGCATTGATTATCAAGATCTCAACAAGGCTACCATCAAGGACTTTGCTATCCCTTGCCTTTTTAGAAGAAATTTTATATCTTTGTATCCGAGGAAAAAAAGAGGTGTACTCATTCTTAGATGGATTTTTGGGATTTAACCAAATTGGCATTAAGGAAGAAGATCAACCAAAGACCTCTTTTATTACCCCTTGGGGAACTTATGCAATGAAAAGAATGCCTTTTGGGTTGATGAATGCACCCACGCCACTTTCCAAAGAGCTATGGATGTCATTTTAGACCTATGTCTCCTCAACAATTGAGAGTTTACTTGGATGACCTTTGCTTAGGATCTCACCCTACTAATCATTTGGAATTGCTTGCAAAAATATGCTCTTTGTGCGGGGACTCTTGGAGTCAACCTTAATCCAAAGAAATGTATTTTTTGCATCCAAAGAGCAACTTTTGGGGCATGAGGTGTCCAACAATGGTATACAAGTGGCACAAGAAAAGGTTGAAGCCCTCAAAAGCTGGTACCCCCAAGAATTTGAAGCGAGGTCAAAAGTTTTATTGGCATGACTAGTTTTCTTAGGATGTATATTCTAACTTTGCTCACAATATAAGTCCTATTTTCAAACTAACAAGAATAGAAGTGGGATTTCTAAATCGAGAGCAAGTATGTCCCTGTCACATGGTCATCAGATTGCCAAGAGTCTTTTGAGTTACTTATAAAGTCCATTTGTGAGGCTACTCTTTTGAAAAAACCTGATTTGGATATGCAATTTGAGGTTTATATTACTATCACTAAAAAGGCTATAGGTCTAGCTATTTCTGGGACAAGCATACCATAGCTTTTGCCCGACAAACAATGGACTTCAACAGAAGAAAATACACTAGATTGGAAAAGAGTCTTTGCTGCTCTTATGTTCCTCATTAGCTGAGACAAGGTCACCTACTATTGAAAAGTTACATTTCAAGTTTATATGAAGCAAAATCCAATGGGGTTGTTATTTGGTAAGGCTACTTCTAAACCAAAAATTCAAAGGTGGATTTGTAAGCTACAAACCTTTGATATTTCCATTAAGGAGTTACATCAGGTGAAGAGTTCTAGTCTTTATTTGCTTTACATTTTCTTTGATCATGAGGATGCATTAGAGGTTGTTGACTTTGTGGATGCCTTAGCTTATTTGCGGTGACCCAAAAATGAAAAGCGAGAACCAACGAGGATTGTGACTATCTATTAAAAATTTTCTACAATTCAAGGAGATGCCCCTCGGGGTGACTTGAGCGACAAAGGAGATTTAAAGACAAATGTAGGCAATTTAAAATGATTAATGATGTTCTATATAAAGTCACAGGGATGGACTATTCTTGAGGAATTGTGTCAATGAAGAAGAATCTGCTCACGATCATTAGAGAAATGCATGAAGGAGTATGTGGAGGCCATTTTTTGGAGATACTACTGCCAAGAAAATTCTCGGTGGGGTTATTATTGGCCTACCAATATTTAAAGATTGTTATCTTTGCTATAAAGTTTTGCCACAAGTGTCAAATATTTGGCAAAAGGATCCTCCTCCCGGTGCATTAAATCCTATCATTTCTCGGGACCCTTCCAAATATGGGGGCTGGATTATATTAACCCTATTAACCCCCTTATACGAGGACAACATCAGCACCTCATTGTAGCTACATATTATTTTACCAAGTGGGCAGAAGCAATTCCTTTAAGATAGGCTAATGCTATTACAATAGCAAAAGTTTTACATGAATATATTTGTGCGGTTTGATATCCCCTACAATTGCATTCTTATAGAGGTACCCCTTTTGTGAATGAAGTTATTGCTAATTTGTTGACTATTCTTAAGGTCAAACATACTAAGAGTTCCTCCTACTATCCTCAAGGTAATGGTCAAGCGAGAAGCTACTAATAAGGTTTTGAAAAGCATTTTTCGTAAAAGCAGGTGGATGATAATCAAAAGGATTGGCATGTCAAATTGGTGGATGCTCTTTGGGCTTATAGAGTCACCATTAAAGCAGCAACCACTC
Organism: Isoetes taiwanensis; assembly: GCA_021234155.1. Lineage (NCBI taxonomy): Eukaryota > Viridiplantae > Streptophyta > Lycopodiopsida > Isoetales > Isoetaceae > Isoetes > Isoetes taiwanensis. The sequence continues at coordinate 44,199 of JAJEKV010000803.1, forward strand.
ATACACCCTTCAACCTAGTTTATGGCATTGAGGGTCGTGCTTCCGTGTGGAGCTTGAGCTCCCATCTCTAAGGTTAGCTCACAAGTTATGTTTACCTTTTGAATATGCCTTCACAGGAAAAGACTGGACACCCTTTACGCATTTAGAAGAATATAGGATGGAGAATGCTAATGCTAAAAAAAGCCAAGGATTTGGCCGCTTTCAAAAGCTGCTCATAAAATAAGGGAACTTTCAAGGCAGGGAGAGCTAGTTCTAAAATGGAATAAATCAAGGGAAGACTCAGCTAGTAAGTTTGAAAATCTTTGGGAAGGTCCCTATGAGGTGTTGGAATCTGCAGGCACCAACTCTTATTGGTTAAAGGAATTAACTTCAGGGGTGCCACTTCCAAATCCCATCAACACTATCCACCTAAAAAGGTACTGGGATCAGCATATATGCTTGCCCCTTTTTATGCTCTAGAACTTAGGAAGTTAGAATTAAAGCTAAATATTAGATAGGTTAGATTTCACTTTGTCTTGATTTTAGAATTAATGTTTTCATTGAGTTCATGTTTGCAATTGGGCAGAATTAAGAATAGACTATCAAACTACTCCAAGACAAGGATTTCCACTAATGAATTGCCCGTGTCATTTGCAGGAGCACCCTTCTTCCATCCTCATTCATCTGTCTCATTATGGCCCTGCCCTCCATTTAGCCATGTATTCTTCATTTTATTTCCCTAAATGTGCACTCTGCAAATTCAGCTTCACCATCATGGCAGAGTTGCAAAGGTCAAGATTAACTTGTTTGTGTGTTTCCATGACAGGTGCATCCTTTCTCCATCTTTATTCATCGAAGTGGGAGGCTATCCATTTAAACTCCTTATTCTTGTTTTCATTCCCAAAAGAAAGCACTCTCCAATTCAGCTTCACCATCATAGCAGAGTTGCATTTTTAAAGGATCAGGGAGGCATACATTTTCTTGTTTTGGCGAGATCTCAACACTTGCACACTCATCTCATCCTCATACACTCCATTCCCATCACCACCTTATCATATTCACACTCATACTCACCTCTTTTCACTCATCATATCCCACTCACATCCTCACACCACCATATTCACCTCTATTCCATTAACACTTGCACTTTACTCCCCCTCTCTACCATAATTCTCACTTAGACACTTTGGTATAAGTTGAAGACCCTCTATGGCTGAGGGGACCAGCCATTTTCTTGTTTTGGCGAGATGTTGCCCCCAAAGGGCAACATACTAATTGATGGTTTATGCATTGAAATTAGGACAAATCATTTTGGAAGAATAAATCAAGAAGGAGCTTGGTAGACAACATTGATGTGGAGGTCAAACAATATCTTCAAAGGTCAACACAAATACTCAAGGTCAACTTTCATGGAATGCACTCCATTTGAGGTCAAAGCTAGTCAAAAGGATGCTGGGTTAAAGAAGATTGGAAGATGTTTTTTGAAGATTGGAAGTTAGAGTTTGGAAGATCCCATGGTACTTGGTTCCATCCCTTAGCCATTTTTTATCCACTCTCATACCATATTCTTACCTCCTTTTTGAATTTTCCTAGTCATTTTTCTTCCTTGCTCACCTTTTGCAAATCACATTTTGCTTTGCCTAAGTCCTTTTTCCTAATGCATTTTATTCCCCCCATCCTATCTCATATCTTTTTGCTTTATTTTCATTCCCCATATCACACCCTTGCAAATGCCCCTAGCCTAACCCTTATTTACAATCCCTTATACCCCCTTATTTCATTTACCATTGTGCCCTAAGTATCCATGCCACACAAATATCCCCCATGGAATATTCCAATCATGGTATCTACCTAGTATATTCCCCAAAATATTAGGGTTGCCATAGATCCAAATGATCAAAGCTTCATAATTATTTTTGGGTATCTTTCGAACCATGGCCTAGCTTCTCGAAATTGCTAAATACAGCATATTCCTAGTTTATACCTCAAAAAATACGGCCACCGTATCGCGAGATTTCTGGAAAAATACTGTCGAAGAACCCTAAGTTTTTTGCTTTCGAATCACGTAGGAATGGAATCATTAAGCTTTGAAAACTATCTATTTTGTATTCAGCCCTTAAGCATCCTATCAAGCCTAAACTTAAGCTCCTAAGATGCAGGAACCATTAAAACCTAAACATATATACTGGGAAAACAATGACAGAAGATTTTTGAAGGCCCAGACGCATCAAACCTCAACATTGATACATGCTGAGCATGATCTGAAGACGTTTATGAAGTATCTGAGCATTCCACAGTTCGATTTGAGAAAATTGGACTGATATTCTTGTTATGATTTTACTATATGACCTTCTGAGATATTTTGATGATTGATTTATGATCTCGAGACCTCTATTCATCTTGTATTACCTTCATATCAATGAAAATTGCCTGCCAAGTGCTTAAAAAATTGAATGTCATGATCTTTTAGTATTTCTGCCATATAAACATTTTTACAGTAAGATATTCCACCATCTTTTTCTGCATATGACCATTTGCCCCTCATCTCCCATCATATTTGCACCTGTGTGCACAAAAAGTTCGAGAAAAAACCATTCCAAACTCAAGTTATCATTTTTTGCATTCTGTCTGACACAATTTTAGACTGTTATCCACAAAGCGATTGCAAAAAATAGTTTTAGTGATCCAAAATAGGATTTGATTGCATGCCCCACACCTTTGGGACCTATACTTCATTTCGTTTTTGGAATTTCTCAAAATTTCCCTCAACTCAAGTTACAAAATTCGAGATCACATGCGTGGCTTTTGACTGGTATTGACCAAAAATTGACTCAACTTTGAGATCGAATATCTTGCAAACTAGAACTCAGACTTGGTCAAGATCTTTTCCCTTGCATGCCTATAACTTTTCTACAGAGGTTACAATCACTTGACCTTGAAAATCAATCCATCTATGAGAACTACATCAATTTGAGTGAAGGTTTCATATTCTTGAATTGGGAAAGGTATGAATACTTGATATTTGAGCTTTTTCTTTGAAAAATTCTTGTGTAGACTGATCACCTTAAGTGATCTGGAGGTTCTAACCCCAATTTGAGCATAAATTCAAGTTGGCTTCTTGTGTTTGACTCTCTAGCCAGGTTGAGGGTTAACATCTTGGAGGTTCTACCGAGATCCTCCACGGATTTTAAAACCACGAAAACCCTCTCGGGGTAGGGTTTTCTAAACCCAGTGCAGACAAGCATGTCGTGCCATTTTGTCGAGTCCCATAGGCCGATTGGCCTCCCTGGATGATGGAAATCCTTCTATTCTATTCTATTCTATTCTATTCTATTCTATTCTATTCTATTCTGATCCAATGATGATTGAGAGACACAATGGTATTCCTCTAGGACCGCAGAGCTAAATATCATTGCCATGTGTATTGTGCATCCTCTTCCTAAATGGTCAACATCCAACCTTTGAAGTCTAGGTTGAAGTTTGAGAGACTTTGATAGTCAACATTGGTCAACTCCCCTTTCAAGTCTAGTTTGAAGATCTTGGCAGTCAACATTGGTATGAAAGTCAAAAGGAGCTCATGGCCAAAGTCAACACAAGCATTCAAGGCCAAACTCTATTGGAGGTACTTTATTTGAGGTCAAATGTTAAGTCAAGGACACGCTCTAGAAGAATCTAGGTTTTAGAGTTTGGAAAATACTTGTTTGAAGTTTGAAAGATAAAGTTTGGAAGATTCCTTTATACATGGTTCAAGGATTATAGCTATTGCCCCCATCCTCCTTTAAATTTTTGCCTAGTCATCATTTTCCTTTTTTTGACCTTAGCCTATTTCCATCTCCGCCATGTCTACTCTTTGCCAAACTAAGTATGGATTTCAAATAGATAAGAAAGCTTTTGTTTTGTTGAAATCTTTTTACAATACTAAAATAGCACCTGTTGGAATTGTAACCAAGGTTCTAGTCAACACTGAGGGTATAATTGTGGCTGCCAACTTTATTGTTGTTGCTTTTGAGGACCTAGGAGAGGATGCAGATATCTATGACCTCCTACTTGGGAGAAGGTGGATGGCTACAGTTGATGCCAGGCCAGTTTGGTCCCAAGGAATCTGCACTATCTCAAATGGCTCTCAAGTAGCTACCATTTACAATCAAGATGGCTCTTATGGTGCCAAAGAAGAGGTACATTTCATTAAAGAGCTACTAATAGAAGAACCTTTGGGATCTTATAGGTGTGCAACTGCTAAACCAAGGAAATGTGATATGATTCCTTTGGTTGTGGAGTGTGTGCCCTCTCTCAAGCAAGGTAAGGAAGGCCTCTTGTGGTTTGATGGAGGTATCTCAAAGAAGTTGAACATAGAATCATCTGCAGCTATACTAAAGGACTCTTCAAGTAAACTTTTGGCTAAAGTAGGTAGAATCTTTCCTCTCTAATATTGCAGAATACAAAGCCTTAGTTGCAGGTCTTAAAGAAGCTAAAGTAATGAACATTTCTTACATACATATCTTTGGAGATTCTCAGCTAGTATGCAGGTAGGTTAGTGGTGAATATCAGACAAATAATACAGACAGGGAGGTGCTCAGAAATCAGGTAATGGGAGTGCTTACCAATTTTGCCTCTTGAAAGATCACTCATATCCCAAGGGAGCAGAATTGGGATACTCTCATGTCACATCTATCTGAAGGTGCTATTCCAGAGGAAGAACTTGATGAGGATGAACTCAAAGAGCTCTGCCCCGTACTTACTATCAATGCTTCACAAGAAGAGTCAACCAAGGAAGTTCATCAATAAAAATGCCAGGCAAAGAACTTTATTTGTAGGGGATCTGTTTGACACTCAAAATAAGGATGAGATTACTAGTTTCTTTGAGGAAAGAGGAGATGTCTTTGCTTGGGATTATTCTAACATTGGGATTCTAACATTGAATATCAAAACAGAGAGAGCATACAAATGTTTTTTGAAGAAAGGAAAGATGTATTTGCTTGGGACTACTCAGAACTATCAGGTATCAAAACTGAGGTATGCCAATTTGAAATTAAGATCAAGGAAGGTTGTAAACTTGTCTTTCAAAAATTAAGGAGAATTAATGCTTCACTTATGGGGTTGATAAAGGATGAATTGAATAAGATGTTAGATGCAGGTGTTATTATTGAAATCATTAACCCAGAATGGGTATCTTGCATTGTTCCTGTAGAGAAGAAAAGTGGTGCTTTTAAGAATTTGCATTGATTAAGTGATCTCAACAAAGCCACCATCAAGGATTGTTACCCTTTGCCTTTTTAGAAGAGATCTTATATGCCGTGAAAGCGGTAAGAAAGTGTATTCATTTTGGATGGATTCTCGTGATTCAACCAGATCAGCATTAAGGAAGAAGACCAGCCAAAGACTTCTTTTATCACTCCCTGGGGTACATATGCTATGAAAAGAATGCCTTTTGGTTTGATGAATGCTCCAACTACCTTCCAAAGGGCAATGGATGTTATTTTCAAATCAATGTCTTTAAGAGTTCAGGGTGTACTTAGATGACCTTTGCCTAGGCTCTCATCCATCTAATCATGTGGAGCTACTTGCAAAAATTTGTTCTTTTTGCAGGAGTTCGTGAGTCAATCTTAAATCCAAAGAAATGCATCTTTTTTGCATCAAAAGGACAACTCTTAGGGCATGAAGTATCCAGCCAAGGCATTCAAGTTGCTCAAGACAAGATTGAAGCCCTCAAAAAACTGGCACCTCCCAAGAATCTAAAACAGGTCAAAAGTTTTATTGGTATGACAAGTTTTCTCAGGATGTATATTCCTAATTTTGCTCATATTTTGAGCCCCATTTCTAGATTGACAAGGGTAGGTAAGTTTTTCCAAATGAAAGTAAGCATATACCTATCACATGGACTTCAGAATGCCAAGAGGCTTTTGACTTTCTCATTCTATCCATATGTGAAGCCACACTCTTTGAAAAACCAGATTTGAATATGCCATTTGAAGTTTATATTATCAAGTACTAAAAAAGCTATAGGATTAGCCATTTTTACGTGATAAGCATACCATAGTGTTTGCAAGTAAACAATGGTCCGCTCTAGAAGAGAGATATACGAATAGAAAAAGTCTTTGCTGCCCTCATGTTTCTTATCAATAGGCAAGGACACTTGCTTGCTCAAGAGTCAAGTCCAAGTCTACATGAAGCAAAATCAATGGGTCTCTTGTTTGATAAGGCAAACAAGAAGCCAAAAATCCAAAGATGGGCTTGTAAGTTGCAAAGTTATGATATTTACGTAAAAGAATTACATTTGGTAGTGAAGTCCCTAGCCTTTATTTGCCTTATATATTTTTTTGACCATGAAGATGAGTTGGATACCGGTGACACTTCACTTGCGGTAGCTCATGTAGAGGTAACTCGGAAGATCAAGCTGATGGGGGATGGCAACAACCTATTAGAGACTTTTTACAACATGGGATCATCTCTTCAAGCCTCACTTCAAACCAAAAAAGGAGACTCAAGGATAAATGCGGACAATTCAAGATGATAGACAATGTCTTGTGCAAAGTCAACCGAGATGGAGTCTTGTTGAGGTGTGTGGATGAAAGTGAGTCCGCTCTAATCATCGGGGAAATGCACAAAGGTATTTGTGGAGGGCATTTTCTTTGGTGATACCATACGACAAAAAGATTCTCAGTGTCCGATACTATTGGCCTCTTTGTTTTTAAAGATTGTTATGAGATTATAAAGACTTGTCATCAATGCCAAATCTTTAGCAAAAGAATTTTACTTCAAATGCCCTTAATCCCATCATATCTCCGGGGCCCTTTCAGATTTGGGATTAGATTATATTGGCCCTATTAATCCTTCTTATGCAGGTCAACATCAGCATATCATTGTGGCCACAGCATTATTTTACTAAATGGGCGGAAGCTATACCTTTGAGGCGGGGCTAATGCTGCCACAACCGCAAGATTTTACATGAGTATGTTTGTTCCGGTTTGGTATTCCTTTTGATTTGCCAGACGATGATAGGGGCACGCTTTTGTTAATGAAGTTATTGCTAACTTGTTGGACATCTTGAAGGTCAAGCATACCAAAAGCTCCTCATACTACCCCCAAGGTAATGGACAAGCTGAAGCCACTAACAAAGTGTTGAAAAGTATCTTGCAGAAGACAATTGAGGTCAACAAGAGGGATTGGCATGTCAAAATAGTGGATGCACTTTGGGCTTATAGAGTCACTATCAAAACAGCTACAAATCATACACCCTTCAATTTGGTTTATGGCATAGAGGCAGTCTTACCAGTGGAACTCGAGTTGCCTTCCCTGAGGTTAGCTCATAAACTATGCTTACCTTTTGAACATGCCTTGCAGGAAAGATTGGATGCCTTGCTGCACCTAGATGAATATAGGATGGAGGCAATGAGAATACTAATTTGCTGAAAAAAGGCCAAAGATCGGCTGCATTCAAAGCGCACATAGAATCTGAGGGCACTTTTTAGGGAAGGAGAACTTGTCCTCAAGTGGAATAAATCAATAGAAGACTCGGTACGGCAAATTTGATAATATTTGGGAGGGACCCTTTATGGTGTTGGAATCTGCGGTACCAACTCATATTGGCTACAAGAGGTTGCCTGGGAATGTTGTTACCAAATCCTATTAATACTTTGCATTTGAAGAGGTATTGGGACCCATGCTTGCTTGTCTCTCTTTTTGCATTAGAAAAGTTTAAAAAATCTATGGTAGGATTAGTATAGTTAGACCTATTTAATTCTTTGAGCATATTACTTTGATAAGTTAACTTTATGATTGTAGGTTGAGTTGCCTTGAGGGGCGGTATGGATGATCTCAAGTAAAAAGGAATGATTACTAATGCTTTACCAAGTGCCATATGCGGGAGGATCCTTTTTTCCATCTTTATTCGCCATAAGTGGTCCTACTATTCATCTAGACTCCTTACTCTTGTCTTCATTCCCATAAAAGCACTCACAACCGCCTTTTACCACCAAAGCAGAGTTGCAAGTTTTGAGATTAACTAGTTTGTTTGTTTCCATGAAAGTGCATCCTTTTTTCATTTTCATTCATCCGCCATAAGTAGTCCTGCCACTCATCTAAACTCCTTATTCTTGTTTTTCATTCCTAAAAAGAAAGCACTCGCAATTGACTTCACCATCATAGCAGAGTTTGCCTCTTGAAAAGTTCAAGGAGGCACACATTCTTTTGTTTTGGCGAGACCTCAACAGTTTCACATCTACTTCACCCTCACACACCTCATCCCCATCATTATCCTATCATATTCATACTCATTTTCATTCTTTTTCACTCATTATATTCCACTCACATCCTTCCTCCATCATAACAACCATTGACATTAACAACCAACACATAACTACCATTGATATTAATTAACATAACCATTGGGTCCAACACATTTTAGATGAAAATCCCCTTAAACCCCCTTTGGTTTGGGTGCATATTCACACGGGGAGTGACTCGGCAAGCGAGAGTCTGTTGGATAGGCATATTCACCTTATTCCTTAATCTACACCGTACATAAAGTTCCTCGTTTGTGGGGTATGCAAGTACAAAATTTGCTATCTTGTATAACAAGATTCGCAAAAATACTATAAGATTTCAAAGCGAAATACTATATGGGTTGATTTTGATGCAAAAAAAAATACAATTATGAGGGCTCTCGCTGCCCTACATCACCCTTCGCGTGTGAATATGCACCCAAACCAAAGGGGGTTTAAGGGGATTTTCATCTAAATGTGTTGGACCCAATGGTTATGTTAATTAATATCAATGGTAGTTATGTGTTGGTTGTTAATGTCAATGGTTGTCATGTGTTGGTTGTTATGTGTTGGGGGATTTAATTTTTATATGTTGGATGTTAATGGTTTGTGTTGCAAAAAAATTTTGTGGCCCTTCGTGGCCTTAGGACGCCCCCCCTCAGTGTGACAAAAATTTTAGAATTCAAACCGAGAAAAAACTAGAATTCATTTGAGGTTATCATCACCGTAGCTTTGAATTTCATCACAATAAAACAAATAGAACATAAGTAAAAAGTTACCATAAAAATAGAATGATTGATCCCATTATTCAAAGCCATAAAGTTTGCAACACACATACACAAACATTTTTCAACCTGGAATTTAACAAGAGCTTTGGCCTCCATGGATTCTTGTGGTGAGAAACCAAAGTGGGAAACTTTTCTCGCTTGTTAGCACAAGGATCTAGAAGCCTTGGAATTTGCTTAATAACTGCCTCAAAAATCTAAAATGCATGGTAATTTTTGCAAGCTTGATTCGAATGAGCCATAAAACAATATCCAATAGCTAATCTCAGACTAATCGGCTGGTAGGATGTGAAAGCTACCAAATCCGGCCGAAAAATTGCTGTTTTAGCATAGATAACTTAACCCAACATATCGATATCATACACTATCAAAAAAGATCCCGGAGAGAGCTTTCCAAACGCAATAAAAAAAATCATCCTGAAACAGAGCTCGGATCAAAAGTTATGATAAGAAATGTGTTGCCCATGGGAACTCGCACTACATGCGCCCTTCAAGCCCTTCATGTGCCCATTATGCACCACACACACAAAAAGAGGGCTTTTGTTGTGAGCCATTGGTTGTTGACCATTATGCACCACATGCACAAAAAAAGGGCTTTTGTTGTGAGCCATTGGTTGTTGACCATTGAAAAAAAAATGCTAAAATCAATGGCTCAGAAATGGTGCACTCTAGATGTACGCATTAGTACATCCATTTGAATACATCATGAAATCATAGGAAAACCTTAGTGAAAAGCGTACAAAAACACAAAGAAAACCCCCTGTTATTATGCTACATATTCACTCCTATTCCATCAACACTTGCACACTACCACTACATCCTCTTTCTATCATAATTCTCACTCAAGCACCTTGATACAAGATTGAAGACCCTTTATGGCTGAGGGGACTAGCCATTCTTTTGTTTTGGCGAGATGTTGCCCCCTAAGGACAACATGCTAATTGTGTTCTATGCCTTCAAGTCAGGTTAAGTCATTTTGGAAGACTAGGTCAAAAGATTGGAAGAGCTTGGTAGTCAACATTGATATGGAGGTCAAAAAGATGCTAACTTTCTAGGTCAAATAACAAGTGTTCAAGCCAAAAGTTCACAAGAGGTACTCTATTTGGAATCAAATGCTTAGTTAAAGAATATGCTCTAGAAGAATCTGGGTTATGAAGTTTGGAAGACATAGTTTGAAGATTGGAAGTTATGAGTTTGGAAGACCCCATGGTGTATAGTTTCTAATCTTTCCCTTTGCTCCACCCCACTACTCCCATTTTAGTCTTCTTGGCTCAACATTGTTTTCATATCCATTGTTCATTCCCTTGCCATTATTGCTTTACCATAATTGCCATCTCCCTCAAATTCCCTATTGATTTCTTCAATGTGCCATTATCTTGCCTATTTCAAAACCAACCTTTGCCTTAGAAAAATATCATTTCTTTTTCCTTATTTTTCCTTGCCACCCCAATGGTCCCTCATAATTTCTTTTACCTTCATTCTTATTCCATCATATCTTCAGTGGTATATTCCCAACCTTGCTAAAAAATGCTTCAAAGATTCCCTATCTTCTTGCACGTGTGGGCAATCATTCCTATGGTAATTGGGCTACAATCTTCTTTAAGTATTTTATGGGTACAGCCTTTGAACCATTGGCCAAGCTTTCAAAAATGGCCTAAATCAAACATATCTGTGGTATATTCCTAGAAAAATACTTAAACCGTGTACGCTAATTATGCAAAAATACACGGTGAAGAACCCTAAACTGAAATCCGGCTCGAATCATGCCTTCCTCGCTCCATTCTCTCGAGACCATCCTATTCTTGGATTAGGAACTTAAGCAATAGAATAAGCCTAAATTTACTACCTAAAATCAACTGAAACAGAGATTGAAACTATATCACTGGGAAACACAACCTCGACATTTTTTGAAGGCCCGAAGTACTTTCGGATCCTACATTGATCATTGCCGAAGCAAGATCCCGAACGATCCTTGAATTTCTGAGCTCTCCTCAATTGGATTTACAAGATCTAGTTGACATTACTTTCAAAAATTACCTATTGACTTGTGATGATTATTTTTCCCTGATTAAAGCTATGAAGCATCCTTATATTACATTTATCATGATATATTTACTTCCATATCAATTTAAATTGATTGCCAAGTTATCAAATCCATTTCTGATATTTTCCTTTACAATTCTTGCCATAAAATATTCTACGAAAATTTTTCGTGTGTTTTCCAATCCTTTTGGCCCACTTGCCCGGCTATTCTTAGGGCTTGTGTAAGCCAAGGAAGTTGAAATCATCCAAAAAAATACGTATATCTCAAATTCAAAAAAAAATTGCTCAGGTTTGAAACAGTTTGTATTTTGCCAAATCAAGTCACAAAAATACTTTTACACATCCAAATGAGGATTTGACAACTTGCCTCTCTTCCTTAGCACCAGTGCAACCCTATTTGCTTTGGAAATTAGAAAAGATGATTGGCAACTTCAAATCTCAACTTCTGATCACTGTTTTCCACATTTGACCTCTATTGACCAAATTTTGACCACACTTTGAGCTTGAATAACTCACAAATTAAGTTTCTGACTTGGTCAGAGGCTTTATTGTTGGTTACCTACAACTTTCTTGACTAAGTCTACAGTGCTGACTCAAGAAATCGACCAAGATCTCAACACCACAATTTGCTTTATAAAGGTGCCATTTTTAGAAATGGGAAAGGTATAGAACACCAATTTTTTGAACTTGTCTTTTGAAATTATCTTGCATAGATCAGATCACCTTAAGTGATCTGGAGGTTCTAACCCCAATTTGAGTGAAAACTCAAATTGGTTCCTTGTGGTTGACCTTTAAGCCAGGTTTAGGGTCAACATTTTGGAGGTTCTACCGAGATCTTCCTGGATCTCAGAACTCATGGCTCCAAAGCAAAAATTTGCGTGAGAACAAGAACCATTGGAAGATGTTGATGTATCGATCATTGCAGAAAGGCCATTGCCTCCAAGTTTCTCAAACTAGCTTACTTCAAAACATGCCATACCAATTAGAAAGTTGAATGTCCATGTTCCTCGCCTACCTTTGATTCGGCATGAGTGCTAACAACTTTTTGAGAATATTTGAAGACTATTACAGGGATTATGGTTTCAAGAAAGGATGCAAGCTTTGAATTTGAGAAATGTTTCAAAGATGAGAGTGAAGTCGGTGCTTGGTTAACTTATGAGAAGTTAATGGGTACCACCTCATGGGATGAACTCGTCGAGAAATTCTTGGACAGATTTGGTAAGTTAAGTTTGCTCCCAAAGATTTGGTTAATGAGTTGCAAAGTTTTTCTATACATGCAGGGAGAGTGTGAATCAGTACAAAGAAAGATTTAGCACATTTATGAGCAGGTGTCAAAGAGCACAGGTCACAATTCCCACACTTTTTTAGTTCTTGCTTTCATCAATGGTCTAGAAAGGAGACGGATATCCAAAGAAATTGCTCAAGATCCAAATTTGGCGAATCTGGAGATTCCATATATAAAGTTTTTGCCAAAACCATCGATCCGACTCAAATGCTCTCTACTTTGCCCGATAAGCACCATATCTCTCACCATGGCCATGATCCTTTTTACCTGATGTTACCGGGATGCACATTATGATCATCACCCTTCCATTCCGGTTTATGCCATAAGAAGAAAAGAAGAAATCTAAAGAGGAGGAAGCTAGTTCTCAAGTTTGCGTGAGGTTAAATCAGACCTATCTAAGGTTCATCGAGGCTTTAGCGCAGAATTAACCAAACAACTAGTTGAGCTCAAAACCGCAAGAAAGGTAAAACTTACCCTGAATGTGTTCATTGCAATAGGAATACTCATCCATCAGAAATCTGCTATTGGCAAGTGTGTCCTAAATGCAAAAGAAAAGGCCACTTTGGAAAAGAATTCTTTCTGCAAAGAAGTTGGTCATACTGATGTTAAGTGTGCTGTTAAAGAATACTTTGCCAAGCAGGAACAAGAAAAGAGGTCAGAACCTAAGCCCCCTGTGAGATTTGCGGAACCAAGTACTTCAATAAGGTTTATCCAAGCTACAGAAGTTCCCAAGACTGAAGAAGTTATGGCAGTGCAAACTAGAAGAATGAATGAAGTCAATACACATGCTGAATCGAGTAGACATCCCACGCCTGTGTCTCCATCACCTACAATAGAATCACCTGCTCAAATGATAGCTCCACCTCCACAAAGAAAAAATATGGTAAGAAAGACCAAGACCTTGATGAAGTCGATATTTTGCTAAAAAATTCTAAGGTGAGTGTGGATCTTTTCACACTGCTAAAGATTGCACCCAGCTACAGAAAAAGGGTGCTCCAGCAAACTGGTGGTGAGCAATTAAATGCTTGTATAAACTTCACTGATGCCACTGATCTTGTTCTAGCACGTAATGAAGAAGACCCCGAGCATTTACATGTTCACCGCTTTTAGGAGGTTTTACCTTTTCAAATGTATTACTTGATGGGGATCTCCCCTAAAACATCATGCCATATCACATTATGAAGAAGTGTGGTTTCGAGGTGGACAAGAGAGCTTCTATATTATTAAGATCTTTTATAATGCTAAAATTACCCCTATTGGTGTGGTGACTAAAGTGCCCTCATTAATACGTAAGGCATAACTCAGAAATGCTAACTTTATTGTGGTGGCTTTTGAAGATATAGGAGATGAATCTGATATCTATGACCTACTTTTAGGGAGGAGATGGTTAGCTATGTGGATGCTAGGCCGTCACGGTCTCAAGGGAGATGTACCATCTCCAATGGCTCTCAAACCGCTACTATTTACAACCAAGAAGGCTCCTATGACTCCAAAGAAGAGGTAAACTTTATTAAAGAAATGCTAATTGAGGAGCCTTTGGGATCTTACAGGATAAAAAACACAAGACCAAGAAAATATAAAATGGTTCCTCTTATTATGGAGTGTGCACTTCCCAAAGAAACAAGGACCAACATGTTTCTTATGGTTTGATGGAGGTATCTCTAAAAACTAAATGTTGCATCATCTGGCCGCTATTTTGAAAGATTCTTCTCACAAACTCTTAGCTAAAGTAGGAAGAATTTTTCCTCAAGTCACTTCTAATGTAGCGTAATATAAAGCTTTGATTGCAGGTCTTCGTGAAGCCAAAGCTATGGATATATTGCCAATATCCATATTTATGGTGATTCACAATTAATTTGTGCACAAGTTTCGTGAGATTATCAAACAAAAAATACAGATATGGAGCTTTTGAAGAATCAGCAATGGAGTACTCTCAAGTTTTGCTTCATGGAGGATCACTCATATCCCAAGAGAAAAAAAATTTTGAGGCTGATGCCCCTGGTAGGGAAACTCTCATGTCACATTTGACCGAGGGAGCTATTCCCTAAGATGACCTTGATGACAATGAAGTAAAAGCACTGGTCCTATTTTGACCATTGATGCATCGAAAAAAAAAAAAGATATTGAGGAGATTGTGATCACAAAAATGGTACACCTAGAACTCGCTTTGTTGGAGATCCTGATTGAATATCAAAACAGTAGAGAGCATACAAATGTTTTTTGAAAAAAGGAAAGATGTAAGATGTATCAAAACCGAGGTATGCCAATTTGAAATTAAGATCAAGGAAGGTTGTAAACTTGTCTTTCAAAAAATTAAGGAGAATTAATGCTTCACTTATGGGGTTGATGAATTGAATAAGATGTTAGATGCGTGTGTGATTATGGAATGAAATCATTAATCCGTAATGGGTATCTTGCATTGTTCCTCAGAGAGAAGAAAAGTGGTGCTTTAAGAATTTGCATTGATTATCGAGATCTCAACAAAGCCACCATCAAGGATTGTTACCCTTTGCCTTTTTTTAGAAGAGATCTTATATGTCAGAAAGTAGTAAGGAAGTGTATTCATTTTGGATGGATTCTCGTGGATTCAACCAGATCAAGATCAAAGAAGAAGACCAGCCAAAGACTTCTTTTATCACTCCCTGGGGTACATATGCTATGAAAAGAATGCCTTTTGGTTTGATGAATGCTCCAGCTACCTTCCAAAGGGCAATGGATGATATTTTCAAATCAATGTCTGCTGAAGAGTTCAAGGTGTACTTAGATGACCTTTGCCTAGGTTCTCATCCATCTAATCATGTGGAGCTACTTGCAAAAAATTGTTCTTTGTGCAGGAGTTCAGGAGTCAATCTAAATCCAAAGAAATGCATCTTTTTTGCATCAAAAGGACAACTCTTAGGGCATGAAGTATCCAGCCAAGGCATTCAAGTTGCTCGAGACAAGATTGAAGACCTCAAAAAACTAGCACCTCCCAAGAATCTAAAACAGGTCAAAAGTTTTGTTGGCATGACAAGTTTTCTCAGGATGTATATTCCTAATTTTGCTCATATTTTGAGCCCCATTTCTAGATTGACAAGGGTAGGTAAGTTCTCCAAGTCTGAAAGTAAGCATATACCTATCACATGGACTTCAAAATGCCAAGAGGCTTTTGACTTTCTCATTCTATCCATATGTGAAGCCACACTTTGAAAAACCAGATTTGAATATGCCATTTGAAGTTTATATTACTGTTACTAAAAAGCTATAGGATTAGCCATTTTATGTGATAAGCATACCATAGTGTTTGCAAGTAAACAATGGTCCGCTTCTAGAGGAGAGATATACCGTAATAGAAAAAGTGTTGCTGCCCTCATGTTTCTTATCAATAGGCAAGGACACTTGCTTCTCAAGAGTCAAGTCCAAGTCTACATGAAGCAAAATCCAATGGGTCTATCTTGTTTGGTAAGGCAAACCAAGAAGCCAAAAATCCAAAGATGGGCTTGTAAGTTGCAAAGTTATGATATTTCAGAAAAGAATTACATTTGGTACGAAGTCCTAGCCTTTATTTGCCTTATATTTTTTTTTGACCATGAAGATGAGTTGGATATCGCCGACACTTCACTTGCAAAAGAGCTCATGTAGAGGTAACTCCGTAAGATCAAGCCGATGGGGATGGCAACAACCTATTAGAGACTTTTTACAACATGGAATCATCTCTTCAAGCCTCACTTCAAACCAAAAAAGGAGACTCAAGGATAAATGCATAATTCAAGATGATAGACAATGTCTTGTGCAAAGTCAACCGAGATGGAGTCTTGTTGAGGTGTGAGGATGAAAGTGAGTCTGCTCTAATCATCGTGGAAATGCACAAAGGTATTTGTGGAGGGCATTTTGTTGGTGATACCACAACAAAAAGATTCTCGTGTCCGGATACTATTGGCCTACTGCTTTTTAAAGATTGTTATGAGATTATAAAGACATCAATGCCAAATCTTTTAGCAAAAGAATTTTACTTCCACCGCCCCTTAATCCCATCATATCTTCGTGGCCCTTTCAGATTTGGGGATTAGATTATATTGGCCCTATTAATCCTTCTTCCGCAGGTCAACATCAGCATATCATTGTGGCCACAGATTATTTTACTAAATGGGCGAAGTTATACCTTTGAGGCAAAGCTAATGCTGCCACAACCGCAAGATTTTTACATGAGTATGTTTGTTCCGTGTTTGGTATTCCTTTCAGTTGCATTCTCGATAGGGGCACGCCTTTGTTAATGAAGTTATTGCTAACTTGTTGGACATCTTGAAGGTCAAGCATACCAAAAGCTCCTCATACTATCCCCAAGGTAATGGACAAGCGGGAAGCCACTAACAAAGTGTTGAAAAATATCTTGCGTAAGACAATTGAGGTCAACAAGAGGGATTGGCATGTCAAAATAGTGGATGCACTTTGGGCTTATAGAGTCACTATCAAAACAACTACAAATCATACACCCTTCAATTTGGTTTATGGCATAGAGGCGCCTTTTACCAGTGGAACTCGAAGTTGCCTTCCCCGAGGTTAGCTCATAAACTATGCTTACCTTTTGAACATGCCTTGCAGGAAAGATTGATGCCTTGCTGCACCTAGATGAATATAGGATGGAGGCCGAGAATACTAATTTGCTGAAAAAGGCCAAAGATCCGGGCTGCATTCAAAGCCGCACATAGAATACTGTGGCACTTTTAGGGAAGGAGAACTTGTCCTCAAGTGGAATAAATCAAAAGAAGACTCACTGGCAAATTTGATAATATTTGGGAGGGACCCTTTGTGGTGCCGAATCGCAGTACCAACTCATATTGGCTACAAGAGGTTGCCTCAGAATGTTGTTACCAAATCCTATTAACACTTTGCATTTGAAGAGGTATTGGGACCAGCATGCTTGCTTGTCTCTCTTCTTTTTGCATTAGTAAAAAAAAGTAGGATTAGTATAATTAGACCTATTTAATTTTTGAGCATATTAGGTTGATAAGTTAACTTTATGATTGTAGGTTGAGTCGCCTTGAGGACAAGATGGATGATCTCAAGTAAAGGAATGATTACTAATGCTTTACCAAGTGCCATATGTGAGCATCCTTTTTCCATCTTTATTCACCGCCATAAGTGGTCCTACTATTCATTTAGACTTCTTACTCTTTTGTTTCATTCCCATAAAAGCACTATGCAAATCAGCCTTTACCACCAAAGCAGAGTTGCAAGTTTTGAGATTAACTAGTTTGTTTGTTTCCATGACAGTGCATCCTTTTTTCCATTTTCATTCATCTGCCATAAGTAGTCTTGCCACTCATCTAAACTCCTTATTCTTGTTTTTCATTCCCTAAAAGAAAGCATTCTGCAATTCAGCTTCACCATCATAGGAGAGCTGCTCTTGAAAAGTTCAAGGAGGCACACATTCTTTTGTTTTGGCAAGACCTCAACAGCCACATCCACTTCACCCCTCACACACCTCATCCCCATCATTATCCTATCATATTCATACTCATTTTCATTCTTTTTCACTCATCATATTCCACTCACATCCTTCCTCCATCATATTCACTCCTATTCCATCAACACTTGCACACTACCACTACATCCTCTTTCTATCATAATTCTCACTCAAGCACCTTGATACAAGATTGAAGACCCTTTATGGGCTGAGGGACCAGCCATTCTTTTGTTTTATGTAGATGTTGCCCCCAAAGGGCAACATGCTAATTGTGTTCTATGCCTTCAAGTCAGGTTAAGTCATTTTGGAAGACTAGGTCAAAAGATTGGAAGAGCTTGGTAGTCAACATTGATATGGAGGTCAAAAGATGCTAACTTTCTAGGTCAACAAGTGTTCAAGCCAAAAGTTCACAAGAGGTACTCTATTTGGAATCAAATGCTTAGTTAAAGAATATGCTCTAGAAGAACTGGATTATGAAGTTTGGAATCATAGTTTGAAGATTGAAGTTATGAGTTTGGAAGACCCCATGGTGTATAGTTTCTAATCTTTCCCTTTGCTCCACCCCCACTACTCCCATTTTAGTCTTTTTGGCTCAACATTGTTTTCATATCCATTGTTCATTCCCTTGCCATTATTGCTTTACCATAATTGCCATCTCCCTCAAATTCCCTATTGATTTCTTCAATGTGCCATTATCTTGCCTATTTCAAAACCAACTTAAGCCTTTGCCTTAGAAAAATATCATTTCTTTTTCCCTTATTTTTCCCTTGCCACCCCAATGGTCCCTCATAATTTCTTTTACCTTCATTCTTATTCCATCATATCTTGATGGTATATTCCCAACCTTGCTAAAAATGCTTCAAAGATTCCCTATCTTCTTGCACGATGGGCAATCATTCCTATGGTAATTGGGCTACAATCTTCTTTAAGTATTTTATGGGTACAAGCTTTTGAACCATTGGCCAAGCTTTCAAAATGGCCTAATACAAAGATATACAGGGCATATTCCTAGAAAAATAATAAATCATATCGTTTAATTATGCAAAAATACAAATTAAGAACCCTAAAAATCGAACTGCGGCTCGAATCATGCCTTCCAGCTTCTATTCTCTCTCGAGACCATCCTATTCTTGGATTCCGGAACTTAAGCAATAGAATAAGCCTAAATTTACTACCTAAAATCGAAAACCGAGATTCAAACTATATCTGTGGGAAACACAACCCGACATTTTTCAAGGCCCGTATACTTTCGAGATCCTACATTGATCATTGCCGAGCAAGATCTGAACGATCCTTGAAGTTCCTGAGCTCTCCTCAATTGGATTTACAAGATCTAGTTGACATTACTTTCAAAAATTACCTATTGACTTGTGATGATTATTTTCCCCTGATTAAAGCTATGAAGCATCCTTATATTCTGTTATCATGATATATTTACTTCCATATCAATTTAAATTGATTGCCAAGTTGTCAAATCCATTTCTGATATTTTCCTTTACAATTCTTGCCATAAAATATTCTACAGAAAATTTTCGTGTGTTTTCCAATCCTTTTGGCCCACTTGCCGCCTATTCTTAGGGCTTGTGTAAGCCAAGGAAGTTGAAAACATCCAAAAATACCACGTATATCTCAAATTCAAAAAAATTGCTCTCGGGTTTGAACGGTTTTGACTGTATTTTGCCAAATCCAGTCACAAAAAATACTTTTACACATCCAAATGAGGATTTGACAACTTGCCTCTCTTCCTTAGCACCAGTGCAACCTATTTGCTTTGGAAATTCTCAAAAAGATGATTGGCAACTTCAAATCTCAACTTCTGATCAGTGTTTTCCACATTTGACCTCTATTGACCAAATTTTGACCACACTTTGAGCTTGAATAACTCACAAATTAAGTTTCTGACTTGGTCAAAGGCTTTACTGTTGGTTACCTACAACTTTCTTGACTAAGTCTACAGTGCCTGACTCAAGAAATCGATCTGCATCTCAACACCACAACTGCTTTGGCAAAGGTGGGATTGTTGTTTGGTAAGGCAACATGCAAGCCAAAGATTCAAAGATGGGCTTGTAAGTTGCAAAGTTATGATATTTCTATCAAAGAATTGCATTTAGTCAGGAATGCAAGTCTTTATTTGCTTTATATAATCTTTGACCATGAAGATGAGTTGGATGTTACTGATACTTCACTTGCAATAGCACATTCGAAAGAAATACAAGAAGATCAAGCTCATGGCAGCTGGCAGTAGCCTATTAGAAACTTCTTGCAGCATGGAATGATATCTTCAAAGGCTCAAGGAAAAATGTAAGCAATTTAGGCTGATTGATGGTGTTTTGTGTAAAGTCAACAGGGATGGAGTTTTGCTGAGGTGTGTGGATGAAGAAGAGGCTGCTATGATCATCAAAGAAATGCACTAAGGTATTTGTGGGGGACACTTTACTTGAGACACCACAGCAAAGAAGATACTCAGGTTTGGATACTATTGGCCTACTGTTTTTGAAGATTGTTATGACATTATAAAGACCTGTCATCAATGCCAAATCTCTGGCAAGAGGATTCTTCTTCCAGTTGCTCTAAACACCATTGTATCTCCAGAACAATTTCCGATTTGGGGGCTTGATAATATTGGTCCCATTAACCCTCCCTCTGCAGGCCAACATCAGCACATTATTATGGCCACATACTACTTCACTTAATGGGTTGAGGCTATACCTTTGAAGCAAGCAAATGCTGCTACAACAGCAAGGTTCTTGCATGAATATGTGTGTGCCAGGTTTGGTATCCCCTTTAAGTTGCATTCTAATAGGGGCATATCTTTTATTAATGAGGTCATTGCTAACTTCTTGAGCATTCTCAAGGTCAAACACACAAAGATCTTCGTACTATCCACAATGTAATGGACAAGCTGAATCTACTAACAAAGTTTTGAAGAGCATTTTGCAGAAAATAGTTGAAGGAAACAAGAGAGATTGGCATATCAAAATAGTGAATGCACTTTGGGCTTGTAGAGTCACCATCAAGGCAGCCACCAATCACGCACCCTTCAATCTAGTTTATGGCAGATGTTCTTCCAATAGAGCTTGAACTGCCATCTCTGAGGTTAGCTCATAAGTTATGTTTGCCTTTTGAAAATGCTTTGCAAGAAAGATTGGATGCACTGCTGCACTTAGATGAGTATAGATTGGAGGTTGAAAATGCCAACTTGCTAAAGAAAGCCAAGGATCTAGCTGCATTCAAAGTTGCTCATAGGATACAAGGCACTTTCAAGAAAGAAGAACTTGTCCTCAAGTGGAATAAAGCAAAAGAAGAATCAGCTGGTAAGTTTCATAATCTTTGGAAAGGACCTTATGTGGTGCTAGGATCTACAGGTACCAACTCTTATTGACTGAAAGAGGTAGCTTCAGACGTATCATTGCCAAATCCTATCAACACCTTGCACTTGAAGAGGTATTGGGACCAGCATGCTTGCTTGTCCCTCTTTCTGCCTTAAAAAAGCTCATCAATTGTGTGTTAGAAGTAGTATTAGTTAGTTTCCTTTTATTCTCGCATGAACTTGTTGTTCTGGTAAGTTAGTTGTATCTTTGTAGCAGGCTGAATTGATCAGAAGGCAGTACCAAGTAATTCAAGAAGAAAAATATTTGCTAATGCTTCTACATGCAGGTTCATTTGCTGTTTGCCAAGTCAGGACCATCACCATTTAGCCCTTGCTTCCTCAATTTTCCATTTGAAGGGCCCTAACAGCCCTCATTTCTGCTAAGTAATCTTGGATTATCAGGCCTATTGTGGAGCCTATGTTTTTAGTTATTATTATTAATGAAAATATAAATATCTTGCCTACCAAAAATAAATAAATAAAAAATAAGTGATATGATTTTAATAATGATATTGCATGCCATTGCCCAAGCCATTATATATGCCTAGTTCAGACCTCAGACCTCGAAAAGCCGGCTAACCCAATAAAATCAAGATGAAAAAGAAACACCGTATTTAAAATAACCAAGATACTATATACCCTTGCCCAAGCCATTATGAATGCCTTGATCAGACCTTACCTCGGAAAGCCCACTAACCCAATAAAATCAAGATGATTAAGTTTGCACAATTTGTTTCTATTGTGGGAGGGTATTCTCGCAATGGTTGGGAAGATGATTTTCGTATTGTATTGTATTTAAGACCGCATTTTTACACTAACTCTATTTCAAGGTAATGTTTAGGGTTTCCTCGGCCATGGTACGAATAATTTTTGGTATGTGGATAAGATTTTTTTTTTTTTTTTTTTTTGGCATGCGGCTTTCACGTTCTTGCTTTGAAGTCTCTGGCTACATTGTTTTAAATCAGTAAGACAGGAGTTTCAGGAGATCCTTTTGTTGTAAATGCTCCAATTCTTATGTGGTAGTTTATCTGGCTATTCAGAGGTAGATTTAATCCGTTTGGAATGTTTTTTGATAAGCTCCTGGTGCGGGTCGCATGGCCTGGGGGTTCGATTCCTCAAAGCGTTTTGCAAAAATACGTTATTTGTTACAAGTTTTGATCTTCTGTTCGATATTTGTAAAAATACTTTGCGGTGTTCGGATATTTGTAAAAATACGTTAGGTGTTCCTCGCTTTTTCTATTCTGGGGCTTTATTGAATTTTTTCTGAAATAATAGGAATAGAACAAGGTTTTCTGAATCCAAAAATGGAGTCTGTCTGTGGGCGAGGGGTCTGTCTGTTAGCATGTCATTGCTTCTAATATACAGCGTGGATCCAGGGGAGGACCATGGTGGGGCAGACAATCTCTATCTCTCTTTTTGCCGTGCACAGCCTCTATCTCAGTTCTCTGTTTTCTCAATTCTCACTATTATTATCCACATATGCTTTTTGTATTATTAACAACTTATGAGTTTTGTTCTTAAGGTGATCTTTAGCATATCTCGAGCATCATACCAAATCAATGGCTAATATCTTTTTGCCAAAAAAATGTTTGGCACTTTCTAAGGTAAATTTCAAACATGTAAACATATAATTTCACCATGAACCATTGCATATGACCATGATATTCACATCAAAGCCTCTGTACATTACCAACTCCTAGCAGGCACATACGTTCATCCAGAATGATCCCGGGCACAACCATCCTATGGACTCTCACTTTCAGTCTGGCTGCTCTACGGACATTCATACCTCTAACAAGATACACCAAAGAAAGCAAAGATGACAACCCTCTCAAACCAGGCAGCTAATATCCACCACTTATATGGGAACAAAACAGAGATGGCAGACCCAGGCATCCAAAGACCAAAGCAAAGCCAAAATCAAATGCCATCCACAAACTTCCAATGTTTGAGTTTTCCACTTATATGGGAACAAAACAAAAATGGCACAGACGACAAGAACAACTCTCCACATCAGTTGCATGAAGAGCCGGAGAGTAAAGCAAAGCCACAGGAGTTTTCCACACGACTGTACCACATAAACCAGAGAAAGACTAATCCACAACTTTGGCGCTCGCGTAGCACTCCCTCTTCCCGATTCGACCGGCATGCAACAACCCGATGTCTTGCATTTCCATATTCAAACTTTCCATCTGCCCTAAAAACTTCAATCACTTTCCTTCAATGACAACTAAACGCCATTAAGCTGCTCAAATTGCTCAAAATATATGCTTTCCAATACTATACCGTGCTGAAATCTTAGCCCATACCATTGCCACAAGCACCTCTCAAAATACCGAACTCAAATATTGGAAGTTTATGCAGTCTCTTTGGTTGTGTATTAATAACTTAAATGGTTGTTTTGCAAGGCAAGAGTTTTTGAGAAACAAAAGACATTGGCAATGAGGATGAGGTGGGAATTGTGCTTGGCAATCCCTTTTGTTGTTTGTCTACTTCTATTTTGGTGGGAATTGCGCTTGGCAGTCCTTTTTGTTGGTTGTCTACTTCTATTTTGGTGTGACGATCATGTGAATAGAGAGGTCTGATGCTATGCTGTCGAGCTCATCACATGCCATCTGTTTAAAACCTTTGGGTTTGGATGTAAATAATATTTACGACAGAATGTGAATAGAGAGGTCTAATGCTATGTGAATAGAGAGTTTTGATGCTATGTCGTCCAACTCATCACATGCCATCTGTTTAAAACCTTTGGATTTGGTTGTAAATAATATGTACGACAATGTGATACATTTTGAAACCATTGGTTCTTGTTCATTCCATGTGCACCATTGAAAGTTTCGTTGGGGTTTAAAATTTTGAACCTTTGATTTGGAAAGAATATTTTCAATAGCTCAAAATAAAAGATGGAAACACAAGATTTAACCAAGACCCTACCAAACCAAAACTCAAATCGTCAAGACCCTCCGAAACTCCCCTTTCCCACTAGCTCCAAGTCTTATATTTCAACTAATGAGATTTTAATGGATCATTGCCACAAAAGGGTCGTCGTTCAAATATTAGTCAAAACTAATTCTATAACAATGACAAAAGCAACGATTTGCTTGACAATAGGAACATTGAAATGGAAGCATGGAAGAAACAAAAGATGCAAAAAAAATAATGTCAAATTCAAAAAGAACCAAAAGAAACCCTAGACAAAAAACCAAAACTCAAATCGTCAAAAGACCCTCCGAAACTCGCCCTTTCCCTTTCTAGCTCAAGTCTTATATTTCAACTAATGGATCATTGCCACAAAGGGTTTTAAAACCAAAATCATAGTACATTACATTAATTCACGTTCAAAGTTTTTAATCATATTAGTCAAAACTAATCCTACAACAATGACAAAATATTGAAGGAAATCTTAAAGAAACGTCTTGCTTGACAATTTAGGGACATTGAAATGGAAGCATGGAAGAAACAACTCTCAAGACGCCCAACAAATATATACAAGACGCTAAACCATAAACAAATCAGCCAGAGATGTCAATTCTCTTTGGCTCTGGCTTACCAATCTCATACTTTGGAACAATAACAGTCAACACACCATGATCAATCTTAGCTTGAATCTCATCAATCTTAGCATTTTCAGGCAAAATGAAGCTACGAGAGAAAGCGCCACGGGTACGTTCAACACGGTGAAAAGTGAGAGTATCCTGGTGCTCTTCTTTACGGCGCTCACCACTGATCTGCAAAACACGACCATCATGGACGTCGACTTTGACCTCGTCTTTGCGGAGACCTGGGAAAAAAGAAGGGGGAGGGGGGTAAATGACGGGGGTAAAAAAGAGGGAGGAGGGGGGAAAGCGGGGGAGGAAAACAACCAGGGAGGTCGGCGTGGAAGATGTGGGCCTCTGGAGTTTCGAGCCAGTCGACGCGGGTGTTGGCCACGGCCCTGGCCTCGCTCATGGTGCGCGGGTCGAACAGGCTGCTGCCCCCAACCATCCTCGATACCGGATCCCATAACGCCATGTTGCTTGTCGGATCAAACGGAGTTAACGCCATTTTTCTTCTTCCCTTCTGCCCCCCTCCCTCCCTCCCTTTCCCTTATATCCTCGCCCTCCCTCATCCCACGTGGCTTTGCATGCCTGATTTTTTGCCATAGCCGATCCCATAACGCCATGTCCCCCACGCCTCCCACAATCTATTTTGCCCTATCCGAGGACATCTCTGCATCTCTGAAACTTGGCTGCTTATCTCTGCATCTCTCTGCGACTTGTGTTTTGGGGCTTCATCTGCATCTCTGATTCGGTGCTTCACCCCAGGTTCGTTGCCCATGATGCTTTCTATTGTTTCTTCCTAAGAAGCCCTCATTCAATCGATAGTTTGGAAGTTGTTCATGCAAAAACAGAGGTCTTTTGGTACAGTTCAAGAGGAAACAGAGGTCTTTCTTTCTACACATAAAACCGAGCAGAGGTCTTTGTTGTGGGATAGATGAAGCCAAAATAGAGGTTTTGTTGGTACAGATGAAGCAGAAATAGATTAGTTCCTTACTTGTAACTCCAAACAATTCTGAACAAAGCAGGAACCTGCTCGGACAAGTGGTTAAGTGAGGTCAACCTCCTCCTCTCATAGATCATGCAAAAAAAACCCTCTCGGCCTGCTGGCCTCAGAGTGTTATTTTGCAGGTTCTCCTCTTATCTTACTCGCTGTTCTTCGTCCCGATGGCTTAACATGCCGAAATTTCAACCACCTTGAAATTTCGGCCCTTTTCAACTAGTTTTTTCACGGCGAAATTCTTTGCTG
This sequence comes from Isoetes taiwanensis, assembly GCA_021234155.1. NCBI lineage: Eukaryota > Viridiplantae > Streptophyta > Lycopodiopsida > Isoetales > Isoetaceae > Isoetes > Isoetes taiwanensis. The sequence goes on from JAJEKV010000803.1 coordinate 70,153, forward strand.
ACATCCTGTTGGCGTTTTGGGCGGCGCCGCCTCCTAAGCCTGTTTCTACACAACGCCTGTTACTCCCAAGCAGTGTTAAAATTTGACGGCTTTCTAATGGTTTTCTAATGACAGGCAAAATAATTTTATGCCTTTCGCATGACAGAAAGTTCTTAAAATCCAACCTTTCAAATGCCAGACAAAAATTTAAAATGACAGAATCCAAGTTTTTAGTCAAAAAAATATAGAAAAAATATCCATTTGTAATAATTTGCATTATAACTCAAAGAAGAGTACATAAATGGATTAATTAACGAGTGGCATTGTCACTGCCTTTCGGCCAGTATACCAATCCTTAAAATACGCTTGCGAATCTATGGATTCAAATGGTTCATCACATAATGAGACCAACATTGTTATGTCAAGCGTCTCTAGGTTCATACGAATTCTTGTAGCATTTTGGTGAGAAAAACCTCGCTCACAACTTGTTGTGCTTTCAGGAATATACATGCAACATTGCCATAAATTCATTAGGACTAAAAAACTGTCCACCAGCTACCACACGTTCCATTTTCATCTCTATAAGTAGACCAAGCTAGCATCATATCTTTATTCTTCATAGCCCTATAAATTGTCTTGACAAAGTCCTCTCTCTCACTCAAACATCGTCCCCGATCAACCTTTGAAACGAACTTCAAAAGTAAAGTTTCAACCATTCTCAGAAGTTTGTTTATCTCTATCCACATCATTTGAAGGATATGCAGATGGATTAAAAAAACTCATAGCAATAAACACATCACTCACATCTGCAAACCTCTTGGCAAGTGCTTCCAATACAACATCTATAAAAGATCTAGCAATGCGAATTGAATGTGCAAGTGAGCCACTATCTTCAGGAAACTCATTCAAGTCAAGAACCCCAAATTCTCCTCTTTTTCTCGAATAGGAATGTACCTCAAATGGTGTTCATGAATAGTGCCATCAAGATCCACAAATGCTATTTTACCATCATGGCAACAAGTCGTAAAACATATGAAGATGTTTTGTACCTTCACCAAATCTTCTATCTCGAGAGATACTTCCTAGTAAACTTCTCCTTCACTAAATCCAACCATATAAGCTTATCTTTGTGACATCAAGTCCTTCCCTTTGAAATTAATTTAACTTATTCAACTCAATAAGGACATCCGCCAAGAAATGTATCATGAATTGTACCGAAAAGACGCGGAACTATTAATTAACTTATGAAAATAAAAAAGATTACAAATATAAGAAATGGATAGTAAATTGTACCGAAAAAATAGTGGCCTTCTCAAATAAAGTTTTTGTCATTCATCTTCCATCGATCTAGAATAGCGTGCATGAGACAAACCAATCTCTCCATTACTAGGCCTCTAGATAGCCATCGCACACCATGTATTTGTAGAACATTCAAGTGATGCTCATCATACAATTCTAGTAAATTATTGAACTCTTCATGCCGGGTTTGATGACTTTTCCCAACCAAGAGTACACTTTATTAGCCAACTTGTCAACAAAATCAAAAACAAAAGCATTTGGCCCTCATGTCAATGCATTTTATCGCTAGTGCTTCTCTATGGGCTATGCAATGGACACCTTTAATTTCGTGATACCTTGCTTGAAATCTAGTTACCAACTCAGACGACACCCTAACATAGTAGATGCACCATCGCTGGCAATAGCAACAATTTTATCTTCATTCAAATCCATAGTTATCAATAATGCTTGGACAAAGATCATAAGCAGCTTCAAGCAGCACCATTTTCAAGCGATAAAAGCCTTACAAACGCATTTGGGTTCGCCTCTTCCCATTTTCAAATGATATTGCATATAAAAAAAAATAAGATGTCTTTTCAAGCCGTCCGACCAGAGACTCATCAATGAGAATGGAAAAGTAAGGGGAGGAGCTCACCTCATCAAGCAACTTGGCCCAAAAAATATTATGTGATACTTAAAAGAAACTCTCTTCACGCCATATTATTGGTGTACGCCATACTCATCAAAGAGTGTGAATATCGTGTTCAGAGGGCCGTGATATGAAGAGAAAGATCATAAAACCTCGCGTAATGGAAAGGTACATTGAGCCATAAAATGTACATTTTGAATGCACGCAATAACCCCTGACATTTCAAAGGTGAGTCGATCAATTTGATGTTCAATTGGGCCTTTTGCATTTTCCCCTTTCAATTTAAACCCACTTTTAGCTGCTGCAAATTTATGATCCTCCTCGATTTTGCATGATCATTTAGAGCCGACAACCGCATCACTTTAGATCCTTCCCTCAGATAAGTATTATCCTTCTTAGGCCAATACACCGCCTACACTTTGCACGATCCTCATCTGCTGCACTTTTAACCCTCGAAAAGCCCATTTGTGAATCTTGGTCCACTCATTTCTCCATTTCCTTTTCTTGTTAATGGAAGAAGAGCTAACAACGTAAGGTGCATCCGCTCCAATACTAGTAGTCGCCTTCTATAATTTCTATCACGCATTCATTTGATCCCTCAACAACTCTTCTTGATGTCTTTGAGTTTGAGAGCTTGAACTAACAACCGAAGTTTGAGTCAATTTATAAAATGAGAGCATAGACCTACAATGATCCTGCTTTCCTTCTCTTTTTTCCTCTTGGATGAACTCGCTCCTATGAATAAAAATGACGTAAATAAGGAAAAGGAACATATGAGAAAATTTTAAATTAAGAAAGCTCCGTGATACCTACCCGGGTGCGTCTTCCATAATCGACTTTGTGTGCGAGAACCGATGAATGGTTAAGAATCTTTTGTGCGTGAGAACCGATGAATCAATCGGATCGATGTTTCCTCGATAATCGTTCTCTTGGCAATCTTTAAATGCAACAAAATAATGGCTAACTTTTAACAATAAAATGCATTAAGGCGTAAAGTTTACGCGACCTTTGGATTTCCAAAACGTGCAATCCTCTCAAATATGGCTGTGAAACTTGAAGCCGACCGCGACCGCGGGCATGTGAAATGGCTGAATCCGGCCGCAATCCCGCCAAATATGGTTTTAAAACTTGAATCCACCGCATCGGCCTATAAAATGGCCGAATCCTACCGCAATACCTTGATGGGTTCAGCAATACCAATCGCTTTTCGCTGCAATCCGCTGCAAAACTGCCGTAAAAACTTCAATCCGACCGCAATCGATGGGCCGGGTTCTTGATAGAAATTGATGGGTTCTTGATGGGTTCAAGAATACCAATCGATTCGGCCGCAATCCGTTGTAAAACTTTGTGAAAAACGCCAATCCGAATTCGCAATCGATGGGTTGGGTTCTTGATAGAAATCGATGGGTTCAGCAAACTTAATCCATTCTAAGATCGCATGGGCCGGGTGGTTGATTCTAAAGTTTCCATTTTGCCCGCCAAAAAAACCGTATACATACAAAGAAGTGTTAAATTTCGCTTGCAAGCCATCAATGCCAATTTGCCAAACCAAGGTTGGCCATGCCAAAGGTAAATTGCATTGGCTGGCTTGGCATTTGGTATTTCTAAACTATATTATGTATTTTATTTACGCTCATTGGTTTAGATAAACCATATTACATTAAATTAAATATATTATATGGATGAACTATAAGAAAAAAAAAAATGACAGCAAATCTATATTTTCAAATTTCTTTCAAATGACGGTAATTTTTTTTATCTTTCCAATGACGGGCATTTAACTATTTGATGCCCGCCATATGTGGCAATTTTTTTGCCCGCTTTGATCGGCAAATTAGCCAAAACGGGCATGAAAGCCGCCAAATTTTAATGAGCCATTTTTGTGCTCGCAGACATAGAAACGAGCCATAGGCAGACCATTTTTTTTTTTGCGTACATAGACGAGAGCCATAGACAGAGCCGCTTTTGTTTTGGGCGCCATAGACAGAGCCGCTTTTGTTTCGCAGCTTTTTCGAGAAGCAAAATCCATGACCTAAAAGGCAAGAACCGCCGCGGATCTTTATTTCTATTTGGTATTTTAGCCGATTTATTGATCTTCTCGCCCGCTCCAAAATTCTAATCTCGCACCCAAACTCGGGTTTGCTCTCGCACCCATCAAAATCCGGCACCAAATTACTTAATTTCTAAAGCAAAATACGAAAAACAGATTTGCTCCGGCCTTTGCTATCTAAATCATCAAGAACGAGCATTCCAAATACAAGAATCCGCAGAAATTTCAAGCCGATTGAAATTTTCGTTTGGGTAATTTGCATGAAAAAATTTCGCTTTTGAAATTTTGGCTGACGCCACTGACTGGCGCGCGCCGCCAGTGGCTCCTTGAATTACCGCCCGCCAGTCACTGGCGACGCCGAAAATTTCATCGCGAAATTTTCTCCTCATGCAAATTACTCCTTCCTAAATTTTGGCCATCTATTGCTGGATGGATGCAAACATAACCTTAACAACCTGGCCCTCAAGTTTTAGTGCTGAGATCAGATCTCAGCCGTTGGTTGCAATGGTGTTACTCACCATTAACACATTAAAAAGTGCATAAACACCTAGTTTGTTATGCCAAATGGCCATATAAACACTTAGCTTGTTATGAAATGCACCATAAAATCACTACAAAACCACTATAAAACTCTCGGGCCTAAGTTGTTAAGGCATAACACCCTCGTTCCAAGGTGTTATCCCTCTCATATCGCTAATTCTACTATATTGCTAATTTTCGTCCATTTAGATCAAGGAATATTCTTGACCTATCATCGCTCCACCTCAATCGTCCATACAAATCATGATGGGGTCAAACTGTTATTTCCACTGTCACCATATGCTTATGCAATCATTAGTCAATATACTAGTCAAAACTTGTTTAATGTTTTCAAGCTTCCTAAAAACATTTGAACCAAAATTGGCATGTACACAATATAAGATAGAAAGCCAAGTCAACAAAGCAACTTCAAACTGGCATATGTTACAGTGATAAATGCAAACAAATGAACCAAATTTGGTGATGTCTTGCACTCCTAGATGCCTCCATCGCCACAACACAAGTATAACTAGAGATCCTCTATACCTGCACCTTTTTAGAGTAAGTTCCTTTCTAACAGCAATATTCCATCATGAACGAGTCAGCATAAACCAAGCAGGAGAAGGAAAATTCTACTGCAACTCATTAGTTGTTTATCAATGTTTAGCCCACTATGCACGATGATTAATCCTTATTCCAAGAAGGAAGAAGACATCGACCTCAACCTCAGTGCCAACGATGTAATCCATTCCTATTACTCATGTCTGCATTAGTATCTTTTGCAATTGTATTTGCGTTGATTCTCCACCGTAGCATAAGCATCAAACAATAAGTATTAAGCATAAAGCATAAACATCCTCCACCGTAGCATCAAGCATAAACAATTATATGGCAAAGGAGCCCTTTCACTCCCCTGCATGAAAGATGTGGCAGATCCGGCACCATCCTTTCACAACTATTTCACATCCTTTTCTCACAGATCTGGATATAAAAAATATGCCATTTCACAACCCTTCAAATCTTTGCAGATGTAATTCTATCATCATGGCAAAGCAAAGAAGATGCATGCGAACAGCAGACTATTTGCCAATTTCAAACAAAAATCAGCTCTGTAAACACTGGTCCTCCACATCTTCAGCGAAGAACACAAGGTATAATCAGCTCTGTGAAGAAGCACTGCCAACAAGGGGCCTATAAATTCCACCAAGAAACCAGCCCTTTCCATGCGCCTCAACCCAAAATTTTATGGCTATGCCAGCATCCTTATCCAAACACATGAACCAAAACCGACATGCCATAGCACCAAGTCAGGGCTGTATGAAACCACTCTCAATCCTTCAATTTTCAATTGTTTGAAACCAGCGCCAAAAGCATGAGCAATTATGCAAAATAAAACTGCAGAAATTGCAGAATTCCTATGTTTTGGATAAGAAAAAATCGTTAACAGGGACATCAAGATTGCCAATGTTCTATTAGATGCCCAAATGGTAACTTTGGCCTGGCAAAGATCGCTGATGACATACAGACCCCCTGCCATGACAATCTTCAAAGGCAATCTTGGATATACTGCACCTGGAATACTCAATATATAATGAATGAATAAGAATGATTTTTTATCGTCCAATGAGACCAATCAGCCTATGGGACCCAGAAGGAGCGCAGCAAACTTGTTACTGTCCGGGTTATGGAAGCATTACATGTATGCTATTTTCGAAACAAAACTCTCTGCCCTCCATATGCCAGAATGCCAAAGCATATGGCAAAACTTGTTGTCGTAACTAAAGCCTATGGCTATGGCGCAACCTGATGCCATAACTGATGCTAAAAAAAACCGGAGACAACCCTAAGTTTACCTCCACCAATCCTGCAAGAAACTTGGGCGGCCAGTTTTGACGTAGGGAGAGAAGCAGCATCAATGGATTTCTTTCGATCTATTGGCAAATCCTAAACTAAGAAATTCCTACCTTAATAACCCAAAATAGAACTATCTAAAATAGACATTGCCATGTTCTTCTGAGCTCCTCCACTTATTTAAGAAGGCTACCTATAAAAAGCCAACTTGATTTGCTTGCAGAGTTTCCCTTAAGGGGCGAATCTTCGCTAAAATGCTATTTTTTATGATTGTTGTATATTTTAATACGAAGGGGTAGTAGGTTGCCTTATTTATTAATTTTTTAAAGTTCGCCTGCTCTTCTACCAAATGAGCTCCGACCTTGGCCTGCTTCGCCTACAGCACAAAGGCATGATTGATGGTATTCGCCCTGATCTCGATAGAAAGCCGGACATTTTTCTGTAGATTCGCCGCCATGGTTAAAAGGTCAAACTTTTGTTCCCTTATAATGCTACAGATCAAGTAAGATATTCAAGCTTGAGTTTACTTCATTTTTATGCTTCGAATCATTGTCCTTTGTTTCAAAAATGCTTGCAGAGCCATTTCTTTGATGGATATCTATACTTGCCTTAATAGCTTTACTGCAAAGGAGGTCTGTCTTGCCTTTATTTAATGTCTAGTTCGACTTAATCAGGGCTCTTCGGGATAGTCCGTGGTAACAAGGAAATATTTTATAAAGATTATTAAGCTATCTCATAGGTTTCTCAGAGTTTTCAGAAAATCATAGCTATCTCATAGGTTTCTCATAGTTTTGAGAAAATCATTGTTTAATTGCTGCCATACATGCCATTCATTCAGATGTGGTGGTTTCAAGTTCAACAACCATTCAGGCAAAGGTTTTCTCATACTAGCTTCGTAGTCTTCAAAGGTAAAAGTATTATTTGGGAAAAGCAAGTGCGCTTGATTCGACTGATTCTTCGGACCCCGTGCATGAAGTACAAATCTGCTTTACATTTCTTTCTAAAATGCAATGATGGCACTATCTTCTGATTTATTTCCCCTTGTTGCTGGCTATAGACCAACTATTATCTTTTATTAAAGATGTTTTTTTTTGGGATGACAATGCATAAGATCTAAGAATAGAATGTTAAGCAATGTGAACATGCCGTCAATCTATAACCGTAAGGTTCGACACGGCATGAAGGGATATCTCACTACCAACTTTTATGTCGGGTTATATCATCCGCTTCTTTTACGAAGCATTTGCCACATGTGGGCGCTTAGTGACAAGTATAGTGCATCCATGATTACATCACACATAATATGTTACAAAAAGATACTTACATAGTAAGCCTTCTTATAGAGATGTATTGCAATGCGACGGAATGTCTTTGATCATATAATCATTGCTGGTTATGCTGGGCGGGGATGATGGAGGAGGCAGTTCAGCTATTTCAGTCATCACATGCCCGAAATATGTGCAAGGTTGATCTAGCTTTAGGTAGGAAGATGCACAATTACATCTTACAATATGGAATTGGGGCAGTTGTTACTATCATGAATGCACTGATTAAAATTATGTATTCTAAGTTGTAGCTGTAGAAGAAGCATGTGAAATATCAACCAAAACATCTGAGCATAACGCGAGTTCTTAGACTGGCATGATTGTAGAACCTGGCCATTTCAAGGAGGCACTGAAAATGTTTCAGCAGATGATGTTGAAAGATGTAATGCCCAATAACATCACTCTTGTTAGCATTCTATCTGCATGCATATATGCGAGCATGGATTCTTAAACTGGCATGATTGCAGCATCTGCATTTCAAGGAGGCACTTGAAATGTTTCAACAGATGATGCTGAAAGATGTAGTGCCCAATAACATCACCCTTGTTAGCATTCTGTCTGCATGCGTATATGCGAGTATGCAAAGTCTGTTACCACTTCTTTTTATCCATGAGCACTGATAATGTCATTGTCCTTATGATTGATCTCCTTGGATGCTCAGGTCTCGAAGTAATTGAATCTTCAATTAACATTGAGCCAGGAGCTAAAAACATCAATTTTAACATGTCACAAATGGTGAGTGCATGAATACCTTGATCAGATAAATCGAGGTGAATGTGGGACAGAGATGTCTACTTGACAGATGTGGTGTGCAAAATCTAAAGTTGAAGATCAAATTTCTGCTTACAGAAATAACAGTGTTCAATTTTTTACTTAGGCTTTGCGTATGTTCTGGCCTCTATACATGAACTCCATATTCACAATAACATAAAAGTTCAAAAAATGTAGAGCGCATAGCATCCAAAGTGTGTTCGAAGAGTAGTTCGTTGTGAAACCACATAATCAAAAGTGTGTTTGACCAAAGGAATAGTTTGTTGTAAAACCAGGTAGCTGTATAAGCACAGAATTGTTTTTTTACATAGTTCAATGTTGTTTATCATATATTCGCCTTGGATACTATGTGCTAATGTCCACAAAAGAAAATATTCGCTACCTTAGCTAACTTCTAAATTGTGAAATTCGCCTGGTATTCTAAACTTGCACGCATAAAAAAGTTTCTTAACGGAAATCCCTGATTTGCTTCGGTCAAACCAGCTCAGCCACGTCATTTTTCTATTATTTTTTATACGAATTCAACACCTTAACCATTGACAATCTTATGTTATCCCATATATTTTTTACAATTGCAGAACCTTATGTGTTGTATGGTACAGCCAGCCATCCAAAGTACCAAATTTTTAACGTCTTTAGCACATATTTGAAGCAAAAATGTGGCATATTCATCGACGATCATTAAAGATTCGCTTAATTTGTGCTTGTTATTCTATTTTTTTAGACATTTGATAATTTTTTATTGTTTTTTAGGTATGATAGGTATAGGGACTTGGAAGTCGATGCTCCTATAGATATAATCAGGACAGCTCCTGATGATGGCAGTGGCAGGAATTATCAGGATGTCCTTAATGCTCATGTGGATAAGCGGGGGAATATTGAGAATGAGAAGTTAAAATCTAGTGCCATGGTTCTCTTCTTATATAGAAGAGAACCATCATTCTGGGGAAAGGATGTCTGTTTTAGCGTCACGCCATTTTGGGCGTCAGATCTATCTATAGCCTGAGCCTTCTATGGCGCAGGCTTTCTTTGGCTCTGTCTACTATATATTCATGTTGCATGCTAGCATTCTTCGTCGGCGTTTTCTCTGAGCTTGGTTCTAGAGTTTTCCTCTGCTTATTCTTTCATTCAGGCTCTAGTCTCTGGTTTTTTTCAAATGGATTGGGCTCAGAGTTACCAATTCTTCTGAATCATGGTACCCTTGCAATCCCGATCCCTGCAATCCACTAGAATTTGCTGCTCATTCCTTGGCTTGTTCTTTCTGCAGTTTTCGTGCTTGTTCTTGTTTGTTCTTCATTCCCAACCCCATTCCCAGCTCTGATTCTTCTCTTCTGACTCTTGGGTTGCTCCGCCCTGCTTTGCCTTTTGCCTTTTTGATCACCTCCTGGCCATGATTGGATCCTCAAGATTTTTCGTGCCATTCTTGTTTGTTTTTCTCAGTTTCAAGCGCCATCTGCTCTGATTCGTCTGTTCTTTATCTTGGTTTGCTCCTGGGCCTGTTGCTTTTTGGCTTTCTTGATTACCTTGTCGGCCTTCCGCTTGGATCTTACCCTTGTTAACTCTCCTTGGCAGCCCTCTGTAGTTAGCATCGAAGCGGCCTCACAACGGATTCACCAACTTGGGTGGTCCGACCGACCAGTCGACTCAGCCGGATTTGTGCAGACCAGACGTGTTGTTTTGTTTTTTTTTTTTTTTTTTTTTTTTTGTCCGGGGATTATTGGGTCTGGGTATCCCGACGAATTCGGGTGGTCCAGGGTTCCCGTATCCTGATATCTCGTCACCCTTTTTTTATTATTTCCTATATAGCTAAGTTTTTTAATTTGAAATGTGAGTCCATTTTTTTATTGTTTTTCGATGTGCTATGGTGTTTTTTGGGGTTCAGGTTGTGTGACTTGCTCTTAGCCATCTTGTTGGTCTGTGGGGATCGTGTTCATCGTTTTTGCCAGTTTATATTGCCATCTTGATTAGTCTCGTTTTCATTTGTTGGTCAGTTTGGGGGGTTTGTTGTGGGTCTGTGGTGTGCTTGGTTTAGATAAGGTCATTATTTTTTAGGGATTTTCTGGGTTGTTGCGAGGCTAGATTCTATTTTTTGGGTCGATAGGGTCGGTCTGGATTGGTATAGGAGTCTTGTTTGGTATGTAGAGATCTCGTCGACCGCTTTTGTCTAATTTGTTGTTGCTGTCTCGGTCATTTTTGTTTATAGTTTGGTTTCTGTTTCATGTGCCAGTCAGTTTGGGGGCTTGTAGGTGGTTTTGTGGTGTGCTTTATGTTTGTGTTGTTCTAGGTCGTATTATGGTGGTCCTTATAGATTGTGCTTGGGGATTGGTTTGGTTTTGCCCGGGGTCTTACTTGTATAGTTAGAATAATTTATGTGTTGAGTTTGGTCAGTCTAGTTCTTGCCTCATCTTTCCCTTTGTGGTAAGACGTTGCGCCATACCCATCACGGGTTCCCTTTGAAAGTTGCAATGTAAAGTTGGTGGGGAAGGACCCACTTCAACAATGTAAAGTGGTGGGGGGCGGGACCCATCCGGGTGTGTTGTAAAGTGTCACATGTCCGATAGACGCGCCGCCTTTGTGGCATGCTGACGTTAAAATCTCTTCTTCTTCTTCTTCTTCTTTGTTATTTGACACATGCATAGGTCGTTTGTGCAACCCTGATGTTATAAACATTAAAACATCGTGTTATAAACATTATAACAAAGGATCCTTGTGCATAATTTATTAAACATTAATCACAAATGTTCTTATGCATAGGTCGGTCCTTGTGCATGATTATATTTTTGTTCAGTTTGGTCAGTCTAGTCCTTGCCTCATCTTTCCCTTGTTGTTTGACGCCATGCCTAGGACGTTTGTGTCCCCCTTATGTTACGAACATTAAACCTCGTGTTATAAACATTATAACAAAGGGTCCTTGGTGCGTAATTTATTAAACATGGTTTCTTATTTGCTTGTATTTCTTTTTTTTTTTGGTTCTTCACGTTCTTATACGTTGGTATTCCTTTTGGTAGTCCTTATGCTTGCACTATCCCCAGTTACAACATGGCTCATTTTGTTGATTACCTTATTATTGCATTGTTTCCTATTTCTTTTTTCTTTTTATGGAGGCGCCTTGACTCTAGAAACCCATTGAAACCTTTTTTTTTTTTTTTTTTTTTTTTTTTTTTGTGAGTAAGAGTAGATTTTTCCATTAATAAAGAAAAACAATACATAGATCTGCTTAGACCAGCAGAATACATCTTAGTAGAGGTCTTTAACTATAATCATCCTACATAGAAGGAGGAGATATAGTCCAAAAGTAAATAAAACAAAAGTCTGAAAAATACTGTATTGACCAATGAAGAAAATTCAGCTAGTATGAACCAGTCTTATTAGCACCTAAAAAAAGCAACCAAAATTCTGACAAGATTAGGAAGTAAAATTGAGCAATTGATGATCCAACAGGGCCGAAAATGAAGCCAAGAGTGCTGAAAAAGGCTTGGCAGTTTAAAGGCATAGAGAGTCAAGCTTAGAGTTAAAGTAGGCATAGAAAGGAGCAGCAGATGCAAAAGCATAGGAGTCATCAGTCTGCATCAAAGCAAGAGAGATCAGTCTCACTCAAGCAAAGCAAAGAGCCATATAGGTCTGCCAGCAATCTATGTGTGTAGTACTACTCCCTGAACCTTGAAAACTGATTCTCTCACATAAAGTAGTGGTACATAGAAAGGAAGTCGAACATACAATACACCTGCACCACTTCGCTACAGAATATTCCTGCTAAAGTTGTGTTTTTGCACAAAACTGTCTCATTCATAGTAAGTTTGCTGAAAAACAAACTCAGATCATGGCTAACATCTTTCTTGAGAAGATTATCTTCCATTTCCCCCAAGCTCGCCTTACATATCTTCAAGTAAGCTAGCATCATCACAAAAGGCAGAATTAGAATTAATGACATTGAGATTGGAAGCAAATAATTCAAAAGACCCCCTGAATAGACCAATTGAGTTCCATTTTCTGTTATACTTATCAGCAAATTTTCTTTTGTGTGCTGAGGCAGTGGACTCAACATCAAGTTGAAAGTGCATCTTGATCCAAAAGGTTGGGAAATTCTTCTTACCATATACAACTCTATTCCTTGCTTTCCAAACATTCCAAAGAGCAATAAACATGATAGTATTAGCAAAGGCACAATTATTTTGAATATATGACAATAAATTACCCGAGATCTTGTTGGGGAAGAGGTAATCCAGCTTATCATTAAACCAAGACCAAAAAGGATTGAGTTTAGGACAAAGAAATATATGATCAAGATTTTCATCCAAACTACATCCAAGATGGCACAGTGCAGAAATATCATCATTCCTATTGGAAAGCAATTGTAAATTTGGAATACTTTTATTGGCCAGCAGCCAAATGAAGTTGACCTTAGGGAAACAATAAGAGTTCCAAACCTCATGAAAGAGTGACTTAACTTCCTCCTCAGATATAGACCATTTAGAACTTGCTTTGGAGGGGGCAGCATTTCTATTAATAACAGAGTAGATCTTACTGACCTTATAATGGCATTTGCCTTCAAGGCTCCAGTTGGTTGCCTTTGGAACAACATTATTCAATCAGACATGTGGCAGAATTGATTTAATATGAAAATAAATCTTTTTGTCACTTGAAGTAACCTGAATGATGTTTTTCAAATAAGTCCAAGAAATTAACTTGTTATTGATAAAGGTCACATAAGAACTGGAAACCATAGTCAGACCACTTCTTGTAGATTCTCGGATGTCTCAAAGCCAGGACTTTACTTAGATGATTCTTCAGAATGGGATTCCAAAAAATTGTCATGTGCAGGTTAAGATCTTGAGGATCAGCATAGTCGTAGGCAGATTGAACTTTATTCCAAGCCATAATAATGTTCCTCATAAGAGGGAAAGTATTAACACCAGCATGGAGGACATTGAAGCAAGAATCAGGTAAAATATGTCCAATTGAAGGATGACCATCAGGGTGAGAGCATGAGAGCCAATATCTGATAAACTGAGAGGATGGACTAGAATTATTCATAAATGACTTCCAAATATATTTACCAGCTAGAGCACAAGCTTGCAAATGAAGATTTTTGCAACCTAATCCACCAAATTTTTTAGGCTTGGTAATATACTTCCAACTTACTAAATGAGATCCCTTCAACACAAACCTTCTGATTGTTTTCTCAATCTCAGAATAAACAGCCTTAAGAGCCATTAGAGCAGAAGAGAAATAAATATGGGAACTAGCAAGAACAAAATTAGCAATTAAATTTCCGCCAGCAAAGGTTAATCCCTCTCTAAAGTTATTTAACTTCTTTCTAATTCTGTCAATGATAGGCTGCCAAAGACCTTTTAAGCTAGGATTAAGAGACAGAGGCATTCCCAGCAAAGTGGATGCTTGATTGGGATTAAGAACCTTAATATCAACAAAATTTGTCTGAATATCATCTCCAATAATCAGACATTTGGCCAAATTTAAATGGACACCAGAAGCAGCTAAAAATTGCTTAATGATCTCAAGAAAAAAACCAATGTTGGAGACATCCAAGAAAGCAAAAGTGTCATCAGCATATTGCGAGAGCGTGAGAAACTCTTCACTATTTGGCATTTTGAGACCCTTAACTTTTCCAAGATCTTTGAAATGTAAGACAACCTTTGTAAGCATTTCAGCCACTATCAGAAATAGATAGGGTGCAAGAGGGCAGCCTTGTCTAACACCTCGAGCTAAAGGGAAGAATTGAGGGGATCCATTTAGAATGATAGCCGAGTTAGAATTGGCATTCAATCCATGAATCAAAAGCTTTAGCTTGGGATGAAAACCGAATTTAGAGAGAGCAAGATCAAGGAAATCCCATCTCACAGTATCAAAAGCTCTCTTGAAATCAAGCTTTAAAAGCACACAATTTTGATTGGAGACTCTGTTCCAGTAAAGGCCTTCCATAGCAGTGATGTAATTGCCCAAAATAAACCTGTTAGATAGAAAGGTTGACTGATAATGGGAGATATTTTTCTGCAGGTAAGCTTTGATTCTATTTGCAATGATTTTGGCACAGATTTTGTAGGAGGTGTTGGTTAGGGAGATAGGCCTCCAATCCGAGAAAGCAGATGGATTATCTACTTTAGGGATGAGAGAAATGAATCCAGTTGAGATAGAAGGATGAAGATAATTAACATCCCAAAAACCTCTAACCATTGAGATGATGTCAGACTTGAGAATATCCAAAGAGTGAATATAAAATTCACTTGGAAGGCCATCTGGTCCAGGAGACTTTTGCCAAATGATCTAAGCACCTTAAAGATCTCATCCTCCCCTGGGGGGGCCACAATAGACTCTTCCATGGAATCAATGGAAGAAGGAATCGCCTTATCTAGCAGATCCAGGAAATTCTTTTCTTTGACTGCGTCAATATGCTGAGCAGGAATTTTGGAAAAAAGGGAGGCATAGCTATCTTGGAAGAGGGATTTGATAAGCTTAGGATCCTCTAGAGACAACCCTGTATCAGTTCTAACTTGAGTGATTGAATTTCTTAGGAGTCCGACTTTAGCCATTTTAAAAAAGAATCTGGAGCTGCCACAGTCCATGTCTTTATTAAACTTTATCTTGCATTTGATTGTTGAGCTTTTGGCTTCAACTTCCTCAATGCTTTTAAGATAATTCTCAAGCAGCTCCTCACCAAGTTGCAAATTTAGATTAGTGCAGCCGATGGATTCGCCAACAGAAACTTCAAAAATGATTGGCTTAGAGGAGTATCCTTCGTGGGAACCTTGATGGATGTGGGGGGGAGAAAAATGGTTGGCTTATTTGTTCTTGGAAAAATAAGACCCACAAGTTATTCCAGCCAAAAAGAAAAAAATAGTATTGATAGGCACATTGGTAAATTGAAAAAGGAAGATTGTAGAGGATGGAGTAACCAAATATGTGTTCTTTGGTTAGGAAGGTCCAGAGAAGAATAAAGATGCAAAACATGGAATAAAAATAAAGGCTAATCTAGCCAAATGGCTATTTTATAGCTTTTTTTCCAAGAAAAATGGCTAAACTAAATGGGAAAAAATGCCAAAAAATAAAATTTTAGCCCTCAAATGTTTTGCCACCAAGTGAAATTCTAGGGTTGAATAGCCAAACCTCCACCCTCGGACAACCTCACTAGAACATCAATTAGCTAAACCTAAGAAAGAGGGGGCTTGAAAAAATAGATGGATTAGCCTACATGCTAACACCAAGATCTGTAGGAACTTCAAGAAACCACCAAATAGGGTTCAACTTTTTTGTTTTTTAATTTTATTTTCTTATTCTAGACATGGAGTTGAAGCATTCATAGGAGAGATCTGATATCTCTCATTTTGGAAAGCAAGTGCTCTTTCTCATTGATTTTGGCCATATGTCTGCTTTTTGACCAGTCCTTAATCCAACTTTTGATCCTTTTAATTTTACCATAGAATCTTATGGATTGCTGATTACCTTCTTCAGGAATGTTAAGATAGAAATCCTTGAAATCCCTCACAAAGGATTCACTCTCAAGAAGAGCACAATTAAATTTATAGGATACATTGCCATCCCTAGGAATTTGAGCTAGCTGTTTAGTGCATAAATTGGGGCTGATGATCCGAGATAATGTTACCTTCATCACTAATGACAAACATTCTGTCAAGAGCACAATAAACTCTTTTGTCACCCTTCTTATTTGACCATGTATAGGAAGCAGTAGAAGAGGGAACATATATAAGAGAAGGATCAGAAATAAAGGTCTCCCAGTTACTTCTCTCAAGAGTGGACATGTTAAGATTATTACCAAGCTTCATGTTCCAAGAGGGAGTGTTATTAAAGTCACCCCCAATAATCCAATCTGAGTTAGGATTATTTTGCATCCAAAGGTTAATTCTCGCACTCAAAGCGGTTTCCTATCTTTGGGCTAGTGGAGGCATATATTAATAATTCCAAACACGAGTCTTGAAATTTGAAAGGTAACCGCTTGCCACACTCGAAGGGGAATTAAAGAAGGAGAGATGCTTGATTTTTCCAAATCATGATTACCCCTCCACTTCTACTAAGCCTCAATCCAGTGGAAAAGCCCGATAAATCCAATCACCAAGATTAGAGATTCTAAATTTAGGGAAGTGCTAACTTCCCTGAGCACATCAAAGATTGTAATACTTGGGAGATAGCTCTTTCCTCTTAATAGGGCTCCTGAATACCCTGACATTCCAAGAGGAGAATCTTCACGAAACCCTTAGAGATGACAAGGAGAAATGGACGCACTTCAAGGGAAGTAGAGTCCTGTTTCTTTTTCTCCCCCTTTGTTCTTACTTCCGGGTATTGGTACCGGGGTATTATGTAAATTCAATGAGCTCAGCAGTGGAAAGTGTCATATTTTGACTTAGCCAAAGTTTTACCACGGATGAAATAAACCTCAACAGAGGGCAACAACAAGAAATTTGTCACCTCATCCCTTTGTCAATTTCATCACTAGCTTCCAGGACCCCTGTGGATGAATTCAAGCAAAACATTTTATTTGTACAAGGGAGTGTTCAAATTCTATTAATAGACTTATCCAAAGAAACAAAGTGATAAATAGGAGAAGAAATCTGACCTCATATCAGCACCATATCTTGAGCTCCTTCAAAGCAGGTCCAGAATCCTCAAGCTGAATTACCAGATCCCGCCATGATCATGATTAGGGAAACCATCTCTGGCCTGGAGACTGCACAATCTCTTCTAATCCATGAGCAGGTTCCAAACGGTAGCTCCTCAGCTGAGATTGGAGAGTCAGAGTCCTGCAAAGATGCCAGCTTGCTCAGCAATATCACATAGCAATGAGGGTGGAGGGAGAAAGGGATTGAGAGGCTGGAGAAAGATCTGCCAATAGAGATTGC
This sequence comes from Isoetes taiwanensis, assembly GCA_021234155.1. Taxonomy (NCBI): domain Eukaryota; kingdom Viridiplantae; phylum Streptophyta; class Lycopodiopsida; order Isoetales; family Isoetaceae; genus Isoetes; species Isoetes taiwanensis. The sequence goes on from JAJEKV010000803.1 coordinate 87,445, forward strand.
TATGGTTGTTGTTGTCATCAAGTGAATTGCTCACTAACATATCCAAATTCAACTCGTAATTCATATGCTACTAACACCAAATTGGTTGGTATTACTCAATTATTTGTTTGGTGTCGGCCCCTTTGAATCTTCTTGAGAAAGACATATGTGGTGCTTAATATTCTCTTGCTTTGCTGTGACGGAGCAGAACAACTTCCACCGTGAGTATCTTTGTGATCAGCCATCACAAGGTAGTCGGGTCACCTAGACGCACTGCTTTAAGACCTTACCATGTTTTGTTCTTCTTGTTTAATGAACCACTCTTACTCTTGTAAGAGTTTAATAAGGAGAACTCCTCATTATTTTTTTCCTAACTTTTTGCGCATCTATAATCTTTGTCTTCATGTTAAAATATGCAGATCAAGTGACCTTGCTTCAATGTTTTTTGTCGGGCGCGATTATGCAACACCTTTAACTTGTCGCGGAAGAACCCTTCCAAAGGAGGAGCCCCGTGATCATCATGACCATGACTCTCATCAGATGCTTCAACAAGATAGCATTTGTGAACCCGAAAGGTCTTTCGCCTTTCTTCTTTCTTTGAATTCTTTTTAACTTCCATTGACCTTGGTCCATTGAAAACTTATTGTCTTTTAGAGATGATGTTTGTTCACAATATTCCCCGGTTATACTTGGAGAAACATA